>VRYO01001865.1:6530896-6587596 GCA_009812075.1 Sialia sialis
GCACTGGAACAGGCTCCCCAGGGCAGCAGTCACAGCACCAAGCCTGACAGAGCTCAGGAAACAACACCACAGCCTCCATATTTGACCCAAGCCACAGTGAACAGCAGCATTGCTTAAATGCTTGAAAGTAAACACACATTTTGCAAACACTGCTCGATTCCAGAGGTAAAGAGCTAGCAAAAGCTCTCAGAAAGCCAATTAAATTCAAGCACAGCTATGTAGATATGGCATTTCTAGCTCCAGAGATAGTTTAGTGTCACTGACTATGAATCCTGTAATTTTGTTTCAGTAAACTCTCAAGGTCAAAATCATGTCTCTTATAAACTAAAGCAGATTCAATGAACAAACTCCAAATTTTCCCTAAAGGCTAAACATTAAAACAGTACAGTCCAGAAGCATGTAACCTGAACCCAAAGCTATCTTGTCCTAAAAATATTCAAAATTAAGAAATGAACCCAGTAGTAAGATTATCTTAACCTGTGACTCTCCATGGTGCACACACAACAGGAGGCTGTTGAAGTGAACCAGCAAAATCTTAAGGCCCTTTTGCTGCAGGAGGTCAGGCATGTTTGCCTAAGGGAATCCCTTCAGGCTCCTGCCCTGTGCAGCTCTCCAGGCAGCTCTGTCAAAATGCTGCAAGTGTGCAGCTTGCATGGATTCAGGCCAAAAAGCAACAAGATGTACAGGCCTGGAGCCAGAAGATACAACCAGCTCCCAGAGATTGCCAACTGCTGCCTGGCATCTATCTGCCAAAGGAAACAAAGCACAGGCAATATTCTGAACTGAAGAGAGCTTTATCCAGGTGGAGAGGAAAGAAGGGGATTGATGTCAACTTGGCAGATCAGGGGTCTTAGGAATCTAAGCAAAAGGCAGATTGAGGACTCCCTGATTGATTAAATAGAGGAAAAAAAAACCCTAAAAGCAAAACAAGCATGCCTGACTTCACACTGGAGAGATATGACAGCCCATTGTCTTATCATTTCTGCGCAGCAACAAACCTTACAGCCTCTTGAGAAACATAAAAATCCAGTCTTAGTCACAATGTATCCCACAAGGATACTGGAAGTTATTCACATCCAAATCCCAGAGTTGTGACTAGGCTGCTGAGAACTGCTCCTCTTGGAGTAACTGCTGCCTTTCATCCACTTTGGACTCTTTCTTAGCTTGAACAGATGATGCACTGAGAGTAGGAAGCACAAATATGGCCAGATGATCACAATCACAGGATAAATGCAGGAATAAACTTAGAAGGCTAACTATGGTTACAATTCCTGCTCTCAGCTTCCCACAGGACGGACTTTCTGCTCATGTTTGTATTCACCTGCTCATTCCATGCAATAGTGAGAGCAAGAAAAGGTATGGTAAGTTACTGTAGTTACAATGGGCATTATTTGGTATTTCACTATATTCTTAAAATAAATGCCACATTCAGTGAAGGAATCCTTAAGCAAATGCTCTGTAACTCTCTCCTGTGCTATTAAAGGGCAAATGTTAATGAGCCCATCAAAAGCCAGAAAACAAAGGTAAGTCAGTACAGTGCCCATTACATTCCTTCATCCTTCCTGCTGGCCAACTGTTTGAGGTGTAAACAAGTAAGTGTTTGCCAAAGGATTTCTTCATTAGAAAAATGTGAAGCTGTGCCAAAATTCAGAGCTGTTCCACTGAAGTCCATGTAAGTAGTTTGGAAAGTTTAAAACAAGCTGCTAAGAAACCTGTCTTTCTCCATGTATGGTGCTTCTCCTGTTCACAGCATGACAATGAATCACACAGTAATGAAAGAATTTGCTGCCTAAAACATACTGCTGGCACTGCTCTGAACTGTGCTGTATCCTATAAAGTGCAGGCAGAACCTTCAAGGAAAACAGATTAGTTTAACCTCTGTATTTCTCCTGCCCTGCGATACTATACGGCCAACTCATTAGCCAGGGAACCTGAACAACTGAAATGACGACTATAAAGGCTGACTCCAGCTCCCACTCTTCAAACCCTTTTCCTTCTCAGCAATAAGGAATGCTGTTTACAAACTCTGTAATAAAAACAGGTTCAGGTCTTAGGAATTTTGAACAGAGGCGGAGCAGCACTCTCATACCAATAAACTGGCACTAAACATGCCCAAGCTCATTTTTATGGCCCTCTGAATCAACACTGGGTAATACAGATAAGCTGGGACACCACTAGAATTCCACGTAACAACCCAGCAACAAAAGGACAGGAACGATCCTGTTCTTGGATCGTTCACCTCTGAACTAGACAAGGAGTTAAAGAGACATTCTGTACTCTAATAGAACCTTCAAGGTGACCTCATAGGTGTTTTCTACCTCCCATTTTTATGGCATTGCATCTTCATTACAACTACACCTCCAGTTTTAAGTACAAGCCATCGCAGACAAATGACTCAAGTGAATCAATTTAGTGTGTTAGATCAGATTCTTCTGTCACATGGTAGTAGAAGTTAGAAATCAACATTCCTGCAGTTAATGTAGGACCAGGCTTGTCACTGACTGAATACTATTAAGTGAGCATGCAATAGTCAGAGATTTCAGGAAACATGCAGTACAATAATTGCTTTTATTATCTTGAATGGAGATGAAAAATGAGAACAGAAATGCATGAACTAAAAGCAGAAAAACCTCTGATAGCACACTGTTAACAGCTACATCATAGATTCTGTAACAGCACATGTAGACTCATGTGTTTCAGCACAGAAATGCATTTAATTTGCACAAAGTAATACTTCCAAGGGAGCTGGAGATCCATATACTAGGAACACAGCAAACAGCACTAGCTAGTAACCTATTAAACATTAACCTCCAAAAGTCTGCTAAATGCAGGCTCTGGCAAGAGGTCTTAATTGCACTGCACAGAATGCACACAATTATATTTTTCTATTTTCCAAGAAAAGATCTTATTTACAGTTTATTCCAACCCTTGCACGTGTCCCGCCCCTTCTCTAGCTCCTTCAATTCATGCTAGCTTTTTACAAGGCAAACATTACTATAAGATTATACCACTCCTCCTACAAACTGGCTGTTTTTTCTAACAGCACATCTTTATGTTAATTAGGACAAGGGGAAGAACTCACCACCATTAAAACGGAAGATGCAAGCTGAAAGACAAAATCTACTAGGAATATCAGGCAAGCCTAATAGTCACATTTTCAGGCTGCCCAAGCTCCAAGGCTACTTGGAAAACTTACAAACAAACAAAAGCAGAATCTCAAACACGGTTTAAGCTGAGAAGCTGCTGCTGTCAAGTGTTTCGTTCTTGCATATTAGCTTGCGAAGGACTGGCAGTATGTTTGATTATAACCCTTTAAAATCCAGAAAGGAGAAAGAACCCGCTCATTTCCAATAGCATATTGTACTTCAGTAACTAAGCATTTTATTGAATGTATTTTGTTTTTCTAACCAGCCTGTGAACTTACAGATCAAAAAGTAAAATCAATTAAGATATTTTTGACCACAGTGAAACTGATTCCTAACTCTGCTAGAATAGATTAAATAACTATACATGTTCAGAAATCTGATTCTTGTTCTCAGAACACTCTTCGATACTGGGATTCAATAAATTTAAATTGTAATTTTCAAATGCAAGTATTTAAAATCAGGCACTTGCATTCCATACAGAGTAGTAAAACGTACAACATTTAGTCAGGTCACTCTTGCAAGGACTTAGAGAGCACTTGTCTGTCGGCATTTCTGTTAAGGAAGTAAGCAATTACTCCAACCTTTGTACTTGCATTAAAAAAATAACATTACATAACTACCTTTTTGCATTTCAGTGCATCTTTGAATTACTGACACTTGAGAATTCTTTGAGATTTCTATTTATTTATTTTTAGCATTCCTTGTGAAATTCATGAAAGAGTGGGAAGAAATCTGTTGTGCTTTAAAGCCTCATTTCCCTTAAAACCCACGACATGACTCCTGTACAGCTGGGACAAATAAACTTGGAGCCACAAAATTACTAGCATAGAGAAGTAACACCTGAGCATCACTTTTCTAGAATATTACAAATCTCCAGAGAATGCTCTAAGAAGTATGACTTATTAGCAGTTGCATACTTTCCATTCTCCTGTGAAGAAAAAATCTCCAGTGTAGCAGACTGTATACAAAACAAACTTTGTTTTGTTCAACTGTGTGTACTCAACAATCAGCATTGTTTACACCTGAACAGCTACCCAAGCCCTGTTTACTGTCAGCAATCACCTCTCCATCTCACACTCCCCAAAACCTGCTCCAACTACAGTACCTGCTCATGATGGCATCAAGTCCCACCATAGTTAGTAAGAGAAATTTTCTATGAAGAGTACTTGGGCCAAAGTAAATCATCAGCATCTGTCCAGGACACTGTCAAATCCAGGTTTTGAAGTAAGTTTCTGTAATGACTTTCATGCAAGAATTGACAAGACCACGGAGAAAACCACAGAACTTCACTTCCTAACTATAAAAGGCAGTATCAGCAAGAAACAAAGCTTTTAGTAATGTCCTACACCTGCAAATGTGGCAAACGTAGAGACCGGCAGGTCCTCCTAACCTTACACAATAATATAAAGTGTCCTGGTTGCTTTATCCATTGCCATTATTAAGTAAGAGGGATTTATACAGCATACTTGCATCTTACATTGTTTCCCGTCTTGGATGCAAAGTTCAAAACAGAACAGAATACTACCCTTGCTTTTATCCTTTTCAACAAAATGTTGAATGGGCATAAAAATTGTTATGTTTCAGCCTCAGTCAACTGTAGCCATGAAGATATGACCTCTGCAGTCAATTTAAAGTCTTTCGTAATTGTAGCATGCTACCACACTAACACAAGACTTAAAATGCAACTGATTATGACTGCTCAAGAAAGGAGTTAGGAAAAACATATAGGAAAAACATAACTACTTAAAAAAAATGGTTATACACTGTGGTGTATTTTAATGACAACAATAAACTTATTTGTTGATGACATAATATTCCCAGCTATCTTTGGAATAATCTCATTATTAATGCTGTGCTCATCCTCTCTTTCCTGCTTGATTCAGTAATTAATCTGTTTCTGGTCTCACAAACTGCATAATTAGAGGAAACTGGCCTGTGAGTTTCTTAGTTCAAGTTTTAAATGCTTCTGGAAAGCACCAGATCTGTTTTTTAGCTGTAAATACATACATAGAAGACTAATTAAAATCAACTTGAACTTTATCAATGTGAAAGTTTTTCTTAATTAAAGCACATAGTAGCTTGCTTTTTTTTTTTACAGAAACAAGGAGTCAGAAACAAGCAGTAAAGAATGTGCCATTCTGACTTCATCAAAATATCATTCAATTTACTTCAAAGTATTTGAAGTAAATATCAAAGTATTTGGCCTTGTGCCCCAAAAGAGAAAAGCTATGATATGGGATTGCTCACTGACTCTGTGCAGGGGCTTTGACAGAAAAAGTAATTGTTTTCAGCAGAATGATTAGGGTTGAAAATACCAACGGTAATTTTTCATCAGGAATAAAAACCCCCAACCACCATGGTACCTTGTAGGGGTCATGGGTGGTAGAGATGTTCTGTTGGACTGTTCACTATGTCCTCCAGTTCAAAACAAAAATCAGGTGACCTTCAAGGGACACTAGTGAAAGACATGTTTGTAACAAATGAAAGGAGTCAGCTCTTCACCCCAGAGGAAGCAGTTTGTGGCACACTTGTACAGATGATATATTGGAAGCAAAAAGCTTACACATGTGCAAGAGAGACACAAGACAATTACTCTGGATATCACTAAATACAAATACCCTGTCAAGAGCAGCAAAATTTCTGAGGCTAGTCATGAATGGGTAGAAAAAATGAAGCAAACACCTTGCTGTCCTATCATTCTCCTCCCTTGACATCTGCTCATGGGCAGTGTTGGAAGCAGCACACTGGGTTAAATGGATCCCTAGTGTGAGCCAGCACAGCCACTCTTACGTACGATGAGCAGACATTAAGAGGATTATTCAGTGAATTCCATGCTGCAAATGACTGCAGGAATGATGCATTAGCTGACTGCATGAGGACAGACTGCAACAGCTGACTCTTTACTGGGTCAGCAGCTGTACAGCACAGAAGAGGGGAGAATCTGCTTCCCTCCACGTAACACTGCAGTGCAGCCTTTGCCTCAGGCAGTTGTCACTAGGGTGATACCTGTGAATTTTCCCAAGGCTGCATCAGTGTTGTACATGGAGCAGTGCAAAAGGAACAGTGGATTTAAGAGTTCCTGGCTCTCCCTTTATCTGATGTTGGAGTGGCCAATATACCATTCTCTATACTAAGTTCCCTGTGCACAGCAGGGCAGGTGTGACATGCAGCAGTGCTGTCAAGGGTGCCAAAGTAGTTACAGCACTGCTCTTCTTACAAAATAAAGACAATATGGAATACTTTCCTCTCTGTGGTGTGGCCATGGAAAACAGCTCATGGCTGATTAAGGCTCCAAAAGACATGCAAGGTATCAAACAATCTGTATTTCTAAGACTAAAATTGTGTGGGCAATGGTATGGAGAGCTTCAAAGGCATTTTCTAATTCACACGGTCACAGGTATTTTCATGAATATTAATTGGATGGAATAACTGATTTTTATTTAATTCTTTTATTAATTTATTTAATTTTATTTACTATAGTTATTAGTTCACAGAGTTGTCATTCAGTGGCACAAATACCTTCAGGAAAAATATAGAAAATTATTTAATGTGAACAGTAACTGAAAAAAAAAAAAAAAATCTTTGTACCCAGAAAGTGACGAAAACATCATTGTTAGAAGGGGGAACAATGTCAGTAAACCACGCTAAACAAAACTGGTTACAAACATTAAAACATCTACTATTTATAAAGGAGTTTTTACCTTGTTTGCTACTAGCATATAAATACTGGGTCAGTTTCTTCCTATCTGCTGTTTTGTCTTGCCATCATTTACACTATACTTTAATAACTACAGTTCCGCAAAGCTGTTTCAGATAGAAGTGATAAAAAGGAGAATCTCAGTGTTTGCAAAAGAAATGCATCACTGATTTTCAATATAAAACTAATACCCTTTCCAGTTCAACTTTCATTTCCTTTTGTTCTCCCAAGACTATTTATATATATGACCTTTTACCTGAGACCGTATCTCTTAATAAACAGCTAAAAGCTACTCTGTTTCACATCAGTACAACCTTAACCAACTGCATTCATTGCCACAAAACACGTCCAAAGGTCATGAGTTTGATACGTAAGCAAGAGAGAGATGTGGAAATCCATTATTTTTAGAGAGGACTGCAAAATGTGAAAGGAAATGACAAACATAGTAACAATCCCATGATGCACCTCAATGCTACCAACTCTGTGGAGTATCATGGTATTTTCCAGGAGAAAGAGTAAAATGTGTCTCCAGCCATGCAGAATGACTGAACGCTACAAAAAGTTTAACAGGTAGCGCCAGTACTAAACATAATCCCACAATCTGTAAAAGGTTACAAAGACTTCACAAAGGGAAGATATTAATCTTCCATGACCATCCCCACAATCTGAAACTAAAACACCGCTGTGTTATCAAAACTGTTTCCAGCACAAATCCAAAACACAGCCCCATACCAGCTACTACAAAGAAAATTAGCTCTACCCCAGCCTAAACCAGCATACCATCATATATAAACCGGCAGGGAATTAAGGTGTCAATGACCACATCCTATAAGAACGTAGCAGAATTTAAGATAAAGAAATCCACAAATGAAACACAAAGTGGCACAAGAGGACTTCTCTCTTTCTGGGTTTACCCAACCCTGTGTGTATGTGCGCAGATGTGTTCAGTAACAATAGAGCACAGATCAGTGCAGGGGAACATTTCATTCTACTCTCAGTTTTGAAAACTGGAATCTGTTTTATCTATTTATTGTAATAAATAGATTCTTTCATAAATGGAAAAAGTATGATCTAAAAGAGAGCTGTGATCCAGATATGAGAAAAGTCCAGGCTCTCCAGGTCTGCATCTCACATTACTGTTGCTTAAACTCAGTCTTGAAAAAGCTAAATTATATTTTCAGACCTAAAAAGAAAATACAAGGAAAAAAGTTTTCACACGTGGAATTCATGGAACGCTACTTTCAAAAGAAATACCTGATCTGTAGTAAATTAGGGAGTCTAAGTGTCTCTACATTGTTCTAGTTACTCATGTGAGGTTCTCAGAGCAGGAAGAACAGACCCCTTTCTTAACACTGAAACTGAGATGCTCACTTAAGGTCAAATGCTGCTGGGATCTGCTGGATAGATCAGATTTTCAAGAGCATACATATCCAATCTTTAGTAGCATCTTGCCCCTTGTGTCCCGTGCATCATATGCTCCTGCTGCTCTCAGACTGCCCTGAGCACAGTTTAGGACAACAAGCTTTGGGGCACTAAAAGTGCTCCAGGCAGAGCAGGGTGTACCAATCACCTTCTGGACAAACTATGAACTTCACAGTACTCACAGGAGGGTTTTAAAAAAACTCATAGAATTTTTACTGAAGTCAATAGGCATTTTGCTCTTAATATGGGAAAAGGAATTAATTTAGTGCTGACTCCTTCTGAAACTCCCACCTTCAGAATATTCCAGATGAAGCTAATGGCAGAGGCCAGTAAGAATTAAATGCCACAAACAGAAAAATCTCTTAGACTTCTTTACTTTGGATCGGTTCAGAGTGCCCACAATGTGTCCTTGTCACAAAGACAACACTGACTGCTGATTTATACAGAGGGGATAATGCTGATCATTCTATGTAACTTGATTAACTGAATGATTAATTAAGGAGAAGCAGAATAAACACTGAGGAATCTAAACAGGAAGAACAGAGATTTGTCTTAGCTGAAAAATCTTGCTAATCTCCATTTTCCCCCATGGGTACAGCAAGGATGCTCAGCAACAGCTGGCTACTGCAGAAGCTCACATGCTTATTTTACCCCATTTCTTGGTGCTGACTTTGATGCTTCCCTTTAGAAAGATGATGTACTGCCTGAGATGGACTGCTCCCACCTGCTAAATCACAATGTCATACCCCTTCAAAGAAACAAATCACCAAAATCTCCACAACAAAACAACCAACCAACCATAACAACAACAAAAACCTCAAAGAAACCCAAATCAATAACAGACAATGAACGAAAAACATGTCAAATAAAACAAGTGAAAGTACAGACCAGGACACACATATACATATAGATCTTATTTTCCCTACATTATAGCTATGTGGAATTACCATGGGACAATGATAGCATCAATGAGTATTTGTTTCAACAAGAAACTGTGAGAGAGCAACAGCAAAATTCTTAAGCACCTCAACTACAAAATTTGTCAGTTATATTCAAACAATTTACAGTACACTAGAAGTATGGACAGCAGGAGAGAAAGAGACATTTGTAATGCACCTGTCTTTCTTTTATGTCCTGAATCTTGGCAAATTTCTTCTCATAATGTGTTAAAATTAAAATATGGGTGGTCAAATTCTAGCGAAAAAAAGTATCAACATAATAATTTATTACAGAGTTTAGCATATTTGTGTAAATATTCACGACTGCATTTAGTAACACCACAAGTGACAGATTTATAATCCTGTAAATGCTTCAGTGAATTTCAAGAGCAGAAACGTTCTGGTTTAATAATATGTTCACAGGGTTGTCAAAGCCAGCAGAGCTAGAAGCACTGGAAAGCCATTTCAGAATTACACAATGAATTGTTTGGTTTTTTTTTTACTTGCCTTTCTGAATCACAGCCTAAACATAACCATCCTCCTCACTCCAGACTGAATTTCCTATAGGTAAAAGGTTTGCAGGCTTATAAACTTTCCCCTACAAATCTCATATTGCTCATTTCCCGTCAGCTCACATCTTAAAATGTCATTCTGGCTGAATCACTATACACCCTTACTATAAACATGCCCATCTGCTTGCTGGTGGACAACTGCAAAGTGAATTCTAGATGAAGAAATACTGAAGAAAAAAAAAGGAGACAGACTTCCACAGGTGCTCCTTCTCCTCGTGCACTTTCCACCCATCTTCTCATCTCCCATGTGAATCCACTCCTACTCTTGGGCGCTCCTTAGTCCACGCAGGAGAAAACTGGCATGACTTGCCCAAATAAGGGGACGCTGCACAAAATGGAAATGTTTGTTCAGATCTTCAGAAAGGATTTCCAACCATCTGCTCCTGCTGTCTCTTGATGGGAAAGAATTAATCCAGTACTGAAAGCTGACCATTAACACGATGCTAAAATGGTCTCAGACATGAAAGAAGAATAAAGGAAACTATCTCGACCCTGCAGGCTTAGCCAGGGCAGTGTAACATGGATTAGAAATGGATGCCTCTTTCCCTGACGTAAATGAGGGGCTGCTCCAGTGTCTGATGAGTGTGTAACCCTGAGGTGACAGGGAAAGGGACTTATTTAGGGGGAGCCCATTAGTTGTGGAGGTGGTGGGTTCTCAGAAGTTTCTCCTAGACCTTGTAAAGGGATTAAAGCCTCATTCTATAGCTAGAGGAAGGGAAAGAAGCATCTATAAGTAAAGATCCTGCTTTGCTCGTATGGGAAATCAGCTGGAGCTTTGTGGCTTTCAGTGGAGGTGGAAATTTAAACTCAGCTACAGAGCATCCAGTCAAGCCAAGATGGAGAAGTTTGTGACAATCTTACCTTTCCAACCTCTCCTTCGGGACAAAAGGCTCAAATCTTACCTCAGGATGAATGATCTACTCAGTGGGAAGGATCTGTTCAATGGGAAGGAGCAAGCATTCCACTTTAAGCTAAGTTAGCTGCAGCACTCTCCTTGACAAAACAAAAATGACCTTTGGGGTGTTCCCTGGCTGGGATGGGCACTGCACACTTGGCACACACCAAGCACCAAGAGGTGCAGCCACACCTGCAGCAGGGGGGTGCCTGCACGTCAGAAATCTCAGAGCAGGCTTGCACAATGCTATGCATGCACTTGTGCTGCCATTCAAAGTGTGAAGAAGTACTCTGCCAACTCATCCTACCCACTGAAGTGGTAGCTCTGGCTAGAAGACTGGAAACAAAGAGGATAAGAATGCAGGAAGATAATTTTGCATCTAAAATAAGAGTTCATTTGAAACTAGTTGTTTATACAAAAATCAGCAAGAGACCAATTTCTGCAGCTCTTCAGTGATTGAAACCTGACTCTTCAGAGGTCATCAGAATGCACCTACAATATACTCACGATAAAACTGTACATTTATTTACTTGACTTTGTAGGATCGACTTCCAATTTGATTTTAATGTTATATTATGTTAATATTATTTTAATGTTATCTTAATTTTCAGAATGTACTTGCTTTTTCTTCTGCATCAGGTGAACAGAGTATGTATTCTACCACCCAGCAGGGGAGGAATGGGAAAAGCCTTTTGCATTCCTGTCCCAAACATGTGATCAAACCAGGAACAGCATTACATCCTCATAATGTCAGTGTTTGTGTGCCAGTGCAAATATTTATGTGCTCTGAGCTGACTGGTTCTTGAAACTAAAAGTGCTCTGTCAAGAAGGCATTGGAGGGAAAAGGTGAAAACACAATTAAAAAAAAAAAAATCTTGTAACCCTGCATAACTAGGTAATAGATTATATGTTTTATCTGAAGACAATACTGAGCTATAAACCATGCTATTAAAGGTGACATGCTTCACCTCAAGCCAGTGGAAGGAATAATTCTAGAAATCTCTCAAGAGCAAGTCTCATAATAGTTTGCCTGCTCAAATTTCCCTTGCCACTTGAACTAGATAAAAATCTTCACTGCCTGTCTTCGATCATTAGAGAAGCCTAATGACTGTTATTCCAAGATCCCAGCTCATTCCAGTTGTAGCAATACACCCCTGGCTAGTACTACAAGATAGGACTACATGCAGCTGCAGTTCAAGCAGCAATTCAAGACCTTTGGATATTAAAGGTCCTTGTTCAAAATTATTATTTCTGTTGTTACCATAGGTTTTGTAAAGCTGTTTCTTCCAGAAGATTACAAAATTGGCAGTACTGCAACTCAAGACTGACTAATTGTTCATTACGTGAGTTATCACTCAGTTTAGTAACAAAAATCTATCAGGATCATATGGATTCACACTAGGAATTCTGTTCCAAAGCAAAATATAGCCAAAGTTGTCTTACGACAACAGACATTATAAGGCCTGACACTTGTAACGTGAAAATGCACAATAGTGCAGATGTACTATCAGAAAATTAACTGTTTACACACAACACTGCCTAATAAAAACCAGGTATTTATGATCCTGACAACATGACCATGGAGCAAACACCTAATCAGAACACTCAACCTACTTCACCCATTTCTCTTTAACTAGCAGAGCCTATTGATCAACAGACTGAGACTCTTACTGACTCCTCAATTAGTTAGGGAATTGAAGTAAAGCTTGGATTAAGGATTGCAGTAATAGCTGGCTGCAAATGAGACCTGTAAACTCCAACAAACTCCAATTTATTTCAGAATTTTAAAAAATAATAAATCAAACCCCACAATTATTTTATTATAAGGCATTTCCAAATATAGATATATTGCTGAAGAAAGCACATGTTATACTTCCACCTGCTGGCCACCAAACTGGATGATCATCTGGGTATCATTACAACTGGTGAAACAAAATCTTCCAGGCAAGGTGTCATGAACCTGACAGTTCAATTTCCCACTGAAATAAAAGCAATTCTAAGACAAATCTTCTTTTTTGCTATAATTTTTTTAAAAAGGTAAATGTTTCCAAAGAAACACTTCTCATAATTTCTAATTATATTACAATATGTCTGAGCAATGAGCAAGAGGAGGTTTTAGAGCCCTGGGAATTAAGCAGAGACTGGAATGCAACTTGCAGAGATTTCCAAATGCCTTATTTTCTGAATTATGATGAACTGAGAAAGCAAGCTAAGAAATCCCTTTTACCTGGCACAATTTGTCTTTCCCAATGAGTGAGCAACCTTTGAAAGAAAAAATATAACTGGGATTAAGGTGCCTCCTCAGTGCACATACACAAGAATAGTAGTTCAACTCTCAACAGCCCTACAAACTTATGTCTCTTTTTCCCATTTCTAACACTAATTTTCAGCCTCCTTAAAACAGACTGTGCCTGATTCAAATGCTCTTGCTCCTTCTGGAAGCTTGTAGCATTATGGATTTCCCTTAGCTATGACAAACACAGTAAACAAGATGCAATTTGCTCCATTGGAACTGTTTTTCCTTTCCAATACACTGCTCCAAGAGAAGCTTGATCCTTTCATGACTTTATCTAATAATGCACATATTCTTGTTTTCATTCACAGCAATAGTGGGACAGGGCTGTGGGAATTCAGAGAAAAATGTAGACATGGAAAAGTGAGGAAGGAAGGAGAGTGAAGGCAATCATGGGAAAGGTAGCAGTGTAGTCACTCAGGGTGAAGTGCTGGCAATACAATGAGGGATGTGGGGGAAAGGATGACAGAATACCCAACAAGGAAGTGAGTTAGGTCATCTAAATCTCTCCTCGCCCTCCTGCTGTTCCCAAAACAGAAGCTGAAAAACCCACTTAAATAAACACAGATGAGTTTGGTAAAGTCCACAGTTTGTTCACTTTCCTTCCACTCCCCCATCCCACTATAGTTCATGTTTGAATGCAACATCCTTAAAATCAACAGGGTCTCAATTTATGAGAGCATTGTCCTGAGCATCCTACATTCTTCACTGCTTATAATAGGATTACTTGGAAAATTTCTATCCCCCTACCTGCAGACATATCATTGGCTTTTCCAGAAGCTATAATTTTGCCTATAAATAGTTTGCTATTTTCTGGACACTGTGACACAAGTCATGACAAATAATTCTCTGAGGCATTTGTTCTTGTATAACACAGACTAGATTCTACTGTATGTAATAGTTTAGGCATTAGCAATCTGGCAATCACTTTTCTCTACTGAATCTCATTATCACTTGGTTTTCTCTTCAAGTATACCATCTCTAGTTTATCATACAAATTGGCTAGGATAAAGGGTATCTGCTAGAATACAAAAAAAGTAATCCTTGAGCATAGTATGATGTTCCTTTCATAGAGTCCCCTGACTAATTTTAAGAAAGCCTTCTTAGTACATTTGCACATGATGTTAGATAGTTGTACTTCTTGTGTTTGAGTATGTGCCGTGATTAAACTGGAAACTTCCCACCCAAATTAAATGGACGATGAACAAGGTCAAATCTCTGCAGCTGGCTGCCAGCAGAATTTGGAAAATATCAACAAGGTCCAAGATGCAAACACAAGCCCTTGCATTAAGGCATGGCTCTCTCAGGCAATCATCTGTCTCCTGAGGCAAAAGATTGGGCAACACTTCCCATCCCACTTGAGTAATTTTATCTGTTAGCATATTTTGTTGGAGTAATTCTAGTTGTCACCATGTAATTTGATAGCTTCTATCTCTCAACAGCTGTGGGAAATTTCACAGATCTCCACTTTCGCACAATCCCAGTTACTGCTAAATCCTTAGAATTGAAAGACTATCTTGACTTTTGGAATAGGCTGAGGCTTGAAGGAGAAGGAAATCCATCTAAAGCTTTTCTTCTGGACCCTATTTTTTAGAAATATGCTCTTTCCCTGGTTCTGTTGTTGAAGGGACCATCAGTGGTCATCACTGTCACTGGCCAGGCAGATAATTTCCACTATCCAGAAGTTACTGTGACACTGGAAGGCTATCAGTGATTCTGTCTCCTTCCACAGAAACATTTTGGCTGAGTGCGAGTAACAGCTAAAAGAAAACTAAATACAGCTTAATACTTCCTCACAGATTCACCAGGTAAGAAAACCAGCAACCCTTTTAAAGGCAGCTGAGCCCAACTCATACCGATTCAGCAGGCCCTCCTGTGATACACCATGAAAGCAGAGATGTTATCAGCTGATTTCACTGAAATGCCAGAACCTGGGCCCACACCAAACTTCCTGTTCTGTCAAGGTCAAAGACAATGTATTTTTATAACTTATTTTCTGACAACTTCTATTCCAGACAGTGAAGGCTGAAGTGATTTTATAGGTGGGTAAAACCCTACCACAGACAGGCATGTAGTTCAACCCTCCCAAACTCAAGAACTCACACCCTCTAAGAGAGCAACTACATGCACAGTTAACACAGAATAAGAAATGAGACAACTGCCAAGCATCCTCATGACCTGCACAGACTTGAGGTTGCTTCCTAGGGTAGAGACAGCACAAGCCAGAACAAGGCACTTTTGGCTGCCCTACTTGTCAGCTTTTGAATTTTAGAATCTTTTGATGTTACACGCAAGCCCTCTTCCCACCAAAGGTGCAATACTCTTAACTATATCACTTTTCTTTAAGAGCTCCAATGTATTTTCTTCAGAGTAACTCTTATTAAATGTTTCTCTTCAAGTGCATTCAGAAATGGCTAAGTCAGAACACCTGACTTTTAAACTCAGGTGCATGTTTGAGACAGGCAGACTTCGCAAAGGCAAAGGCTAGAAACCTCACACTGTCCTAGAGTACCAAAGTTCATCATCACTGAAGCACACCATAAATGACAGCCACGTTAGAAACCCTGAATGCTTCCTAAAATTATTCTGCCTCCTCATTTAAAAACATTTCAGTTTTAGTGAATATATTTCCTGCATAAATAAGTGTGTAGCCAACAAAGTATAAGATGTTTAATAGAATGAACTTCCAAACTAGCAATGAAATTCTATCAGCAGAATCAATGTGTGAACTGCATACCAATCAATAACACAGAACATTATCACAAGAGTCCACCTTCCACTTATCTAAAAGATTTCTGAATTGAAGCCTGAAATAAGCCTGAATTATTGATTTGCTGTGAGAAAATGAAATATTAGATATACTCACTTTGCTCAAAATTATGCCTGATGCACATACAGGCTTTTCTTCATCCTTCTTCAAGCCTTCTAATTCAAACAAGGTATTGTAATTTTCCAGCATTTTTATCATTATCTTGTTGCAGATCTCCTGTTCCTTCATCCCTTCAAATCCAGAGGGCACACTAGAATTGGAGATGACAAAGCAGAGTGTTACTGGGACTCAACACACAAAAGGTTCTGCAGAGGGTCTCTGTAACATTTCAGTTGTGGATAGCAGGAACAGGAAACTTTGTCTTGGAAATGAGGACTGTGCCAATGTTGGTAACAACTACCACAGTTTGTTTGCAGTTTTTCTTATTGATATTAAATACCAGACCTGGTGGCCAAGCTACCCTCTCCACAGAATCCAGATAGGGATAGAATTGAGACAGCCACCAAACAAGGTGCCGCCAACTCTGCTATAAACTGGGTTTCACAACCCACAGTGCAGACAGCCCAGGCATTTAGATGCTCTGAACTGTTAATTCAAGAGTCAGATTCCTCCAAAATTTGTGATAACCTCAAAGGTGCACAAGAAAGATAAGTGAAAAAATTAAGAAATCCCACATGCTAAGCAAAACACTGGACGTTTAACAATGCCTTTGCCTTCAGATGACCCAATGCTGTACACCAGATATTTTAATCCAACTTTTGAGTTACCATTTCTTTTGAAAGTAGGGTCATAATTTAAAGGGCTTTCTAAAACATGCAGATGGATGCTGCCTTTTGAAGAGGAGCCTAAAAGAGTAATACAAAAAGTGGTTACTAAGCTGGGAGAATTTTCTGGGAGAATAAGCAACTACCTGGCTGCTGAAGAAGAGGCTTCTTCCCCTCTTGAATGAAACAGGCCCCTTTGCAGCCTACCATAGACTTCAAAGGCAGACAGAAAAGGGAAAATATTGTATGTATCTGCATGTTTCCTTATGTATTTCACACAACTCTCATGCAGCAAAAAATGCATGCCACTCACAACAGAGCTCATAATTTACTGAAGCATCTAGTGATCAACTGCTGGAAATATAAGCTTTCTGCACATTTTACTGGACAATCTAACTTAAATTCTGTTTTAATACAAAAGTGCAATCTCTGAAGAATCTTCTTCTGCAATCATTGAGTGTTTCCCATTGTACAGTATTTCAGTAGACACAGTTTTCTCAGTAAGCCACCAACCAAAACAAAATACCCCTGAGCTATTTTACAGGGATGCAACTAGAAAGTAAACCATTGCTTACTGCAAAGAGTAAATAAAAAATTACAAATAACTACCTATCCTAAAACTGTAATTTTAGTTTACTGGGGCCAGATGTGCATTTCAACAGGAAGGCTCTGAAAGCTGATGCTTCCAGAAATTTGTCATCCAAAAAGTGCCTTTTTGTAGGAGCTACTGATCCTTCTCAATGCTTTATTCTCTGCCTTACATCTACGTGCTAACAAGGAGAGTAACCCACTGCAGCAAAACACAGCTTTGTAAACTCCAGAAGAGAGTCTTTGTTGCTATCATTTCAACAGTTAATACATGCTAGAGTAGCAGGACCTGAATTTTAAAGGATTGAATTATTTTACACTGTAGAATATTGGCAGCTGTAAAAATGTGTCAGTCGCAGCTGATTGATTTCATTAGTGTGGAAGCTGACCTCAGACTAAATAAGGAACAAATGGGACAACTTCTATTGATGGATGTGCATGTACACTCAGGCCAATTCACTTTGAAGAATGTCACATATTCACTAAAACTTAGTAACTGGCCAGAATAAAGTGTATGTATGCAGTAGGCCCATGCAATTATCCTGACTGAAGAAAACCCCTCCTGCCATACTAAATTATGTGCTCCAGAGCCGGCATGCTACAAAGCCTGCTTGCTTGCTAGTTCAGGCAAATCCTGACTTTTTCCTCCAAAACAGAGTACAACTTAAATAATGGCACCCCTATGAATCCCATTCCCAGGAACAGGGCTGAAAATGTAACAGAGCACGTGCAAGTCAAAATAAAGATTGCAGATAGCAGAATTTTCACCTAAACCACATCTGCTGGGAACAACAGCCAATTGCTCTCTACTGACAATAGCTAATAACAAAAAACTCTACCTGGCTGAAAAAAAATCCAGTCTATAAAGTTTCCACAAAGCACAAAAGCAGTAATTAATTTCTGCCAATTCCATGGCTTTCTTGCCTCCCTTCCCCACACTACCTTGTCAGTTAAAATTTATTAAATCAAACCAATGAAAAATCCAACATCCTATTCTGAATAATTCTGTATCAGTAGTAGCAAAACACAAGGCTAAAGCTCATGGCTTCAATCTTTTTTCACACATCTCTCTGAGTGTAACTAAGCAAAGGACCATGAATTGATTTATTTTAGTGGAAATTTAACATATTTTATTCATTGCCACTTCTCCACCACTTAAACAGGCATATTTAACAAAGTTTCTAACATATTTCTCCTATAATTGCTATTATTAGACCTCAATCACAATAAGGACTATTACACTCTTCCAGCTCTCCATGGTGACATTTTCCTTTTAACAAATATATGCTGAGCTGAAGTTTATATTATGAGCACACACCACCCTGCCTATTTATACAAAGTAAACCCCATCTGCTGCCACACTGCATGATCTACCAGTTTGACTAGACTTTTCTGAAAATGTGTGTAAAAAAAAAAATAGCATTTTGCTTTAGCTCTTCTCATTCTGAAAAGTCACGACATCTACAAATGTCGCTTCAACTGACTAGAAAAACCCAGATCTGTGAGAAAATATTCTCTCACACTTCCACCTTCCTGATGCACACCCTACTTGGAAATTTTTCATGATCGCTTATGAAGATCTTGTTAAAACAAATCACAGAATAAAACTGTTCATAGTCATGACTCCCTTATGTTTATTTTCATGTTAATTAGGCACTACTACTATGTTGCTTTGAGAGTTAGACACACAATTTACTCCAGTTACAAAATCCTCAACAGAAGGACTTCATCCCCTTCCAGCCATATATGCACAAATTACTTCAGTAGCAGCATCAGAAGCATCAGTTTCACTACCACGAACACCAGAAGGGTGGCATAAACCTGCAATTCCTATGGTTATTTCTAGAAGAAAAAGTGTTGATAAGTTCAGATCTATCTTAGCAATTTGAGCCAGAAAACTCCCACTGAAGTTATCACAGTGGCCTGCAAAGTCATCCACAGATACACAGCATAGGCAGAGCAGGAGAAAATTCTCTAGTGTTCCCCCCCTTAGATTGTCTGGACACCTGCCCTTCCCAGAGAGAGATGCTCTGAATGATCTGTGTGCAAAGCACAGCATGTCCACATTAAGTATTTGGAAAAAATGTGCCTTCCTAAATGAGATACCAGCATTAACAGTATCTGATGCAGTTAAGAAGGGTCAAGGGCAAAGGTGCATCAAGTACCACAAGTTTTGCAGGATATTAACAACTGAAATTATTGATGAAGTAATTTTAAAGCAGAAAAAGCAATAGTTCTCCAAGTTAAAACATTACATGGTAATCGGATCAGCCAGTCAGTTCTTCATTTCAAAATCTAATACTCAGCAGCATTTCACATTCTGCACAATGTCCTACAAGCCTGGTGGGCCACCCAGCGCAGCTTCATGCAGCTCCTGCCCATGCAGACACCACATCCATATGCTCTTTGGGTTTTCTAGACTGAGTCCATGTCTCCTTCCACAGGGATGCTCAGGAATGCTTGTCTCAAAGGGTTAAACCACAGCAAGGCTCTCTGTCACAGCTTTTACTCGGAAGTAAAGTGACCTGAGGTCATATTAACTCACTGCGAAAGAATTCCTTACATCTCAGGCATTTAGTTAAATGAATTTACTCAGGGTCTCTGTAAACAAGCTGTAACAGGCTGAATGCAGAGTGGGCTTTTCAGACAGTCAACCTCCAGAGAGGTTCACTGAGAGCAGAGCAGTGACACACACACATTGAACGTGGCACACGATAGGCATCACTACAAGGCTCTATCACCATCCACCACACCTGGGAAACTTGCTTCAAGTGGCCAGGAGACTGGGAAGTAGTCATATGTCTATAATGAGCTGAACTGACATCACTGAACTGATTTCCCCAGGCAGCAACTGCTGACAGCTCCCTGTCACAAATGAGAACCAGAGATTTCCATGTGAAAGGGTCACCTCATTAGGAATTCCCAACAGCGTTTGACCCCACCCTGTCTGAGATAAAGGATGTACATTACCATTTCCCCAAGTGGCTTTGAAGAAGCAGCTTGCATGGAATGACAGCACTGTAATCCTAATTTACAATCACGGAGAGCTATATGATCTATAAACTACTTTTACTACTTGTGGAGTACCTTTTGTAGAGAAGCACCACAAGTTACCTTACCATTCTCCCAGGGAATCCTGCCAGAAATGAAGGGACTCAAAGGACAGGAAACACTGCAGGGATTTTTTGTTTCTCCAAAAACATTTTCATTAGTACCTCATATTCCCGTGAGTCCCTCAATAAGAACAACTGGAGATTTTGAGAGAAGAGTTGCAGTAAATTATAGAGGGTATAACTTGAGGCAATCTGTTCTGTGCCTCTATGTGGACTTTACTGTGCCTAAAAGATGCAACCCCATGGCCATAACTTGTCCACTTCAGCTGATGAAAGGGATTTGTCCTAACACAGCAGTCCACAAACTGGTGCAGCTGAAAACAGGCACATTTTCATGTCTGCAGACTGCTGCAAGATCACAATCTAATAAGTAGCTAAAGATACAGCAACACTCACTTGAGACAGGTGTTCATCTCACTCTGTGTGACTCGTTTACGTGCTCTGCATCATTTGCAGGCTTAGGTCTCACCAATCTGGGTGAAACACAACGACAGATACAAGTACTGAGATTTTGCAGAAGTGTTTTAGCTCCTGTGATACTGGAGAATCCTGGAGAGTCAAGGTTGGGGCATGCACCTGCCTGCCTCTTAAAATCTGTTCCAGATTATTTTCTCTTGGATCAGATTTATTAGCCTAAGTCAACTTGGTAATTCTGCTTTATCAGCATTGCTATCAAAATAACAAACAATTCATAAAAATAATAGCGCTAATAAATATTAACAACACAATAGCACATAATGAATGATAATAATAAATAATAAAATGCAAAATGCAGGCAACACAGGTAACACAAAGCAGTTAGAGCAATGCAACCACAAAGGCTTTACTGACTGGCTTCATTTATATGCAAAATCCTTTGCTTCAGCAACAGCTCCATTTTTCATCACAAAATTAGTGACAGTAGGCATCTTAGAGTGCAACCTACATAAAGGGGGACAAAGGGCAGTCCATAGCTTAACATCCCTTATGAAGTATTGCTCTCATCTCCAAATATTTCAAAGCAGAGGCTCTTCAAAAACACTCCTTGTGATTGTATTTGAGCTGCATTGCTGAGCTCAAATATTCATGAGTACTTAATGTGATTATGGATGAGAACATTTAGAGAGCCTTGCTATATTATGCTTGATGTTTTAAACTCTCATTATAGGTTTCAGCATACTGAATACTTATGAAATGCCTTTACACTGCTGGAAAATGTAGTATTTAAAATCTATATGAACCCTGTAAGAAAGGTTATGGCTCCATACTCCAATTTGCAATAATTAATGTTTAAACAACAACATCCAGTAGTCAGCTGGCCCCTGATCCTGGATGCACACTTGTTTTGAAGACTGATGCAGGACTGGGGCTGCACTGCCTGAAAATAAAGCCCATCCACATAATGTTTCAAAGGCCAACATTACTCTCTTTTCACTTCAGTTTCATGTACCAAATATGTGCAGGCTTCAAGGCTGCTAGAAAACAAGGTAAGAAATTAATGCATAAATTCAGATCAGATTCTAATTCTTCAAGATCAGCATCTCGGAAATACCTACAGCTACCCTACAATATACCATGTTCTCCATATCCAAAGATAACATGCTTTTCTTATTATCCTTTGTGCAATTTCTGTTATGTAGCTATCATACATAAATAACCGTGTTTAACTCCAGCATTTTAACTGGACACCTGCATCTGCCAGCCACTTTTGGGGAGATGGAGCAATCCCCCACAACACGTAATCTCTGTTGGAATGAAACATAACCAGGTTCATGAAGGCTTGAATGATGGAGGCCACACACAGAGATCATTGTTCGAGAGCGTTGCAAAAAATGGGTGCAAACGGATCCTCTGATTACTCTGTTAGACCTCATGTCTTACCATGCCAAACAAAGGATGGGATAAGGGCAGCAGCTCCTCTGATAACCAGCTCCTGGAGAACAGAGAGGAGGAGAGAAAACCCAGCTGGTCCTCTCCTTTTCAGCATAAGCTGTTAGAGCCAAGCAGAGCCCACAAAGCAGGCCTTAACTAAGGCTTATGTCTCTCCAGGAGCTGAAACTCAGGTCAATGGAAAGTAACTTCCTCCAAGAGTAACCACGCTGAAAATGTTAATACTCTACACAGATTAGCCCAGTGACAAAAAAGACAACTATTTTTGTTCCTTCATGCTCATTCTTCCTCCAAAGCTGTATTTCTCGATATACTTGACCTTTGCCTTCCAGCACAATAAATCTGAACAATCCAAGTGGGGAGAAAACAGTGAACCAAATCTCAAATCTTTTTTTGATCTGTTTGACCTTGCCCTTTTACACGTTCTTATATCTTACATCACACTTCATTACAAGGAATGCAAATACCCATTTTTCCCCTTCTATTCATTAGAAAAACAGAAAGAAGATAATCTTTCTTAGAAAAGCACCAGTGCAGTTTGTCAAACAGCAAGCAAGGAAGCAGGGGAAGTACTAGATAAGATAAAAACAATAAGGGTTGAAAGTTTAGGAGATGGGATACATTACAGAGGATATGATGTAGAAAAACAGAATGAGATTAAGAGAATTAAAATGAAGTCTGAAGCCATTGGAAAGTGGCCAAGCAGCATGATTTACTCAAATGTTAAACAACTACAGATACGGAGTAGGAGATACTACACTTAAGTAGCTAAACTGTCACTAAAAATACCTTGCCAGAAGAAGTCCTTAACTATCAGCAGATGGGCTTTATCTTCTGATACTGTGCATTAACTATACAGACTGACATTAATTTTAGACATGTGTGAATCTCTGACAGAAAAATCTCAGTTCTCCCTGCTTCAGCAGTGTAATTGCTGGCAAGTTGGATGCTGAGCCTTCTTTCCTTGTTTCAGAGAAACAAGGAAAATGCAGTACTCTGAATAAACAACACAAAGTGAGAGGAGTGTTTGCTTCAGCCTCTTGCCAATATTTAATTTCTGCAGCTTCTCCACGAGCTGCCTGCAGAAAGAGACAGCCTTTGCCAAGCAGGCTTCAGGCAGCCTTACTCCTTAGCTCTGAAATATATTCTGAGATTCCTCTGGAAGCTTGGCCAACCAACTGTTTAAGCCCAATTCCTAAAAACAGTGCTGCAAGTTCTTTCCTCCTGTTATAAAATCTTTGTTGGTATACCGAAGGTCACAGTTCCAGCAATGTAAGACTGGATCCATTAACACAGGAGAAAAGGGTATTTGAACTGTTACTCACAAACTTCGTGTCTGGACCACAAGACTCAACTGCCTTGAAAAGATCAAGATCTGATGAAACACATAGCTGAATTACCAGATGGTGAAACTCAAATTTAAATAAAAATCTACATCCCTAATTCTAACCTATTTGGGTCTTTAAAAAACACATTAGCCATCTGATAAGCGACAAGCCTTGCTTTCAATGCTTCCTTTGCCACATGAGGATTTATTTCAACAATGTCACATCTGCTATTCTATCTTCTCCATGGTGTCTTAGGAGCAGAGATCAGTTGTGGCAACAACTATAGAGCTTTTAACACATACACTTTGGTTTAATATTAGGAACCAAACTGATTGCAATTCTGAACCACAATTCCCTGCGTTCTACACCAAAAAATATGCATAGCTAACTTTTAAACTCTACTAAAAGAAGTGATGAGTAAACTAAAAATTATTCTAACAGTCACTTGGGAGCTTGACTCATAGAGATTTAGGCATTGAACTCAAATTCTTCTAATTACTTTGTTCTGAACTCTGCTAATACATTTAGACAGGAATTCCCAAACCATCCATATGAACGCAACTTTTAAAAATTGTTTTGCTTTTCCTTGTTAGAAATGTGCAGTGTTGTGCTTCCAGCACAATTCTCATATTCATGCATTCCCATGCATACTACTGTCTTTTGAGCATTTTTTGTTTTGGAGACAAAAACAATTTTTAAAATATACTTTATCTTTTTGTACTAACACAGCAAATACTTTAATCTTGAAATTCACATTCACTATCCACCAGCAACACCTTAAGTTAAGGCAGCCATGTTGTCACTAGGACAACTTTAGTTTAAGAGTCTCTGTATGTTCTCTCCCTAATCAAAGATGTGCTCCTTAAAAAGACAGCAGGCAACATCTAGCCCAGGTATGTGAAACTGTCTCAATATATTACAGGAACCTAATTGGTGTTTTCTCTCTTTAAAAGAAAAAAATCTACTTCTTACTGAGAGGAAGCTCAGGGGGATAGATTAATTGCTTCATAAGACTAAGTTTTACCAGACAACTCAGAATTGGTCCAAAGCGATATTTTACAAAGATCAATACAAACGCAACATTCATACAAGGAACTCACTTGTCTCTTCTTGATGATACCACACATCTTTCAAGACTGATGACTGAACTAAACTGCTTAGGTGTCTCCCATGTCCAAGATCTTGGATGCCAGCCAGTGGGTTCATTGCAGAGGTGAAGATGCTAGTGCTTCACTGCATCACTGCAGTGAATCAACAGAAGCCCTCACTCAAGAGTGTTCTTGCACCTGGAAATAACTGTTCTGGCTACTGCTACAAGGTCCACCATCTTCACACATGTTCAGCACAAGCACCCAGGAACTGCACCCAGTGAAAGAACCCAGTAAAACTATAAAGTCCAGCAAGGAGTTTTAAGAGACCAGTGGATCCCTGCAAGCTCCAGATCAGTTTCTGAATACACTAGAAGGACAGAGAGCCCAGAAACATCAGCATTTGAGGGCAGACACCAGATCACAAGGCCAAACATGCAGACAGCATACAATATTCACCTCTAGAAATTATAGAGCACCTGAGTGATGCACTGGAGTCCTTTTCCACCAAGGATCCTTTGTCAAAGCCTTCAGGAGAGTATTAACTGGCAGCAAAGGAGGAAATCTGTATGAACACAAGCCTCCTTCCAATGACAGAGTCTGAAGGCCCTTACTTGTTATACTTCTCCTCTGCTACCAAAGCAGTAATACAAAACTGATCAGTAGTTTAGCAAACAGCAAGAGGAAATGGGAGAGCAACTCCACTTCCATTTGGCTCAAAAACAGCTTTAGCACTGAAGCCCCAGCCTCCATCTGATGACCCTGACAAACTGGATTTCTGACATCTGAATTTCTGGCCACCTGCCAGCCAACAGGGAAAAATAAAAGTCCAACTTACTGAAAGCAGTTTGGTCCAAATATAGTGGCAAGATTGCATAGATTCATCCTGTTCTCTATGTGGTGTTCAGCAACCTTTATCAGGAAACGGCACAGGTACTTCAGCAGGCAGTAATGAGCGTCAGGTAGTTCTTTAAGGAGCTCTTTCAAGTAACCTTCCTTCTGCATGTCATTTCTAGAAATGTCTTCTGGGAAAAAGAAGAGAAGAAAAAACATATGTATATGGTTTTCTTCATTGCTGCCATCATAATTACAGTAATTTCACACTGCTAAGCCACACCTATTTCACTGAAGAATTGAGCCGATCCTGGAAGTGCGGCTAATCACCAGGTGTGGCTTATTTATGGACAAATTCCAACAAAATGCCAACCTGGAAGTGTGAGCCAGCCAGGGAGGGAGATGCTGCAGAGCCGTGGCTGGGCGGGCGGGGAGCTGCTGAGCCCCACCAAGCCACCTACACAGGGCCAGCTGCCACCAGCGCCAGGGGCGGGAGTGCCAGGGCCCGCAGCACGGGGAGGGCGCCTGGGGCTGCGTTTAAAAGCTTCACCACTCTGTGAAAACTGTTTGCAAATTGAGCACCTGACAGTAAACCCAGCGATTGTGTGATTCTGTTACTAACTCGTTATTTTGTTGCATATGGATTCTCGCTTCAAAAGTGCGGCTTATCACCCAGTGCGGCTTATTTATGGATAAATTCCGTGGTCTTCCCAGCTACCCGAAGTTTGGCTTATAACCAGGTGCAGCTTATGAGTGTGAAATTACTGTACATGGGTGAGCAAGTAGGTGAGCAAGCAGTGGGACGTAAATTCACTCCTGCTTCTGCTTAGAGACACACAACTACTCAGTTTTCCTCAGGGAAAGTGCATGTTTCTCCTGAGGCTCACCCTGGCCACCAAGGGTGCCATTTCATTCTTACCTTTATGCCTGTAACCTTTTTCCTGAGCAGACTGAGCAGTTGCTAACAGTCAGCTAAGAGCTTTAGAGCATGTTTATCCCCACCTGGCACGACAAATCCACTTTAACTCCTTCTCTACCAGATCTTCAGATTCCACACTCCTTCTGGATGTCATCCCTACTTCCCAAACCCTTCCCATACTATTAGTTTCACTTCCCATGAAAATCTTCAAAAATAAGAAAACAAGTATGGTAAGACAAAGAGGCTCCTGAAACGCACAGTGTTGTAACAGCACTACAATACCTTCTGTGGGTGACAACTCTGCTACGTATTCAGGAAGGAGTCTTCCTTATGGCAAACAGACTGTTCTGGGCACTGCCACACTCCAAAACAACTCAAAATGTGGCCTCATATTAGAGAGTAGCCTTGTTATACTACACAGTCTTCTAGAATTTAGGTATGGATAAAAGTTTTCCATGTTGAACTGAGTCACATCCAAGTATTAAAGTAAAAATTGCATGAACTTCACATGATGTTTCACAGATGTTTATACAGACCCATGTGGTGAACACAAGCTTGGCCTCAGACACAGCTTCTGCTTAATTGTGTCCTGCTGCTGGAATTAAACTCATGTGCAAAATTTTTTGTTCCCCTCCTTTGTTCCAAAAACACCTTCCAAAAAGTGATCTGCACCCACCAAAATCTTGGGTTTACATGTCAATAAAAGCAAAGTTTTGGAAACAAGTCAGTAATGCTTTCCCTTAATACCAAAAACAAGATGCATTAGTCCTTGCTAATATTAATTTCTACTCTCCATGAAAGTGAAATGTTACTGAACATATGCATGAAAACCCCAAGGACTCAGCAACATCATTTTCAGACAGAAGACCTCATGCCTTGAAGGTTTTCCACACCGATCTATTTATAAGCAGTGTCCATTAGCATGAGACCATCTGTGCATTTCTAATACTTTTCTGTTTATTTATCAGCCTTATGGATTACTGGTGCTTCTCTGCTGTATGCCCAGCTACCAGCATGCAGAAAAGACTGGCAGGAAAACATCACACAGTTTGTGTTGCAAGAAAAAAAAAGAACATTTTACATTTGCTCCAGCTTTTTTCAGAGAGGCAAAAAAGGAGGGGAAAACAAAAATCACTGAACACTGTTTAATAATGTATAAACACTTCAGAAGTCTCATCTTTGTTTTTACGTTTCACTTCCCAGAAATATTTCAGGGCTGGGCTAAAGAATGTTTCAGGAGTAGAGTGCTTTGAAAAGTGGTTAGCTGTGAAAACTAGCAGTCTATATAAAAAATATATGAAAGTGACTCCTGAGAACTCAGCCACGGAGCTGCAGTATTATTTCTG
Organism: Sialia sialis; assembly: GCA_009812075.1. Lineage (NCBI taxonomy): Eukaryota > Metazoa > Chordata > Aves > Passeriformes > Turdidae > Sialia > Sialia sialis. Next base: position 6,558,479 of record VRYO01001865.1, read on the forward strand.
CTTTACAATCAGACATTTTTTGTGGCTAATAAACAGGATTTATCCTGCAAATAGTTTGGCAAATAAATGAAGTTTCTTATATACTTATTTGCCACTTGATACAGTTGAAACTTGAGGGATTTCATCTGCTTCCAGGCTTAGGATACCTGCCTTACCTGACATGCCTAATACTGTTCACGGCAAGAAAGCTGTTTTAAGCTTTATCTGCACGGTGAATTCATTTTTATGCATCTGTTTTGGTACCACAGACTCAGTATGAATTCTTTCATCACAGCACACCAAAGTTTAAAATGCCATTCAAATTACAGGACCAAACATTTTAACCAGATGATTAATTATATCCTTTTCTTCTACAGATAAGAAATTAGCTTCTTCAGAAAAGTCAAATATCAAATATGCATGAAGCAGATGAGAAAAAAAAATCTTATTTGCTTGCTTATCACAAGCATTTTACAGTTACAGAGAGGAAAAAAATAATCATGACTTTGCTACTAGCAATCAGCTAGGCAACAGCAAGAAATCTGATCTATTATTGCAGCAAAATTTCAGGCAGCTTCTGAAGTCTGTATTAAACGGAATAACAATAAGGAATTTCAGTGCATTTGAATTTGCACTGATCAAAGTGGACTGTACAGTCTCTGACTTGATTACTAATTATCTTTTCATGAAGCTTAAAACAAAACACAACTAATTTCCGCAGAGACAAAACGTTTAAATTCACTGCCTAACACACTATTCTTTAGATAACAAATTAACCAGCACAGTGTTTAGTGTTTTCTACCACTAATTGTTTGCAGTTATGATAAGAAAAGCCAAAGCCATCTCATAGAAAAAAAATGTACCTCTTCCATCACCATCACACTGTCATCTAATTAGGGAATGCCCTTGGTAACTAATTGCCTCTCTGAATCTCACACTGGGACTTCAGACTGACGGGTGCTTTTTCATTTACTGGAGGAATTTCCATCTCTTCCAAACTAGAAAGATGTTAATAACCACCACAAAACATTTTGAACACAGGTTGCTCTCTGACAACAAACAAAGCTACTGGGTCCTGTGGCCTTAGTAGTATTTTCTGGGTAGGATGCCCCTGATCATTAACCACGATGTTTCATGAGGTGCGAGCCAACATCAAAAATGTTATTGCTGGGCATAGCCAAACCTTTGTTCACTTCTGTACTTTCAAAAACAGAGACAGATACCACATCATAAGATCATGAGAAATTACCCTAATTGAAGGATGTAGAGACACTGAGTAGCATAAGGCTGCAAACCCCACTTACTGAGCCATCAAATTCCTTCTCCTTGTGAAATCTAAAAAAGAAAATAGGGCTTTACTCTCTCTCCTCCTTCTCCACTGAAAAAAAAAAGGGAAGGAACTCGAGTTTTTCTTCCAAAAGAACCCCAAAATTAAAAGTAATTTGTTGATTTTTCTGCTGATGACATTTTGTGGATTTCAGTTGTATTTTTAAAAATTCCTTTTATAGTTAGTGGTGAATCCAGACAGTGACATGCATGCACAGTATTCCATGAACTTTGTACAGTTTTCAGGACAAGTCTATGACTGCTATCCATGACTGCATTTCTTCAAATATAGCAGCTTTCCAACTTATTAGAGAGCAAAAACAGTCCTAACAACAACCCATTCTTTGAAGTACTCCTCCTCCTTTTCAGTTTGTTTCAGTCAGTCACTAAAGTTTACTGACTGGTAGTGACTATCAGAATAACATCAGAGCACCAGACTGGTTTATGCTATTCATTGTTTTCAAACACAGCATATCCAGTTCTTTTAAAATTTTGCCTACGGGAAAGGAAGAAAATTAGAATGAAAGCTAAGAGGAAGGTGCTCTCAAGGCAGAATAAGGTATTCAGCTTTTTATTTTGGGAACCTTCCAAAAGCCATGTGCAAGAGACAACATCTCAGCCAAGGCCTGCAAGAGAAGTTTAGCTAGATTTGCAGTCAGGAAGGGCTTGAAACCAAGAATGAAGAGGGGATTGGGCTGAGGAAAGGCACAAAACCAAGAGCCTCAGGCTATGTGTAGGCTGGGCAGCCAGAGACATAAAACGCAGAGGACTAAGGAAGTCAGCAAGGGCAGTTGGCACCTCAAAGCTGAACTAGAGACTCGTTACTGAGGAAGGAATCAAGGAGACAAATGAAAAGGACAGGCAGTCTCTCCAAAAATGTTAATTAACTAGAAACAGGAGTCTCAACAGTGTAGGAGGTACAGACACATTTGTGAGGGTGTTTTCAGTCTCATTTAATTTCAGCATACACCCACAGCACACAACAAGAGGGACATATTTTCCAATAGTTCGTGCTATTTCTGAACATATTGAGTGTCTCTGACATACTAGAGATACAATCTAATTCCCCAGTTCATCTCTGTTCAGGTTACTCCTTCATGCTGCCTGAATTTCATTAAAGATATGGAATTCCTGCAAACACGTGTGCATAATTGTTTTGCTCAAGTCTCAAATTATCTGACCCCAAACAACTCCAGTCTGGAAGCACTGAAGCCACATTACTACAATGCCGTAGACAATTATCTGTGCTGTGAGGTAAGGAAGAGAGGCTACTGCTCATGTCATGCCACCACTGCCTAGCTTCCAGCTGCCTTGCGTGCTACCAGACTGGAGGGCAGAGAGAAAAGCTTGCATCTGTCAGCAGCTCTCAATGTGCCCTGGGAAGCTGATCTTTGGCACAGAGACAGCAGGTTGTGCATTGCAGTTACCATGGCACCCACTGGGCTGCAGGAGGAATTAAAGCATTTCTTTCCCCCTCCGCAATCTATGGGAAGTGGGACTCCAGTCTCTCTCTGCCAAGAAACAATTTGCTTCAGGCACCATCCTTCAGACATGATCCTGCCCCAGAGGGAAAAAGAAAAAAATCATGCTTTGCTGCCATCAGGAGCAGAAATGTGGTAAGCCCTTCACATAAGAAGGCTGTTGTCACAATCCAGCTTGAGATACCTCACTCTCTATCATTACTGCACTTTGCAGCACTGTATTTATCCTTCATTCCAACGCACTGGAGGAAGAGCACACCTCTTTTGCAACTCTGGTGAGCGTCATCTGCATAAAAATACAGTCCCAAGAGTTTTTACTGCATAACGAACATCATCATCAGGAAAACAGAAGTTATTTCTCTAGCTTGGAAATAGCTCTGATTACACTAAAATGACAATAAAAGCCAAAGGAAAAGGTTAAAATCTTGTCAGAAGGGCCTGGAGAATCACACATATCTAATGAACCAGATCTGGTGCACTGCTGCAGTTACCATGATTAAAAGGTCAGCTCTCATCTATTCATTTTCACAGTCACTGTTTGGATGGAAATCTGACCTCTAAAATCTCCCAACACAAGCAGTATTTTTGGTTTGCTTGTTCATGTAACTCAAACAGCTGCTAGATACTAAGCGTTCTGTAAACTGACCTGTTGATCCGGAAGGGAGCTGCTCCTTCCCTTCCATTGCCACCCATCCCTTTCCCTGAAAAAGGCAAGGCTGTTCACAGGCACCAGATAAAACCATGTCACCTCTCACAGACTGTGAGCAGAAGGAAGTGAAATAGAAATCACAACTCACTGCTGGCCCACTGAAAAAATATAAATTCTATAGGATGGAGCAATATTAAGAAGCCAGAGTGACAAAATAGCATTAACCTAATTAGACTGAGTAAGAAAGGAAGTCAGAGATGACATTTCACTGTACCTGCACTGGAGGAGGGAATGAAACAACAACAAAAAAGAAATTTATGGTATTGTAGCACTTTGTCTTGATGAAAGCAAGTGACCTGTGAAAGGGGTAAGAGCTGTATGTACAATTCCTAGTACACACAGATGTCTCAGGAGCCAGTGATCAGATACAGAAGATAAGGAGTGAAAAGCCAGAGGGAATAAACAAGCTCAGGCAGGGATTGCTGTATGGGAGCTGCTAATTTCTGGTTGAGGTTTCTCAAAAGTACAGCCCATTTTGCATGGGTGGGCACAGCTCTGCTCTGCAGTGAGAGATTGTGATGGACACTTTTTAGCCCCGAACTCCCTGTAAGGAGCAGCTTTTATTTGTTAGGCACTGTGAGGGGTCCGGCTGACACCAAGGTCCCTATCAGCGTGTCCCTGGCCTGCGCTTGCCATGCACATCTCTCATCAACATCATTGCAGTGGGAGGCCCTTCCCAGCTCCCACTGCCACTGTCCTTCTCCAAGGGCACAGACAGAATGCCAGGACACACCACAATTCCCTACATGATGTTTTATGGAACTGCATAGTCTTGGCATTACGCTGAATATTTATATAAACAAAAGCACTGTAGGATTTGAGGGCAGCATGCAGAGCTCTGTTTCACACAACACCGCACAGCCTGCAGACAGCAATGCCAAACCAGCCGCATGGACTTCCTGAACATCAACAGGACTGCTTTTCTCTTCCATAACAGGGCAGGTTATTTTTCTTTGATTTGGTAACAAGTTTGATAGCTGGAATTGAAAAGGGTTACAGCTACATGTAGAATTTGTAATTTTCAGTCCAGCTATTTTTAACTAGAGGAATCACTCTCTAACCATTTTTATAGTAAGTAAAGTAACTATGCGTTCTTCTCAGGCCAAGATCTCAGCTCACTTAAAAAATGCTGATAACAATCCCTAAAAATACACCAAAAGAAATCTAACATAATCCTAGAAAAACAACTCCCATGCAAAGCTTCAACAGGAGGGAATAGAGAGGTTGTGACAGAGCTTGTATTTGCCTTCACTGCAGACATGTCGCAAAGTGGCTCCAGATTCAAAGTTATTTTTTAATAATCTGTTGACTCAGAAACAGTTTGACCTACTCTCTTCACAGTTTACAGAACGAACATCCAGGCGTGCACTCTCCTGGTACCATTTTGCAACCAATACCCTTGCACATACTTTGATAGGTGAACAGATAACTCCTGCAATCCTACACAGCTGGTTGATCATTTAACTGCAAGCAAAGGCCCACTCACCACTTAAGCTGATCTGAACATGATGAAAATCACACTGCCTTTCCTAAGAACTCATTTATGCTGTATTTTCTAGGGCGTGAAAGACTCTTCAAGTTTTCTTCAAACTTTACAAAAGCCTTCCCCTTCTCACAACAGCCAAAGGCATTTTTCAAATAAGACTTTTTTTTCCCTAACCAAAATTATAATGGCACTAAGCTTGATCTTATTGTGAAATACAGGCAAACTTAGCTATGAAGACATGTCACAGTTGGATGGATTTTTGTAGAACTGGGTTCATAGGTTACACCAGTAACTTTATTTGGAAACAAGAACGTTTGGTGAGTAAATCTGCTATGTAATGGTATCCATCTCATTTCCCTAGAAAGTACTGGGGGGATTTTGCCTTTCCTGTGGGAGAGACAACAAATTAACCTTTCCACAAACAGCACTGTTCACAAAGGACATTAGTAGTTCCTGGTATAATACACCAACATGACCTTTGTGGGGACAGAGATATGGAACAGCAAAGGTGTGACTTATTTATTTCTTATTAATTTACACTTAAGCTGTGATTTATGAGAAAGAACTTAATTAAATACAGCTCATGAGTTAGACCTGGTGAAATCTGAAAGTCCCCAAAGAAAGAACAGCAATGACCAGAAAAAAAGGGACTTTCTAAAACAATAGCACCTTCCTACACAACACTTCCTGAACCTATCCTTGTGCGTCAGACAACTTTACTAAATAGGGAAGGTACTTTACAGTCCACATACAATCTACAGCTGAAATGTCTGCACTCAAGGTAATGCACAAAGCTCTCCTCCAGTGCACCATCAACACTCTCTACAGCCCAAAAAAACGAAAGAAAACATATGGCACTATTCTCATTCTTCTTGGAAATGGCTAAACCTCCTCTCCACTGAAGGCAGGAAAAGTGGGAGACCTCAAGACAAGAATGTGAGAACTTTGCCCCATCTTTCACTAGGGATGCATGTCAGAGGGCATGTTCCTCCTCTGCGTTCTCCAGTAACTTCATCCACTCACTTTGCAGCTTCTTAGGAAAACATGAAGAAGTGTGACTGCCTACAGCAAGAGAGATGAACTGTCAGTGACCCACACAGTCAAGGAACAGGGCCAACCATCACTTATTCCACCTACCATCACCAGAGATTGTCAGATACAAATGAGTTAGACTGAAACTTGCATAACTCGCTTTAAAATGATTTCTCAACTTTCCACAGCAGAAGTGATGCTCTTTCCTCTAGCTGATCTACCATTTGAAGGTAGATGAGGGAGCGTGAATTAAAGAAAAAAAAGAAATCTTTCAGGTTGTGTGCAATGACAGGAAACAAAAAGTTTGCTGTTACTTGGAAACTGGTTCTTTTTTTTGATGGACAATCACATCAGTTTGTAAGAAGCAGAAACTTTGGCAGTGTATGCTTTTGGTTCAATTTGACCAGCAGATGAAGGTCTAACTTCTCAGAGCCCATTACAGTGAAAATACCAGAAACTACCCTAGGAAACAGAAGTGAATCTGTGTTCTAAAGAGAATGCAATTATTGTCTACAAGCATACCCAAAGAAATCAGCTGATCATTTCACTTTTTATTCACCAAATATAACTGGATTAGAAAATCATAAATAGTCCAGATTTTACCAAATACATGAGAAATATTTTTGTGCCTCTTGTAACAGAAATGCACATCTGGGAGGTAAGAGCTGAAGCCAAAGGAAATGAGGAACAAAATAAGTAAACTAAGAAATCTGTTATCCAGAAAGAAAGTGCATTGAAGGATGAAGACTTTACCTCTCACTTACCCTTGTAAAGCTGAATGAATCTGGGATGTAAGGCAGACGTGATAATGCCATCTGGCAACTCTCTCAAAAACAGTTTCAGTAGACTGGCTGCTGAGTACACATCAGCATCTTTAACAAGTTCCACCTCCTCCCCACGCTCGTACTGCAGACGCAGCTGCTCCACCATTTTCATGCTGCCATTCACCCTGAAGAGACCTTCCTGTGTCATACCTGTAATTACATATTGATTTAAGATTAAGCTGCACCACCACATCCCAGTGACATGATGAAACACATATTCTAGTTGAATAACACACATGTAGTAACACAAATGACGGCAATTAATACACCACAATATTAAAAAAAAATGCTACTTTGTCCCCAGAAACCCTCCCTAGTCAGGTAGTTGGATTATGATAAACAATAAATACTAATGACAAGATCTTGAGGCCTGGGATACTCTTTGGAGAACCCACAATATTGCAGCGCCCCTGAGTTGTCTCACACCATGACAAACCAACTGAGACAGCCACATTTTCCACTGGTGTATTTCAACAGAAAAGGATCTACAAAGGACTCCACAAAACACTTCTGTTGTTTCATTTTTGCAAGTAGCCCATTACCTTGAGCAGGACTGCCATACTCACCCATGTGACTACTTTCAGCTTTGTGATCCAGGGTAACAGGTTCTTACCTGTGACCATCATGATGCAAAAACATATGGATATGTGCTGAGTGCAGCAGTTAAGTCCATAGTGAGCTCTGTAACTTTGTGGTAGTAGGAAATCTCAAAGAGCAAATAATGTATCATGGACAGCACAAAGCCCCAAGTGTTTCATCATGAAAAAAAGAAATTGTATCGATCACTATAGGCCAGACATGCCACACCCAGTAAAGGAGATGTACAAAAAAGGAGGCTTCAATAGAGGAAGCCAGACTAATCATACTAAATTGAACAGCACTTTCTAGGCATCTGTTAAGCTTCAAAACCTTCTGTGAAGACTCTAAAGCTGACCTCTGTAAATTATTTTTTCTCCAGAACACTTTCACTGCAAAAATTCTGCCTTTCCAATACTGTCTATAGACCTGCTTGTTCTGCCTCAGAAGCCTAAGACTAAGAGGATAGAAATATGTATTGTTTTCATCAGTGCAGACTAGACATCAAGGAACTGCAAACTGACAGAATGCTTCCACTCCAGGAAGTCAATTCTGAGGCAGCAGTCTGTAGAGAAAAATAATCTCTTTTATTGGACCAGAAGACAAACTGCTCCAATAAGAGGGAAAATGGACAAGCACTCAAACATTTTAGTTGACTAATATGAGATACTGCTGGCAGTTTGTGTTCCTGCATTCACAGCAAAATGCATTCTCATGTGACATGCTGTGCTGCCATCTCGAGGGCAAAAAACACCTCGTCTCAATAAAGATTTTCATTTTTGCACTCATGATACTTCCTCTCTCACTCATTTATGGGAATAAAGAGAGGCTAGAACACCCTGAAAACAGTAATTAGAAACTACTAAATACCGCATAGGGAAACTTGGCTTCATCTATAAATTTGGAAATAGGCAGGTAATGCAAACTTAGTTTAAGGGTATAGATGCCCAAGAGTCAACTCAGCCTGGGTGTTTGGGCCCTTGTTAAAAATGCCTTCACAGTTAACTTCACCATTAATTCACAAAACAAACCTTACAGTGACATGGGACACCCTCTTATATGGAAAGTTGTTGAGATGGGTATCTTTGAGATCTTGCTTGCATTTTTCAGAAAAAGAATGGCCTTTATCTTCATTAGGACCAGATAATCAACTTGGCATTCAGAAGCCCAGCTAATCTTGCTGCAGAGTAGAAAACTTGGCTTATTTAGTCCATATTTGGGTCACTGCCGTGTGAGATTCCAATCGGTTTATGGAACACAGAACACAGCCCACAACTTGAAGTCAAGAGTGTCTGTCAGTTTCTGGTTTTGATTAAACCCTAAATGATGGAAAGCTTTTTCCATTCTTTCTCTTCCAGTGTCCTCGCAGGCCACTTCAAGGCAGGCCAAAGTAGATCAAGCAAGATGCTGCTGTGTAAAGGTAGTATCATGTTTAAAATTTGCACTGTACCTTAATCCAAGGTAATTTTCAAGCCATGTTTGCATCTATGATCTTCTGAGGATCTCTCAAGATACAGCCATAGAATCTAAGTCTCTACAATTGGATTATCATTACTGAGTAGCTAAAAGAAAAACCTTAAGGCAAAACCAGATGCAGCTCCTTAGAAGATGGAATTACCACCACAAAACCTTTCCCATTGCTGATGAAATGCTATTTGAGACATCTGTGCACCAGTGGTGCTCTAGGTTTCTGAAAGGACATGTATTTTAATAACAGGAACTAAAGTCCATTAAAAGAATGCAAAGAGAAGCTAAGAATCGAGTACCTACTTCCTTGAGGGGATTCATAATAACTGGAATATCTCTAAAAACCTGTGAGAACTTGTATTCCTTCTCAGTAATATTCTCTGTTGGGACGTGTGTGCGTGTACGCACCTGTGACTATCTATACAGAAAAGATGTTAAATATTTTGCTACTGGAAGATGACATTAATCTTCACAAATGGTATACATTCCATTTATAAACTGAACAGCTTGTTTACAAGTATGCTGCTATCTAACAATTCCCCTTTATAAACATTCTAAAAAGTAAGTTCAGCATCAAGGCAGAATTAAAAAAAAAAAAAGAAACAAACCACAGACAGTAACATTCTTTGCCTGTGGTTCATGCCACAAAAAACCCCACATTGTTCCCTTTGAAGAGTCTTACATAAAGAGCGGTACTAAGGAGAAGTGACTCCACTAAGCTTACCATGCTGGGTGAGGTACTCCACGATATTCCACACAACTATTGGGATTCCATTTCTGCTCAGTCCCTGTCGCTGGAGCTCTAAAAGACTCACACCAAACACCTTCGCACAGGTCGTATCCCTCTGCTTGTTCAGTGGAAGCACAGCTATCTTTTTCATGTCCTCCTTCAATCTCACAGTTGATTTGCTTTGCTTAAAGGAGCAGAGGGGAAAAAAGCTGTGTATTAGTCACATTTGCTGCAGAAGGTTGTGTGGTCACAACACAAGCATAGGGGTTTGGCCCGTTTCAATCCACAGGAAAAAGCCTCTGTAAAGTAGGAAAGTAAAAGTTAACAGGGAAAACACTAGAAGAGGAACAAGAATGTAGGTAGGGGAAAAAGACTTTTGCAGACAAGCTTGTTACTAGAATAACAAGTAACTGGGAGTAAGTAAGCAGGAGACAACCGCTGTTAACTCATGAAATTCACATGGGTTACAAAAGCAACTGGACAAACACAAACAATCCCAATACACCACCAGTAGCTCAGCTTGTCTCCAGGATGCCTGTCAGGGCAGTCCTCTCTGGAGAAGGCTCGCTACACTCTTCTTCCAAATACTGTTTCCTAGGGATTCATTTTGGCCACTGTCAGGTGAGATAGATCCTTATGAAAGATTTTCTGTTATATTCAGTATCTGCTAAGTCTGAAATTTAATTACTGAAGTTTTAAGGCCAGAAAAGGACTATGTAATCTAATCACACATAACAACGGGGGTGGAAAACCCACTGCACAATGACACCTTAATCCCATAGGCTCTTCCGGAGGCACAACATTCTCACAAGTTTTGAGTTGCAGTGACAGAGAAACCATGGGAGGCTAGTCAATGAAACCCAGGGGAATAAAACAATACATTATCAATTTATAGGACTGATAATAGGCAGAAATCTTAACCAGCCTACAGGATGAACATTTGGGAAGACAGATCAAGGCAAAGTAGCAGCATCACCCACCACAGTTGCATTCACACTGCAGGAACTGGGAGCCACTGCAACCACAGAGTTCAATCTCTTCATATAAGAAGCTCACCACTGGCATGGTGCTTAAAAATAAACTTATTCCTACTGTGTTTCATTAATAAACTGGTAGTAGAAACTGCACACATGGAAAATACTGTATAGTTACACAAAAAAGTGCTCAGACTCTTGCCTAAGTCTTGACACTTTACTGTGTTGATGGATTTTATCACGGCATACACATTTTATTTTATTTTAAACAAGCCTTTAAAATCTCTTCACTTGAGACACAATATTTTTACTGCAGTCTGTAAGCAACATGAACATCTGCTATGTTGCTATTAAGCATGACTGTCCTTTCAGATATAAAATGATCTGGCAGTTCACTCATTTGGCTGTGCTTTTCCCATTAAACAGTTATTTGAAGCATATGTGTGCTCTACAGTCCCAGGTCCCACACAACACTCCTGTGATATTTACGAAAGATGTTCTTTATATAAACACCACAAGTATGTTTTATTATTTGTGAAACAGAACCGCAATATTGCATTATTGTGATCATCTGATAAATATTTACAATGAACAGTAGACACACCATTGTTTAAACTAAAATTTGATTACCATTAAAATACCACATCTCTTTTAAAAAGACATGTTCCCGCTCATGATTAAATGAATAAACAATATTTATTCCAGGCAGAGATACACCAAGGGAAAAATCGTGTAGACTAGGCTAAATTCAGAAGACAGCAAAAATCCTTTGAGCAGTTTCTGAGCAGCTGTGATGCTCAGGCAGCTTTTCCAATTAAGGCCTTCAATTAGCCTCATAGTCTTGCTCAGCTACAGGTTTCCAGCCTGTTTCAACATCCAAAAACCTGAGTCACTGAGTCAGATTTACTTAGGGAAATTCGCGATTTAAATCTGCACGAGAACCGACAGACATTTGCCATGTCTACAGGAACAAGAGGAAATTTTTGAGCTTGTTTCAGGATCTGAAGAGGCTAAACTAACTAGGAATAAAAAATTATGTGGTTATCCAAAATACACATCTAACCAAAATTAAAATAAAACCATCCCCTGAAACAAAGAGGTCAGTGTTATGTTGTCTTACAGATGGAAGATCTGACTTTACCCAGAGAAAACATGTCCAAGTAGTAATGCCACTGTTACTGATTTCCAGGACTGGGAAAGCAACTTCATCATCGCTGCACGATGCCGCCAAAAAGTGCCGCCCAGACACTTGGAAAAAAAGCTATTTATACGCCACACGGACGCACTTTTACAGCTCATCCAACAATTTTAACGCGGGCAACGCGGCAGCGCAGTTGCCCTCTGGGTTAAAAAAACAAACCAAAACAAAACAACAAACAAACAAACGAAAACCACAACAAATGAGCGGCAGCTGCCAAGGAGGAGAAGGAGAAAGAAAGAAAGAGAAAGAAGAAGAAGAGGGAAGGGAGGAAGGGATGGAAAGCGCTCGGGACGAGGAGAAGGCGCCGGGCCCGGACCGGCCCTTCCATGCCCCGGCCCGGCGAGGGACCCCGGCGGAGGGCGGCAGGAGCAGGAGGAGGCTGACCCAGCCGCCATGCGGCCGCGCTCCGCCGGCAGCACCGCCCCGCTCCCGGGCCCGTCCCGCCGCCAGCCCCTACTCACGCGTACGGCCAGCGCCCCGGCCCCCATGCCGGCTGCCGCTCCGCCCCGGCCCTGCTGCTCCCGGCGGGCCCCTGCCGGCCGCGGCCCCGGCCCCGCGGTGCCGCCCGCTGTCCCGGCCCGCCCAGTGGAGCCGGGCCCCCGCCCCCCGCCGGAGCGGCCGGAGGGCTTGGCGGGAGTCGCTCTGCCTCCCGGAGCTCTCCCGGGTCGCGGCGTGAGGAGCGCGGCCCCCGGGTATCACCGAGGCCCCGGGCCGGGCAGGCGGGACCTGCTGCTCGGTACCGCGCGGGGAGCGGAGCCGCTCCGTTTGTGTGCGAGCCTGGGCTCGGGCAGAGCCGCTGGAAGTGCTGCCGCGGAGCCGCTGAGCCCAGTAACGTTGTAGGGGTGCGGGGGAACCGCGCCAGCGCCCGCCCGGAGGGGGAATGGAGCCGGGCAGCGGGCCTAGAGAGCGGGCAGCCGGGCCGAGCACACCCCTCAGTGTCACGGCCCCGCAGAGCGAGATGCGGTGCAACACTCGGCTCGAGTCCGGAAAGTGTGAAGCCGTCCAAGCGTTGCCCCCGTTGTGGTTTTCCATCTAGGGATATGTTTGTGGAATAGAGAAAGGTCAAAGCGAAAAGTGGAGGGGAGGATACCCCACAGAGCTAGCGACTGCCAGCGGTCACGGCGTGTATTTCTGAATGTATTTCTGCCCTTCTCCTGGTCACTGCTGCCCGGAAGCAGAGTTTGTCCTAGAAATTCAAATTATGCTTCAAATCAGAACTGGGGAGTTGTGGCGTTTGACGTTTCTTGTGGGAGAAAAGCACAACTCACACGTGCTTATTTCTATATCCGCTCAGATGTAAGCTCAGAATGCCTGAGTATCAGGGTAGGAGGGAAGATCTTTGGAAAGTGCCTCTCAGAAATACTTGACTCTGGCACAGGGACAAAAACAAGTCTAGCCAAGTAGAGAAAAGGAGAGGAAGAAGAGCATTCTCTTTCATATTCAGTTTCTATTTTCCTCTCTAAGCCCCTCTAACCCAAATAAAACTTTCCCAGTTGGTGAGTTTACAAAAGTTAGACTTAGTTAGCATTGATGTTTTAATTTCACTATAGGACTCTTAAAGTGAACTGATGCAACATCCTCCCTCCTCTATCCCCATCTTTACTGTAAGCCTCTAACTTACTTTCTGCATGAATTACACCCAGCCCTTTTCTTCTTTGTCCTAATTGCAGCTTCTCCAGGAAAACCAGCGACATGCTTCAAACTAATCCAGAGAGGGAATGATGAGAATCTGCAACTCCTTGGAGACTGCAATGGGGGTGAAGAGTTCAAATGTGAACCTGCAGTACTGAACAGCAGCTATGGCATTAAGGCTTTCATAAATACATGTTGAGAGGTAGCAGGTACATGCTCATTCTACAAAAAGCAAGACCAGAAATCAAGCTTTAGCATATGTTTATGAGAGCCCAGAAGGTCACACTTTCTGTCAAGCCACTGGAGCGCTTGGGGCTATGACAGGCTGGGAACTTTTCTCTGTGTAGATAAAAACCTTTTGGTACTGTCTTGAAGTCTTGAGAGGGCTGAAGGGCAGCATACTTGTTTCCTGTGTGACAGAAGAATCAAACCCAGACTGAAACTTCCACAATTGCCTTTGTCCCCTCCTGATTTCACACAGGGCCAACAACCCCTGTACAGGGCAGAGAAAGATTTGCCTGAACCCCAGCCTAGAAGTAAATTGATTCCTTCCCGTACCTTCCACCCTTCCCACAGAGACATGTTTCTATACGTCCTGATCTTCTCATCCCTCCACTGAAGCACCACCCTTCAGGGTGACTGGTCAAAAAAAAAAGGTGTGATGAATGGGGAGCAGCAGTATGTACTTCTGGTGCCACAGAAATCATCCAAGATGCTGCGGTATTTGACTCTAGGTTGCAGGTTGCTCAGGAAACCTTCACTGTTTTCCTGCCAAAAATTCAGAAAATCCTTAGAAAACAAAATATCAAAAGCAGTCTTGCTTATCACAGAGAAGCAGAAAATTCCCCAAACCCAGCAATAAAAAACCACACCTATAGGTACAGCTCCCATTATACTATTTCACATTTTCTGGCTGAGATGTTGCATCAAACAACTGTCTCTTCCCTTTTCTATGCTTGAGAATGTAACACTGCATGGACAGAACAACTGCAGGATGAGTATTTATGCAACTTATAATAGAGTATGTCTACAGCCATGAGAGCTCAAATCAGAGCAAGTACATTGTAAAAGACTGCTGAAAAGTCAGTGAGACCCACAAGTTGTGTATAGCTGGCTTTTATCACAATCATGCCCACCTATTTTGGGTCACACAGTTGTTTCCTGTAGTTCTCAACTATGTTGTTGTATTTTTGTAAGAGTAGCTCGATGGCTTTTAACATGCCTGTCTTTTTAGGGCAGCCAACAGAATAAATTCACTAACTGAAATACACCTCTCCATCATCTCTCTACTTCCATGTAAGTGGTAAATGCTTATGTAAAAGCATTGCAAAGAACCGGCTGATCATGCAATGAATCAAAAAAAGGGAAAAAATTTTTTTTCCCTTCCACTTGTTTACAAATAAGGCATTTAACCTCAGATGTTGAAACATTCCCAGAAGGGAAGAACAGCTGGGGTATTGTTAGAAGTTCAAAGGAACTGCCTCACACCTCTTATGTGAATGATGCAATATATTGCTTTAACCTGATTATTATTCATCATTTCCACAGTGACAGCAGAATTCAACACCCATTTCATAAGAGCCACCATAAAAACAGGCTGCTGTGAAATAAATGATTGCTGCCAGCTCTAGCATCTTTGACTATATACTCTGTTCCCTCTTGGCTAGCCCAAGCAGCAGCTGCAGGATACTTGCTGTGACCTTCCAGGGCATGGGAAAGTCAGCCCAAATAAACATGGGGCATACTCTAGTGAGTAAAACCTGGCAGCTACAGGTGAGTGCACAAAGCAAAACAGTAATCCAGAAGCAGCTGGAAATTGCCAGATCTACACATGAAAGAAAGTAGGTTTAGATTAGATATGAGGAAAAACTCTTTACTGTGAGGGTGTTGAGATGCTGAAACAGGTTGCTCAGAGAAGTTGTGGTTGCTCTATTCCTGCAAGTGTTTGATGCCAGGTTGGATGGAGCTCCAAGCACTTTGGTCAGTGAAAGGTATCACTGCCCGTGGCAGAGGTGTTGAAGCAGCTATGTGACCCTTGAGGTCTCTTCCAACCCAGGATATTCTGTGATCTGGCTGAGAGATTTGTGTGTCATTGAGTAACTAACTACTTCTCATCCAAAACAATTTTCTTAGAGAGGAAAAGAAAAAAGGTCATGCAATAAAAGCATGTGATTCACTTCAAATCAAGACATCTGTGTAAAGGTTTTGGAGTCAAAATAAGGATGACTTTCCTCATGATGTTGTTCCTGTAAATGAATTAATCATTTTAAATATCTAAAACTAGTATTAATAAAGGGTAGTGTTGGTGGTTATGTTGCTTTTGTGAACAAATACATGCACTTCTCCATGAAAACCAGTAAGTGAAAGGGAGTAGAAACCACCTTGTTTTCCCTTCATTGTGTTGTCCAAATGAAAAAAACACAAAAATCCACTAGGCAGCACATGGAAGACAGAAAATTAAACCAAACATTTTTGAGAGCTCTGAAAGAAGTTCTCTGAAAGAGAGGGTATAGAAGGAAAAATCTGATTCAAGAGTTATAATTCTAAAGTAAGAAAATAATTTGTTGTTCTTGAAATGTAATTTGCAATTTTATCAAGCCTGAATAAAATTGTTCTGCTGCTCAGTATTATCATGTTATTTATGACATCCTACTATATTTGTGCAAAATTTTCTTTAGAAAAGGCAGTATTTGTTGGAGGCACTCATTACACATGACTTCTTTGAATGTAGAATACTCTGAATGATGAGTCATCACAAACACTACTGCAAAAGGAATCAGTGGTGATAAATAGGAAAAGAGGATTTATAAATAAATCACTTTTTATTATAGGTCCACAATAAAAATGTACAGTACCTACATAATGAAATAGTATTGGAGGCAGGGGAGAGTGATTAGAGCTATTCACAAAGATATCAGTGGTCCCAAGCTGGTGGTGAAAAGATGTATCACCTCATAGCATGGATGATGAAAAATGGGATTTTGTGGGCTCAGGTCCTTTTTATCCTCCCTTTATGTGTGCATGTCTGAGTAAATGCTTGCTAAATGCAGGGCTGAGTATGCTGGACACTTGTCTTTAGCTCAGAAGGAATGGGAGGCTTCATTACACCAACATACAGGAAAGAGATATGTATGTGACATATTATTTTCTGTCAAAACCTTTCAGGGGCTGCCCATTTTTATATTACAAAATGAAGCCTGGTAATCATTTCAGCTAAGCTGCCACCCCTGCCAGCTAAACATCAGACCTGCAGATCGGCAGGGCCTTCCCTGGCCACATTTTAGCCTGGATTTCTTCCCTTGGGACAGAACATTTGCAGATATTTGATGACCCTTGAAGTTGAAAACAGCAAATAAAGCAGCTTATAGAGTTGATTTAACTGACTAAATCAATAGCAGGCTGTTATCTGACTAATCATTAGGTCACTAATCTCTACTTAGTGACACACAGGTATTTTTAGAGAAAGGTTTGTCTCTTACTGTTGCTGCAATGATTTAAAATTTTATAGGGATTTGCAAGGAGTTCAAATTGTTTATGGGCAACTACATCACAGAGGTGTTTTAATCTCAGCAAAGTTAAGAAAGAGTTTTTTGCAGATCTCAGCATCCTCCAATAATATAAAATTATTTAAGAATAAATCTTGTGAGTTTGCAAGCTGAAAATAATAGCAACAAAAGATGAGCGGGCAAGGATCATGGAGTTGCAGTCCTGCGGCGGAAGAAGCGTGTTAATCCATGGCCTAAACTCGGGCTTGCATCCCCATCTTGTGGCAGAAAGGGGATGGGTGCAAGGAGCAAAAGGAGAATCTCTCCGTGGCCGAGGGTAACCCGTGCTTTCACAGCCAGCCAAGCAGCAGGGAATGCAGAGGGAATGTAATTGCTGCCACACGGTTTCTAATCTCACACCTCATCAACACCCCTGCCTCATCAATAACTGAGACTAAAAAAAAATCCTGACTTGGTACAAAAAACAAAACAACACAAAACAAACAAAAAAAAACCCTCACCCCACACATCAAAATGCTTGTTTCCAAAATCTCAGCTCAACTGTACTCCAAAGACTTTCACTTGGTGTAGAAAGTGCCTCCATCCTAGCACTGTGTCAGCCAGAAATGTACTTGCCATGCTTTTGGAACAGCACCCTCTACTCAATCCTGTTTTATCAGAGGAAACCTGAACTTAATTCCACTAATTTCATGGACTGCTGGTAAGTTTTGGTCAGGTCTATAAGTAAAAACCAAGCAAAAAAAGCACCACCAACAACAAAGACATGGGAAAAAAGAAACCAACAAGACATGGGAAGATCAGAGTGCCAGAAATAGTAACAAGCCTACAGCAGAATAATAAAATTTTACTAGAAATCCTGTGAGAATAATGTCAAGCTTTACAAGCAGATAAGAAATGTTTATTCCCTCCTTCTTTCCCCATCTCAGCGCCTACCTCAGGCTGTGAGTCAACCTGAGCAATTAAATTGTTAAAGAGCAATAGTTGTAAAAGAAGAGAGAACACGATTTCTACCCTATCCCACAGTGAGCTACACTATCCTGGTGAAACCTGCACATATTTTAAAAACCAGACAGATCCAGGAGCAGCTGGCAGGACTACAGCATGCTCAAAGCTATGTAGAATCTCCATGGGACAAGATGAGTGTGGCAGCCTGTGCTGCTGTTCAGACACACATTATGCCATTAAGGGTATGAATGGGATGGTTCAAAAACCCTCAAAATGTTCAGTCTTTGTTTCCTGGCCTAGAAAACCAGCAGCATCCAGCCTCTGTGTCTGGCCACACCTTTATGCCTATTAGTGCAGCCCAGGAGCCCTGATTTAGATGTACTGAGACCCCACTAGAACCTGGCTGTGTGTGTATGTGGCAATATTGTGTGAGCTCAGCTAACAGATGGAAATGAGGCAGTCTTAGCCAGAAGTGAAGATTTAGGCTTAAATCAACTGAAAAGAGAATCTGAACTCTTGAATTTGGACTTGGCTTTGTGAAAGTGTTGCAACACAGACCCCTGTGTTTGGGGTGCTGCTATTTGTAGAGTTCCAGTCACTCTAGGCAAATGTCAGGAAGCAGGGAAGAATTTCCAGCATCCCGCAGGGAGATAAATAAGATAAGAGTAATAAAAATATGAGGACAATAAATGGGGCTCTTTTGCTGTTGTATTTTGGTAAAGGAAATTTCTCCAATATTACACATCAGAAAAGGTTAATCTTTCAGTGACCAGATACACAACAGCCCAGGTTTTCTTTTTTTTTTTTAATTTTTTTTTCTGTTTCCATCATTTTTTATGTTTATGAGCTTAATAATGCAGCATGTTTCAGGAAGAGCTGGCAGCCGTGTCCCCACTGCTGCCTGCTAAGGGCATGGCTGGCAGCAAAAGCAACACAATGCAGTAGGGTCCAGCTGCTCAGAGCAGTCAAAAATTTTTGCACTTCTTTTTCTCAATGCCTCTCTGGCCTACAGATGTAATAGCAATTTTCCAACGAGGGAAATATATCCACAAAACATAGATCTTTGACATGATTGTTGCAAGTTAACTTAGTGGTCTCAAAGATGAAGTACTACCTGTCAAATTGCAGTCAGAGTCATTCACCCCCTTCAAAGTGTAACTGGGAGGAAGAAATACCTTGCATATGTCTCCCAATTCAAAATATTGTGAAGTCCTACCCACATGGACCATGGGTATGAGCACTGATTCTTTAGTCAGAAAACTATTTTTATTGGCTTTGAACATTGCAAAAGGTGCAATATGAGTAGAAATTTCCTCTGAAGAGCCAAGACAGAGAGGTAACTGAAATCATGCTCCTTACCTTTGTTGCAGGATAAAATGAAGCATGATCAATAGGAGAGAAATGCGTAGGCTGGGACTAAATAAAACTTCTCTACATTTGGTGTTTTGTTGCCTTGACAATACAAGTCTGTGTAAATAAAATAAAAAATCTCTTGAGTACCAGACTGGATGGAGCCACATCTGATGCTGGGAAAGGATCCTGCCTGTTAATTTGTATGAGCAGAGAAAACTACATGACAGGATTTGGGCATTGGAGACAAACCACTCAAGATGGAATTTGCAGTAAGGCTCCATGGTGGAAACATAAAAAACTTGCATTAAATCTGACCCTGCTTTAGCAATTTCTGCTCCATGAAGAGTTTGTCATTGGCCACAAGGAGGGCAAAAGTCATCCTACACTTTAAAGCTCAAGGCCATATTGTAGCCACCCAGCTGCCTGCAGAGGATAAGCAGGAAGATCTTATGTCAGCTGTTATTGCCCTACAAACTGCTTTTAATTATATTTTTAATTTATGAGGCCTTTACCAAGTGTGTAAAATATTCACTTTGACAGTGAATGGCATTTTACAAGTTGATTTACTGCAAAAGTCAGCATCCCAGCTGAAGCAAGTTCAAATGGCCTTCAGAAAGCAACCTGTAACAAAACCATTAATTACGTGTTCTGGTTGGAAACTCTGCATCCTGTAGCCAAGAAAAACTCTGTCATTCCACATTTTGTGAATCTTATTTTTTTCAAGTTTTACAGGACTACTTCACAGCCTGGAAGGCTAGTGGCAAGGAGAGATCTGGAACTCAGCAGAGTTTCAGCAGGAAAAAAAAGTTTTCATCAGATTTTTTTTTTCAGTAACATATTAGCACACACTGTTTTGGCTGAAAATCTATTCTTTCAAGTCTGAAATTGCCCCACCACTGCTCATGGACATTCTAGCCAGATATCTCCACTCCTATCCTTTTGTTTAGCTTAAACTCCAGGATCTGTTTTGGCTGCAGTGTGATAGTGAACCCTGATGAAAACCACAGGATCTGTGATGTGGTGTGTTTCCAGCTGAATCAAAAAAAATATCAGTTGTACTGTTTGGCTATAAGCTCACTGTGTTCAGTCCTGCTTCATGAATGGTTAATCTGAATGAAGACAAGTGCAGAAAAGAACCAGTTGGATCAAACAGACAGGAGAAAATTCAGTTTGATATTGGAAAATGAAAACTGGAAACAAATGTGATTGCTTACTGCTACAGTGTAATAAACTCCAGAGAGGGGAGGGACTTGCAATTTATGGAAAAACATTAGCAAAAAGCCAAACTGGCCTATGTGGCTTGTGAATAACTTTAGGGCGGAAATAAAAATTTATTTAAAACCTAGCCAAGCTCTGGAGTAGCCTTTTGTATGGAGGAATAAAGGCCAGAAACCTAATTAGGCTGAAGGTGGTTTATATGATGGGAATGTTGCTGCAGTAGGAAGCAGTTCTGGAGCCCCAGAAGATTTTTTCCCGTCTGTGGTTCAAGGGGAGGGCTGATAGGGAAGACACATGATTTTAGGTCACGCTGTTTTACAGGAACTGAGTTTCCAAATTGAATATTTTTTTGAGTTTGGGACTTTCCCTTTTCCAGCAAAAGAAGTCTTACTCATGGGAAGCGGACACACTCCACAAACATGCTCATTTACTGAAGATGTTTCCCACTGAGAAATCATTCATCTGGAAGTTTTCAAGTAGCCCCTGCACTAACATCTGCTTGGATGTGAACCCCTTGGGCCGTGGCCTCCTCTCCTTGTTTCTTCAGTGTCAGACACCCTTGGCAAGACAGATGAATAAAGAATGACCAGGCAAGGGAAGTAGAGAGTCCATCCAGCTTCTGCCATCTCTCCTTTCCATGGGCTGGCCATGAGAGAAGAGGGCAGGGAGTGACCCTGATGCACTCAGGTGGCAGCAGCTGGGTTGGAGCAGGGAATGCTGCAAAATGTAAACCATACGATGAACCTGACCACAGAAAACTCAAATATGACTTTGCAATGCACAAGCTCTTAATGAAATAATGCTGAATGAAGGGGTAAAATAATAAATAATAATGAAGTATTGCTTTCAATAAACCAGCCAAGTGTTGTAACAGGTGAAACAGTAGGCATCTCAGGAGCCCAGGCCACATTGAAAATCGTGTAATTATTTGAAAAAAATAATTACATTCCAAGAGGAGAAAAAGTGGGATTGAAAAGCTTGGGCTTCTGTTGTATTTAAGAAGAATTCAAGTGTTATCCATTGCAGCTGAACCCTTCTGTCCTACCTGCCTGTTCTCTCATCCTGTGAGTCACAGAACTCTGTATGTCTTATGCACGTGGGATAACAAATTTTCTTCCTGGAGAAGATGAATCCTTTGCCAATTCTTCCACATTCTTGCCACCTACAAGTCTTTTGGGAAATGCTGTTCAATAAGCTTGAGTTAGCAGGGAATTCAGCTCAGCTCTTTCACAGAGCTTCTTAAGAGCTTGAGTATCAGCAAGATGTGCACAGGGTGCTCCGCCACATTCATTTTATGATCTCACACTGCCCGGAGTTCTGAATACAGTGCATAATTTTGGTTTGTACCCCAGCTCCTTTGCAATGTCAGCTAGCCAAAAAAAATATAAAATAATCATGCCTACATGCACAGACCACACACAGTGTTCTTCCTGCTTCAGAAAGAAAGGGTTCTCCATGCCTGGGAGTTTCTGTGGAGAAGCAGTGGAGACTGCAGCTCTCCTCCAGTGTGTCCTTGCTTGTCACAGCCTGGCCAAACAAAAAAGAATGTGCGGAGGTCTCAGACGTGATTGATTGCTCTGATTTACCCTTGTGGGTTTTAGTTTTTTTGTTTGTTTGGGTTTTGTTTTATGGTTTTGGGTTTTTTCCCACAGCCTTCTTTTTCTGCTGTAGCTGCCAGCTGACAGACTGATTTAGAGTTTTTGCTGGCTCAGAGGCTGTAAGGTCATTTTTACTGTATTGCTCTCACACAGTGCCTAATGATTTGGAGTCACAGCACCCTTGCCTATAAAAGGGAACATAAAGCAGTGGAATCACTGCCACTCGCTGGGCTTGTCCTGAGTGGAAACAGGATAGTCTCCATTAACAGATAATTGTGTTTACATTTTACAGCCCAAAGGGGTATTCAGGGTCATACAGGCACCAGACAAGGTCAATGAAAACAGTGTAGTTTGGAGTAAATGAAACAATTACGAAGCCCAATTTGCGTGAGCAGTTGTATTGACCATGACAGGAATGGAGCGCAGTCCCCATGTCCCAGTGAGGTATAGATGGATCCTGCAGTGCCCTTCCAGCAAGGCCTCCATAAGCTTCTTTTGCAATTTTTGCTCCCAGAAGTATGAATTCAAGTACCGTGTAGATGCATATAACACAGCAGTTCTGGCACCGGGAATGCTAAGTCAACAGTGAAAAACCCACACAGCATGCAGAAGTATCTAACAGCACAGGATCACAGCATTGATGGGCACTATTCACTCCTGTGAGGATTTCACTGTACACTCACCCTCCTGGGATCTGTCTTCATGAATCCCCTTCAGGATTCAGAAGAGGAGAAAGCGGCAGCAAGGTGATTTTCATCACCCTGTCCTGTGCGTACTTGCTGATAATTGCTTTCATTACAGAACACTGCACATGATGGCACATCTCATCTCATCTCTCCAGCCTCATGGGTTTGCCCAGGCCATACTCTAGTCCCTCCCTACAAACAACTTGTTCCTTTCCTAGTGTTAAATGTGGTGTGCCAAAAAGGTCACTCCCCACTATCAGCACGGGGGTCTCAGAGAAAACTTCCAGATCCCTGCCAATAGACTGAAGATATTTTCACCTGTCTGGAGTACAAAGTAGAGGTTTGGAGTTTGCCTTGGAGTACCTAAGCTGATCTTTAATGTCAGTTGCTTTCTACAGAGGTTGGCAATGGACAGAAGTGGGCACCCATCAGGAACCAAAAACCTCTCCTGAGGAGAGCAACACCAGGGCTGACTGCCAGCTCAGGGCCACAGGGAGGAAATCCCATTTTCCAAGCCACCCTGATTCATGGGCAGCCAAATTAATGACACAAAGGCTAACAGGTCCCAGGATAATTCCAATTAAATGCATTTGTGTTTAAGGACCTCACAAAACAAGAGCAGAGGAACTGGAGAAACATATTGAGCTGAAAAATAGGCTATGTATGCTGGTGGGGAGAAAAGGGAGGTACAACATGGGGAAGCAGGGAAAGTGAGGTGTCCTGCCAAGCCCAGGAACTGCTCAGTGGCAAAATTTCTTCCTGTTGCTTGCAGTGAACATCCAAGTGCTTCAGCAGTGCTGAAATGCTTCATGAGCACTTGTCAGTGGTTTAGACATGTTGAATCATAGGTTAATCAGTTAATTGAGGAGTACAAGTAGGATCCCTGACCTTGCCAAAGATTAAGGTGCTTGTTCACACTGTCGCTGCTGCCCCATCAGACTGCTGCTACAGTTAAGCCAATAAAAACACATCAGTTTTTCAGTCAGCTTCATAATTCATATTCTTGAGTGTCTTGTAAGCACCTGAATTTTCTTCTGCTGCTTCATAGTAGATATGAAGCTGTCTAATCTTGAAATCCAGACAGAACTCGTATGTTCTTCAACTGCTTGATGATTTTGCTTGGATTTGCTATTTCTTTTTTACTTTTCTGTTTAGCAGACCTTCGAACTGCTGTGACTTACTGACTTTCTTGTGGCATAAATTCATACAACACCCCCAAATTCTGCAGCAAAAGAACACTCTTTAATCTGCATCACTCAGAACTGAGAAGGAGCTTTAAAGAGGGCTGTCTGTACGGCTTTAACTTGACCCCAAATGCAGATGCATCATTATGCAGTCCTTAATGACACAATTACACAGTATTTTTCTTCAGAGAACCCCTTGGTAATTTACATGAGAAGTGTTTTCATCTTGAATGTCTCATCCTGAGCCTTTTGCTGGACAATCAGGCTGGCATATTTCCTGCAGAAGATTCAGTCAGACAAGAAAAAGGGACCAATCCCTCTGTTCACCCCAGCCCTTGGCCTAACCACAATCATTGCAGAATTCACTCATTTGTTTGTGCAAGAGTCTAGGGAACCTGAGAGACATTAGGTTCCTATGATTGTTGGCTGAGGAAGGAAAAGAGGTAATTTTCATGTCCTCCTACAGGGTTGATACACCTGTAGGCTCACACCAGTATCCCCCCTTAAAATCCATGTCCATACCCCCGGTGTCCTTGGCTCTGCAGTACTGGAAACAGCTGCTTTTTTCCTGGTACTCATTCCTATGTTGATGCTGGCCACTTCTAATTATTCTGTTTCCTTGCCCATGTTTTTTTTTTTTTTTTTTATCTTTTAGTTCCCTGGGGCAGAGCAGTGGCTCTGTGAATGCTGGAGAGCAACTAGCAGCAGCGTGAGAAATTGAATTCCTCTTAAAAAAAATTAGATTTCTAAGTGAGACATCCTGTCCTGGAACAACAGAAAAAAAACCCAAAAGGCAGTCAAACAGAGGAACAAGAAAAGTCTGTTCTTTTTAGCAAGAGGGTAAAGCTAGAGTGCATAATAGGGTGGTCCCTTTCCAAAATTAGGGGTGGGGCTGGAGCATCCAGGGACCTTCAAGACGCTCTTTTTGGGGTAAAACTCCCTTTTTGTGGACTCAAAGAGAGATTATGACTCTGTAGAGCCAAAAAGTTCAAAGGCTTATGGTATCCTGGAAAGGGAAAATAAAATAAAGATTGTATAAAATGCAGATTACTATTAATCTGACCTGTGTAAAGGACAGGGATCTTGTCACCCCCCAAAGTTTAGGCAGCTATTCAGACTGTGCACTGTTACAGTCTCCTATTTAAATATGTAAAATGCATTGTTAATAAAATGCATAAGGGCTGTATCAGCTCATGATTATAGTTTGGTTTAGCTGATGAAGAGATTAAATGTTCAAAGAGATCTGTGTCTACTTATGTGGCTCAGTATCCAGGGCATCCACTGCTTGTGCCTTGGGGATGGGAGAAAGGGAATGTTGTGAAGGTTGTGCAGAGAGGCAGACACAGTGGGTTGGCAGGGAGGATGAGAAAGTGATACTGGCCCCCAAATTGGCTTAAGGTCTAACAAAGGTAGGTGGAGAGGACTCGGCAAAGCACTGGAAGGAAGAATATTCCTGGTTTTTGTTACCAAATCAGATGGATGCTTTGGTGACACAAATCTAAAAAGAGGGCCCCAAATAGCTTTGAAACAGATCTGCAGAGCACTGCAGATGAGAGACTGACCATGCACA
The DNA here is from genome assembly GCA_009812075.1 of Sialia sialis. Classification (NCBI taxonomy): domain Eukaryota; kingdom Metazoa; phylum Chordata; class Aves; order Passeriformes; family Turdidae; genus Sialia; species Sialia sialis. Next base: position 6,583,956 of record VRYO01001865.1, read on the forward strand.
CTCCCAGCAGATTTCCTGCCTTGTGAACACGGGTGGATGCAGTGTCTCTCCAGCATCACTGCTGCCAGGAGATGAGGAGAAAAACCTCTTTAGGTGCTCTTTTCTCATTTTACTAGTTACCTCTGCTATTGCAATGCAGATTCTGTGTCTTGCTATCCCGAAGGCAGTAGATGGTGCTATTGATAGCACTATTAATGCATATGTTAATCAAGTAAAAGTATTCCTAGATGAACAATGTTAAAAGCTTGTGTTTTCCTCATTTTCATAATCTCAAGGAACCTCAGGGCAGTTGCCAAAGTTTAAAACCTGAATTATTATGTCAGTTCTTTTCAGCCTCAGCCACTCTTGTGTGAGGCCACAGAGCTCTGCTCCAGAGAGAAGACAGAAGATAGCAGACTGATGGTAAGTGGCAAAAAGCCTTGCTACTCCAAGTCCCACTGAGGCTTGAAAGATAATTTCAGGAAAAAGGATGAAAACAAGCGAGGCTGGGATCTGGCAGGGCTAATCTAAATTAAACTAATCTCTCAGTTTTACAAGAGAGCCTTTAACAACTTGAGGTCATGTTGTCATCTCCATTATCTCTTGGGAAGAGCTGTTCTCAAAAGCCAGCACTGATTACCCTGTTGGCACATGGTAGCTACTCTGCTGCTTCTCAGAATGGGGACTTGTGATCTTGTTCCCATTACAATAATTGACTGCTATTAGTCTCAAAGTAGCAGCTTAGGCAAAAGCCACGGTTCCCAGGGGGAAGAGATGGTGCAAAGATACAGCTCTTGCCGGAAACATTTTGCAAACACAACTGCTCCACCACGAGAAATTAAATTACATCAGCAGTATCACAAAGCTGGCAACACTGCTTTCTGACTCTAGATCAGTCATATTTCCAGGAACAAACTAAACTCCTTTTGCACCCTGCACAAAGTTGTCATTGCAGTCGCAATCCATGCATCCTAACAGAGATGGCCAAGATACACAGGAAAGTGTCCCCAAGGATGCTGAGCTCAACAAGACACTCAGCAGTGTGCTTTGTGTTACCAGGCTTTGTGGAAGGCTTCATAGAACCAAGAGTCAAATTTCTATAGATGCAAATGTCAATGCTCATGGGAAAGACAGCTCGTTATCTGTGAAAAAGAGATGCTCAGAGCCAAGACGAGTTTAAGTTTTTCTGCATCTCCTAAAGTCTTCTGTGTTTTAAAATTAATGTTTCAGGCTGTATACAGCTCTTTTCCAAATGCATCCAAACATACATCCAGCTCTGCAAAACACGTGTGAAACATGAGAACATCAGTCTGGTCCAGCCCCTGGTCCACTGTAAAACCTCTAGTATTTTCTAAAATTTTCCTTTGTCAGTAGCAATTCTTTACATTGATTTTTGAATGTGTGCAATTTTTCACTCTGTAGATGTCTCAGAGAAGATTTGAATGGCTGCAGGTTGTGTTTGAAGCCTTCCACTGATGGAAATTAAAGGTCCTTATCTAAAAGCTTTAAATGCTTGCTTAACTTCGGGCATATGAGCAATGCTATTCATCAAAGAGACAATTCATATGTTTTGCTGTAGTGCTGCAAAACAGCTGGATGACAATACAGATTGGTCAAGTGACATTCATGAGATTACATGTTTCATTTTAGGAAGGAAAAAAGGACCTGGTGACAAAGAACAGACAGCTCTGAGGAGCAGTATGTTTTGTTTTGTCTCAGTCTTTACAGGTTAGACCACCCTTAAACAATCCAAGTCCCTGAGACCTGGAAAACTGGAGCAAGGAGGACTTAGCTGTGGTGAATAGGATGAGGTTAGGGGATATTTAAACAAAGTGGACATAGGTTAATTCCATAGGGATGTACCCACAAGTGCTGAATGCACTAGCAGGTAGTACTGTGAGGCCACTCTTGATGATACTTGGAAGGTTGTGTTCCTTGGAGGAGGTTCCTGAGGATGGGAAGAAAGAAAATATCATTCCTGTCTTCAAGAAGGGCAAGAGAGGGGATCTGGGGAAGTACAAGCTAGTATCTCTCACTCTGACCCCTGGGAAAGTGAAGAAGAAATTTCTAAATACATGAAGGACACAATAATGGAGTAGTCAGCAAGGATTTCTGAAGAGATAAGCATGCCTGATCAACCCAATTATGAAGAGATGACTGGTGAGGGGAGAGAAGAGCATGCTGTTTATTTGTTCCAAGGACTGTAGTAGTTTTTCAGTACTGCTTCCCACAACACCCTCAGAGACAATCTGTAGACGTGCAAGTTAGGCAGTCAACTGAAATTGGTCTGAACTGCCAGGCTCAGAGTCATGATGACAAATCCAGCTGTGGCATGAAGCCCAGCTGGAGGCCATTCACTGGTGGTGCACCCCAGGAGAGGGTGCTGAGGTCAGTACTGTTAAACATTTTCATTAATGATTTTGATGACAGGGTGGATGAAGTCTACCCTCAGCACGTTTGCTGATGACACAAAACAAAGGAGTGGCTGATACTCAGGGAGGTTGTGCTGCTGTCCAGAGGGACCTCAACAGGCAGGAGAAATGGGCTGACCAAAACCTCATGCAGCTTAACAAGGCACACTGCAGACTCTTGCTGCATCTGGGGAGAATTGTGCCCTTGCAACAAGGAAGCCCACCAAATTCTTCAAGAGAAATTACAAGGAGCATTGCCAGCAGGATGTGATACTTCCTCTAGCACTGGTGAGACACACGTGGAGTGCTGAGCCCAGCACTGGGCTCCCCATGCAAGGAACATCTGGATTTACTGGAGTGAAACCAGGTCATGGGCCAGAAGATGATGAAGGGAATGTACTGTCTGTCAAACAAGCAGAAACTGCAAGCTAGCACTGTACAACTTCAAAAAGAGACAGCTGAGGCTGGAGCTCATCAATACAAAAATATCTGATATAGGGGAAGGGATAGAGAAGATGAAGTCCAACTCAGTGCTAGCCAGTGACTGGACGAGAGGCAATGGGCACAAATGGAAGTACATGAAATCCCATTCAACCATAAAAGGAAACATATCTTTTTCACCTTCCTGTAAGAATTGTCAAACATTGGCACAGGTTCCCCAGAGAGGTTGTGATCTCTCCATCATTGCTGGTACTCAAAACCCAACTGGACATGGCCTTGAGAAACCTGACTCTGCTCTGAGCTTGGGGGTTGTTCTCAACAGATAGTCCAGCAGCAGCTGCCACAGATCCCACGCTAAATTCAGATTTACATTAAGATTTTTCATCTTATTTTTCTTGGTGAGTAAAAGAAACTTTTAAAATTATAACAGTGTAGCTGCCTTATTCAGGTCAACCATGAAATAATGGTCATTACAATGTACTCAAGCTGAAGGCACTAATAGCCAATTATCCTACAAGTGGTGGTTTTTGCAGAGCTAACCTTTTAGTCTTTATTCTGTCTTTTCCAATGCTACTGTGCTGACATTAGAATCGAAATGGACAGTATTGGTTCAAGTCTTAATTCCATAGGGATGTACCCACAAGTGCTGAATGCACTAGCAGGTGGTACTGTGAGGCCACTCTTGATGATACTTGTAAGGTTGAAGATAGAACCTAGCACAATGGAGTTACATCTGCTTTCTCTTTTGAACTTCTTCCGCAAGGTAACAGGAACACTAAAAAGACTTACAGTAATTTCACGAATATAAGC
>VRYO01001865.1:6592717-6619527 GCA_009812075.1 Sialia sialis
TTGCTTTGAGATCCCTTCAACACTCAAACCTTTTCCATATATAAGGCGCACTCTTGGGTTTTGATCAACATTTTAGGCTTTAAGGTGTGCCTTATAGTCGTGAAATTACTTTAACCCCTTATTTGTCAGTCAGAGGTGTTGCCCCACTTTGAGCTTCATGCTGGGTGTGGAGCTGTCTAAGGGGTCCTCAGGCACAACATAAATGGCTTTTTGCTCTGGGATCCAAATGTTGTTCAGGCTAACCTGCTGCTGGAGGAATGTCTTACCCACGTGATGTGTTGCTGCTACTTACAAGGTATCCCATTTTTTAGCTGGGCCTCAGAGTTGGCATTAACTTATTTCTGTTGGATTTTTTTCTGCTGGGAACTTAGAGGGAAAGACAACATGCTCTTCAAGGAAAAAAATCTTCTGAAATCAGTGGAAGTCTTGCCAGTGACTTAAAAAAGGCCAGGATTTTGCAGTGATCTAAGGGTATAAATATAAATACTGAGCAAAATGTTTGAGTCTCCCCTCTTGTATCCATTTCAAGGCCCTACCTATAAGAAGGAATAACATTACATATTAATGCACTTGTCTGAGACCCCTGTTTCAGCATAGTGAAATGCTGCCTGGTGAAAAGGATGGGCTTGCTGTTACTTATGCCCTCCTTAAAACTGCTGCTTTCATAGTACAATTTCACTGCAAGACATTCATTCTTCATAAAGAGTTGGCAAATAGGAACAAAACTAGGTATGGAAGCACTGGGATAACTTCATTAATTCACTACAGGGTATGGTGCAGAGGAGACCTGCACAGCTTATGCTTTAAATCCAACACTAAAAAGATACTCTCAGTTTGTCCTTAAAAAAATAATAAAAAAACCTATCCATAATGACTTGTCAAGTCTCACTGGACTTCCTTTTGTTCTTCTCCCATATCCCTGAATCCAGGAGGTAAAGATATGCTATTAAAGCCTTAAACTAGCACACATTCACTCATCTAATTATTTCTACATGTTACACAAGGTGCAGTTAACAGTAAATTTAAGGAGAATTAAAGATACTGCTTAGAGCTAAGGCAACAGTGCACTTTTTCCTTCTTGTTGAAGGAAACTGCAAAAAATGGACACTGATGATCAAGTAATGTTTGATGATCAAGTAATGCCAGTGCAGAGTGGCAGTATAGTTCAGCCATGAAATACTCTTCCAAATATCATGGATGACAGCCACTTCTCCTGCAATAAGCTGAAGACCTGCTGTAAAAGACAGGAAGCTTTAGAAATCAGAAGACAGAAACTAGGAAATACTGAAAGAGCTGCCAAAGAAATGCTTGACCTTGAAATAAGATGACTTCCCCTGATGAGGAGCTTTCTTACTTCCACATGCACAATCCTCTAATTGCTTATACATCCTGACCACTCATTCCCTCAGGGCTTAGCACTGCCAACAGAGCCCATTACTCCCTGTATCTGAAGTCGGGTGTAAAAAATACCCAGCAAACAAAACTGGAGCTTTAGCATCTCCTGATCATGTTGCATTCACAGAGACAAAAGACACACTGATGTAAACTGAGGGTTTGCCCCATTCCTCCACCTGTTTCAAGTGACTATACAGTCAATGCCAGCTCTGCCTCCACAACTGGGCTGTTTCTTTCGGTCTGAGCTGACTCTTTCAGTCCAGATGCCTCAAACTGTTATTAGCTGTTATGCTATTGATCATCATTATCTCTCAGACACATCTTCAGAGAGAAGCTTGAATTTGCAGATGCTCTCTGCCTCTGCTTGAACAGACCCATGAAATCTCTAATGTCAAATGCCCATTACTTCCACTACAATTAACCCCCTGATGACACGTGGTGAAGGGAAGGAGCTGCCCTCAAAGCACTGCTGGAGATGTAATGTGCTTACCCAGAGCCATGGACTGCCAGCTGAAAAATTAACCCAATATACATTCATGGGAAAGGGATTAAAAGGTCATTTGATGGTGATTAGCAGCACCCCATGCCTTCTGTTCAGTGTTGTTAGCAACCCCATCCATAGTAGCTATGAGGAGTTTCCCGTGCCTTCCTGGTACAGACCACATTGCTGGGCTGGGTTTATACAGAGAAGTGCATGTGTTAACCAGGCACAAAACTGCCATCAGGGCTGCATGTAAGAGTGCAGCCTTTCCCAAAGCAGAGGGGAAGCAACAGGACCCCATGGCACAGCTGTGTGGTCACAGCAGTGGTTTTGGGTCCTGCATGTGCTGAGGAAGGAAAGTCCCATGAGACTCTGGGAACCAGAGGGAGGTCAGGGGACAGGCCCTGGTTCTGCCAGCTGGGGCTGTGTAGGTCATATCCAGATGTGGAAACAGCTACAGCAAACAAGAAACTCCCCCAGTCAGTCCTGAATATAAACACTGAGATAAGCAAATGACTAACTAAATCAAGGGCACTGCAGTAGTGTGGCATTAAGCGTTCTGTCAGCTTCTCACAAGTGACTCGGTGTTCAGGTAACAGCAAGAAGGTCATTCAGGTGGAAAGAGCCCCTTTACACCAGGCACTCTACAGCCTGTTGCAGACAAATCTGCAGTCCCAGTATGACTGTAACGAAACAGAACAATGAAGCAAAACAACTTGGGGTGAAAAAATAGTCAATAAATTCAGCTCTGTTAACTCTGAACATGGAATTCCTGACAAAGCCTAAATTCAGCCTCAAGATGTAACAGTGTTGTATCCTAAACTCCCTCAAAATGGACAAAGGTCACACTACCTACAGGACAGCGGTCAAGATTCAGGCCTTAGGTACATGGAGTTATTCAGATTCAAAGTTAATTCATCAGCTGTACTGATGGCTTTGTTGAAGTCAATAGCACTATGTTCATTAAGTCCAACTGATAATCTGGCCCTCAGGGTTTGATTCAGACACAAATCTTTAATGAACTAAATGCCAACATGAGAAGCTGCAGATACATTTGTGGACAGCCTATTGATTGGGACAGGCCATGTATGTTTAACAGCTATGTTTTTTTATTGTTTTCAAATCCAACTCAGACCAAATATGACTCTTCAGAGAAAGCTACATAAACCAGAGTCCCTGCCCTTTAATATAAAAGGACAATGCAGTGCAGCTGAGGAGGATGATATGAATTATTATTCTCAATACACTGCAGTCTCATTACATTCCAGAGCAGTCATCCGAGTCGATTGCAATGCCCAGAGCACTGGCAATTGCAGTCCAGGGGCTGTCTGAACTAAAAGCCAAATAGGATGCTGAAGAATAGGTAAATGCAGATTCCCCCTGCCTTTCAGAGGGGAATTAAAGCTCTTCATTTTGTTTCCTGGTAAGAATCTCCCTACTCAGCAATGCTGCACTGCTGTGCTCTGGTACCCAAGGATCATCTGGAGTGCCCACAGTTCAGGAATTTCTTTAGTCTCATGAACCCTTAAGGTTAAGGAGCAGAACTAGAGATAAGACTTGCAGAGAGAATTCTAACTGAATAGCTAAAGTAGACGTAGGATTAAGGAAAAGGAGAATCCTTTCTCTACAACCTCCACTTTGATCAGAGGAAGAGTACCACATTAACATAACATCACACCTGGCCTGGACAGGAGGAGCAGTGGTTTCTCAGGCAAGGCAAAAATTCCAGGCAAAGCTGGCTGCTGGCCAGCTGCCATGCTGTGTCCACCTTGCAAAGGAACAGTTTGGCCCAAAAGCCAACATGGAGGCAAAGGGACATTTGCTCCAGCTGGCTTCCCACAACCTTGCCCTCTGTCAAGAGAAGCCATGGCCACTCCCTTTCCTAGTGATCCAGGCAGGAATATGTAAGCTGACATGGCAGAGTAACCAAAGCATGAACTGCCTGAGAACAGCCTGGGCTGTGCCTCATTCACCCTTCTGCAGAGGAGACAGTGTGCAGTGTCCCCACATAGCATCAGAGATGGAGAGGTGCCGCAGGGATGTGTCACAGGGCTGTTGGTGATGCTGCTGCAGGTTTGTATGGAAGGTGCTCGGGCAAATCGAAGGATAAGCATTGATTTACAGATTCTTCCAAGGAATCATCATTATTTAATACATTTAACCAGCAGAGGTTCCCCATTCATTCATTTTGTCTACTTAGCAAGGGGATGCTAAGGCTGTCAGCCTCCACTCACTGGAGATCAGCCTGGAGGCCTTTGCTCCCTGTTGAGGTGGAGCCTATGGGAGGTGAGCAAGCTCAGCTTCTCGTTCAAATTATTTTCTGTAAGATTGTATTCTTTGAGACATGGAAAACCCCAGTGCAAAAAGGTTTTCTGCAGTGTTAATCACCAGAAGGCACTGTCATTGTTACCTGAACAGGTTGTTGTGTACTATATGCTAGAAAAACATGTTAACTAATTTCTGCACCTGGCTGACTGAGCTGGAACTTACTGGTCTTGTGTGAAACACTCCGAAATAATTAAAGTTGAAGAATGTTCCTGGACTCTGCCACTGACACAATTTCATATCTGACAGCCAGCATTGTCTCACACACTGCACCTTGTCCAGACCATGAGCTGATGAACAGCTGGTGGCTTTAAAAAACCCAAACCTAAGCACTTCCCACATTGAAGGGAATAGTGGTTTTGAGTTTGGGCTCAGTACAGAAACTATGAAACGTCCTGCAGTGTGACTGCAGCATTTTCTGGCTCCTCTGCTATCAGTTCATCGGAGACAAAAATTCTCTTAGAGTAGAGGAACAAATGCCTGCACCCTCTGTTGCAAGTGACATGGAAGCAAAGACTTTCTCTAAACAGGACGGGTAATCTCTCACTCAGACATTAAGGGCTAGTCTTAGAAGACTTGTGCTGGGGTGCATAAATCACGAGCTAAAACCTACCTACACAGTAGTCCCCAAGATTTCCTGATGTCCAATGGCTTCGGAAGGGCCTACAATAAAAGCGGCATCTAAGCAAGTAAGAGTTAAAATTGCCTCCACAATTGACAGGTTGGCTATTTTGAGGGGAATTCATACAAAGTGCCACAGTCCTGAGACTAACTCCTCTGTTGCTGGTTCAGCAGGCAGAGACAGCACTGCTCACTGGAATGAGACATGTGAGAGCTAAACCTTGGGCCAATACAGTTGCTCTCTTTACTATAAATTGCAGTGCAATTCAAGAGTCCTGCCAAGATCAGCTGTTTCCTTTAGATTTCTGTCAAGCTTTGACAGCTCATTAAAAGTTAGGAGGGGAAAAGGGTTTGATTTGCTTCACTTAGAAGCAAATCACAGAGGCTTAGCCTTTTGCACAAACAATGAAGAAAAAATGACCTTCACTCTCCCCAGCTTTTCTATGCTGCACCATAGCTAACAGCAGGGGAGGACCCAGTTCTGTGCACAATTATTGCCAAAAGTCTTTTAGAGCTTTAAAATTGATTCTCCAGTCAGATACTAATTTGCACTGCAAGAAAAGATTCAGAGCTACCTGCAGGTTTAAGGCATACAGCCACATCGATTATGCTGAAAGCACCATTTCAGGCCAACTTTGCATCTTGGAGAGCTAAACCTCATTTCCCCTCACCCCACAGACTCTTACAAGAGCAGATCCACTGCAGACCCTGTATGCCAAAGGCACAGTATGACAAAGAGTTAAAATCCTTGTGACACCATGGCTGGTGCTGCCAGGAACTGCCATGGTGTTTGTGTGCAGTGTGTTAGTGTGACATTAAAATCGATGTGTGCTCTGTGTACCTGCAGGCAGTGCTGGTCCCTGGTAAACAAGGCAGGCAGGGCTAGGATGAGAGCTACAAGACAGAGAATGCAGGAACTCTGCTCCATTTAAAAGAGATGTCATTTAAAATATGTGGTGATTTCATATAACTTGTCAAGAACATCCAAAATACCAGAGCACCTTTCTGTTCTTCTGCTAGAGCTTTAATGGTAAAAAAAAAGTGCTGACAATACCTTTTTATGCAGGAAAAAGCTTTGGTGTCACATTTCTATAATACTCTAGGAAGTAACCCAATCAATCTACATCTGCCTTTTCTATCTCTCACACCTCAGTCAAAACATCCTTCTCCCATTAAAACCAATGCAAACAATCTACCAAGGATTTCTTACTTTGTTTTACAGCTGTGTCTCATGGCAAGAGAGGGAAACAGTAAAACTTCTGGTGGAAAGCTTGGCCTTACAAAGTTTTGTGTGCTTCTCTAAGAAGTCCATACAGTTGAGCCACTTTGCTGGGCTGCCCTGGATGATGGGGGCGCAGGCACAACTTCTGCAGCCTTAGCTCTGTGTCCTTCTTTTCTTTGGACCTAACTCTGCTTGTTCTGACTCCTGGCTTGCAAAGCAAGAACCATAAGTTCAGCCAAGCATCTCAAACCATCTTATTCCTGCACTGAGAATCAAAACCTCCCCCCGAAGTGGCACCTTTTAATTGCTATACATTAATAGCACTATACACTCCATGTAGCACAATATCCCACATCCATGTCCCTCCTCTCAACTCAGACACTCCATCCTCTCCTCATGACAAAGTTTCACAACTCTTTGAACAAAACTTGAATAAAGTCATCACATAAGCAGGAACTCCATGTTGCACTTTACCTGCAGCACCCCTGATTACCTCACTGTTCTTCAGCATAGACAGTCTTGTCTGGAAGCTTTCCTATCTCTACTGAGTGGGATCTTTAGCCCACTGTTATACCTAAGTGTCTGCTACAGCTTACTACATCTTCATCAAATGCCTTTAGGCTTGTGGCTCCTATCTGCTGCTGCTCTCCAGCTCAAGAAATGAGGAGCTCTTGTGCACCTGGTCACTTCCCACCTGCCAGAGCCTCTACTTCCTCCTGATCTTAATGCACATCACCAATGTGCACACCTGGTGTTTGCAAAGATGAGGAAAGATGGGAGCCTCCTTTCTCACTGTCCTTGCAAAATCCAACCTGCTAAGAGCACTGGTTAGCAACCAATCCTACAGGAAAGCTGCTCAGAGGCTTTTCATCTAGATGGATGTTCTTCTTTAAATGAGCTATAGCTCATTTTCATGCACATTGCAGCACGACTGAAAACACGTCAATCACTTGATTTTTGAAAGCCAAACAGAACTGTTCTAACAGTGCTGAAATGCCTTTGCAAAAGATAGCTCATCTGCCTGGAAAGGTGTGGAGCATCCCAGGAAAAGGAGCATTTAAACCAATCCATTCCTTTCTCTACAGACCTTTCTCTTTATTATCCAAGCAAAGCTCTGCACTATGGTTTTCTTTCTAGTTACCCTTGTTGTACATGCTGTATATTCTCAGGCAAGGACACTGAAACCAAGCCTCTATTTTCTCCTGGAATCGGGAAATGTAGTTTTTGGGAGTTGGGCAGAGGACCTTTTAAGGAAATAGGTCACAGCACTAAAAGACTCAAATAATTTATTCAAGCAAAACTTGCCAAACAAGTTAAGGAAGTATGAAGGCTCTTCCGGGGCTGGTATTGAATGCCTCACAATAATAGAAAAGTGTGTGATCATATCAGACTGCCAGGAAAGAGCAGTGTGTGCATTGTGCCATTAGCTGTGTGCTTGGACAAGTAGAAGAGACAAGTGTGCCCCAGCAGAGGGAGGACTCAATGAAGGTATTTTTCCATTTTCTGTTCAAGCCTACACTGGAGACAGAAAGGAGCAGCTGTGCTGAAGCTGGACACAACCTCCATATGTGTAGCTATTACAAAAAGCTGTATCTATACCACATAGTTCTCCTTTTGTCAGGGGTGGGTTCTGCAAAAGCCCCAGCTTCTATTTCAGCAGAAATTAGTACCATTTAGGGAACTGCCTTCAATTTGGAGGCTCTCTCTACAGTGCCATCAATTAGCTTGCAGTAGTTATTCCAGCCTGTATGTGAGCCAGGCTGGAAAGAAAATACACAAATGAAATGGCACAGATTTTCTCCCTGAAAGCAAAGGAATGGACAGTATGAGATAGCTGCTGCATCTTTGTGCTTTTGGAAAGTCTGCCATCTCAGAGAAATATCCAGTGGGAAAAAAAAAAAAAAGAGGACTGCTTTCTGTTCCACCTGTGCTACCAAAAGGGAGCAGGACAGAGAACCTGGCTTTGGCTTTGCAGGGGCAGAGAGATGAGTGACAGATGGGGAAGAGGCTACTTATTCATATCCAGCCCAGGAAGGAGAGGCCATGTACTGACTGTGTAGTTTGCACTCAGTTTAGTGATGTCAGGATATGTCCCCAAAGCACGGGAATGCATGTTAGGAAATGCAAAGCAGCTACCAGTATCACAGGCAGCTGCAACGTCCAAAAAGTGAGGGCAAAGGAGAGTGACAAACCAACCACTTCACTCTTCATCTGTCCTTCATCATCAACTGAGCCAAGCTGGAAAGGTGGGTGAGTCTGGGAGGAGAGAGAGTACTGCCAGCTCCCAAGATAATAAAGCCCAAAATGACAATGCAGATAGTGCTTTCCAGAGAACTTCAGCTACAGTCAGTGCATTATTCTCCTCTAAAAGAAGATGAGTGCAGAAAGGAGGTATAGTCTGTCAGTGCATAAACTGCACAGCAGGAAAGTTAGCATGAATACCAGGAAGACTTTCCCAGCAGGGAAATATGTAAGCATGCAGACCCGTATCAGTGAAAGCAAAGATATAAACCTTTAATAAAGGATATTTCATGTTATGAACCAAAATTAGAGCATATTTTGAATTTGCCTTATGTAGTTTGTAGGAGTCATTACAGGGGGCTTACTTAAACTGCTCTACATATCTTAGCTTTCTTAGCCAGCATTTATTCTTTAAATTACTGAAGAAGTCACACTGGGTACAGGGAGATATTTGGATGCAACCTGAGCAAGTATCAGCTCTATTTAATCCCCATTTTTTTTCTCTCCTGCAGCCAAAAAAAACCACCAAAAAACAAAAAACAAACAAAAAAAAAAAAAAAACCAAGCCTGTCCACCAGCCTACAGAACAGGCACTCCAAGTGTCCAAAGCCTAAGGGGAGCCAGGAGTTTGAGTAGGGTGAGTAACCCAATACATGGAGACACTATCTTTCTAGAGGTTTTTGCCTAGCGTAAGACTTACTAAACCTAAGCAATTTCTCTCATTAACTGGCAGCTCGGTAGCTGTCCTTGAAAAAATAAGAGACACAGGAAGGGAAGAAACATGAGGAGCTCCCAAACCCCAGAAGGAGCAGCTTCATGGATGGCCTCACCTCTGCCCGTTCCCAGGCACACCTGGTCTCTCCTCCTTCTCGCAGCCAGGGTGACGCACTCCAGCAGTTCCTGGCTCAGCACAGATGTGCGGGCTTTGCAGAACCCAGCAGACATTCCTGCACACCAGCCATTCTCCACTAGATGCTGAGGGAAAGGTGGGTGCCCAGTGGTGTTTTTCACCAGCCCATGAGAAAAATGTCCTTAACTGCTCACCTCACTTATGTCTTTCTGATGTTATGTAAGTGGATTGAGAGAAAAAGCACTGCCATGAACAGGTTTCTAATTAGGAAAAGAAATAAAAAGAATTATGGAATTAAGGCAAAACCTCAGCATGAATGACCCAAATCCCTTCCTTGTGCTGCAGTCCACAGCAGGCTATAGAAAACTCTTTTTAAAAAGGAAGTTAATTCATCACTAAGATGGCACAGCAAAGGCAAATTCTTTTGTAGGCTGGCACCTGCTCTCCTAAGCAGCTGATCCCACTTAATTTGTCTATTGTAAGTGCAAAGGACACTTTAGAAAGAGATGTGCTTTGTGGCACAAGCATTCCTACAAACACTGCTGAAATATGAGTAACAATGGGGCATACCACAGAGTCTTAGAATCATCAAGGATTGAAGACACCTTTAAGATCATCAAGTCCAGCCATCCACCCAGGACTACCATGGTAACTCCTAAACCACCCAGCACCACATCCAGACACCTGTTGAGCACCTCCAGGCATGGTGACTCCATCACTTCCCTGCCAACCTATTCCAGTGCCTGACCACCTTAACAGTGGAAAGTGTTTTTTCTGATATCTGACTCTCCTGTGCCTCAGCTTAAAGCCATTTCCTCTGGTCCTCTCACTGCAGGCACAGCAGAAGAGACCAGCACCCACCTCTCCACAGCCTGCTTTCAGGAAGCTGTAGAGAAGGATGAGGTGTCTCCTGAACTTTCTCTTTTCCGGACAAAACACCCAAGCTCCCTCAGCTACTGCTCATAAGACATGTTCTCTAGACCTTTCACAAGCCTTCTTGCCTTTCTCTGGACATGCTCCAGCACCTCAATGGACATTTTAAAGTGAGAAGGCCAGAACTGAACACAGTACTTAAGGTGCAGCCTCAGCAGCACTGAGTTCAGGGGAGTGAACGCTTCCCTAGTCCTGCCAACCATCCATGCAATCACCATACAATCCCCATTTCCTAACTGGCACTGCCAACTTTCTGTTGGTTGTCTGCAGGCTGTCATTGCTACTGAGAGCTGCCTTCAGTGTTACCTACTATCACACTGGATGTCTCATCAGCAGGGGTTTGCTTTGTGAACATTTCAAGCATCCCCAGCAGGTAAGAGCACCCTACACATCTCACCAACGCAGCAGTTTTTCTTTAAATACTCAGTTGCAGATGTAAGTGCCTACATTTTAAAACACTGGCTAACTGTACTGGTAATTTTATGGTTCTCATAGGAGCAATATGTTCTCAGAATTTGAAATTTGCTGAGGAAATCTTCTTTTCCCTCACAATACTGCCTATTGTGAGTGGAAACACCTGCCTCAGAGAGATTTTGATGGCGTTTGAACCCCTGAGGGCATGGTGGTTTCTCTAGCAGGTTAAGTGAAGCGGATATCCCGGGATGTAGTGCAGCTGTTTGGAAAGCTCGCATTCTCAGAAAATCAGTTGGTGTTTGAACCAGAAGCCAGACTTACTCTCTGTTTTTGAGGCACCATCTCCCTGAAACTGTCATGTTCCATGACAAAGTCTGCATCAGCCAGAAAAATGTGCACTGGTCATCATTGGTTTGATAAGATGGCAGCTTATTTTCCTGTATTAGTCCTTTTTCTGCAGGGTCAGTCCCCCCAGGGTGAGGGATCTTTAGGTTTTTTCCCTTGCTGCAGCAAGGCTACAAGGATGAAGTACAAAAGGGAAACTTCAGCTTTCCTGCCAGCTAAGAGACCTTGACAAATGCAGCACAGAACTGAATGAACCAGGCTGCCACAGGGAAGCACTCCACTCTGGCAGTTTGAGACTAATGTTTGGCAGACACTGGTGTTCAGGAACCTGAACCACAGGACAAGAAATCCAGCAAAGCTCACCGATAAAATACCTTCTGCAATTGCCTGAAGGACTGGGCAATTACTTGAAGCACCCTGACACGTACAAGGCACAAACAGAGTAACACAAACAACTATTTTTGGGAACAGACTCCAGCTTAGGGTGAGCAGACAGAACATCACTGGTAGCAGAGGCACAATGCATCTGCATCATCTCAGTCTGTTCTGCTCCTGTCCTCTCATCATAGGAAAGTGTGCCAAGGTGGGATCCTTATGTCTTCTAGAAGATAGGTACATGGATATGTCTAACAATCAAAATACTCCCATAATCTGTTGCCTTATGCTCTTTTGTACTACGAGACAACACTTTTTGTTTTTTAAGGTTGGAAAATAGCTCCTGTGATGCTGATGCTCAGCTTTGTGTGTGGTGTGCAGGCATGCTGCTGGGTGGTGGTGACCATCTGCTGCAGTGGTGGCACTGTGGGGTTAAAGCACTGCCTCTTCCACCTGGCTTGGGGGTGGCTGTGCTGGGCGAGGAATGTGCTGTTGTGCGCCACGGGGGCTGCAGAAATGCTGAGGGAATTCGTGCGGAAGGGCGCAGCAGCAGCTGATGCAGAAGAGCCTGTGCTCCTGAGCAGCTGTGCAAAGGCAACTGCACTCACACAGAAGGAGGCAGACAGGTCTCTTCTTTGGCAGGGATAGCACAGGGAAGCTCCCACCACCACGCTGAGCTTTGCAAGGTGCCAAATCTCAGGACTGAATCTGGAAAGCTCTTCGTAGCTGCTCTGACTTACACACATTCATAAATTCAGGCAGAATGTTCACCCTTGGAAATCCTTTCTTTTCCCATGTCAGCCTACAAACAAAGACCCAGAATAATTAAGACAGTGCTCATTTTATTGTACTCAGCATGGAAACCAGATGTAAAACAGCAAAACATTAAATTCCTAAGGGACTCAGTCAGGTGGGTAACATTGCTTTAGTATCACTTTAATAAGACTTTTCACATGCAAACTTCTGTTGGTACGTCTCAAATGAATGCCATGGTATACCTGGTAGCCTAAGACTAGCTTGAATTTATACAGTACATCACGTTCAATCAGTGTAACTATAAAATTAATAAAGCCACAATAATATTAGTTATTGTTAGAAGCCTCCAAGTTGGTTTTTTTCTGATGCTGGCTGACTCATGGTCATAGATCTTTGAAATTAACAGTTCAGATACACTCCCTACCTTTAATTCTGGGCACCCTTCAGTGTCACTGAGACCTTTGCTTCACAACTCAGACTCGGTGATTTTATGTGCTACAAACACACAAATGGTTCTCTTCCATTTTATGGAAATTCCTCAGGGCAGTATCTAAACTTGCTTTTGATGTACTTGAAACTATTGATTGTGAACTGAGCTAAGGGAAGTGTCAAGAGGACCCTCCATCAGAAGGGTCACCTCCTATAGCAGAGCTGTTGAGATGTATCTGAGAGACTCATATTCTGCAGCAGACAATTACTGGAGACTTTGCAGGCACATTTGTCATTTGTTTCTACTCCAAAGAGTCTCAGTCTTAGCAGAAAGCTAACAAAAACTTAAGACCTGATATTTCAAATGGGGATTAGTTGACGTGACTCTGTCCCTAAGGAGATCAGATGCTTCCTATCACCCACAGTCTGCTTTTTAGAGATCAGAGAAGGAGAAAGATTTAAACTTGCCTCAAGATTGTGGAAAATGCTAAGTCTCCAGCATTCCATCAGAAGGGCAAAGAGGAAAAAAAATCATATTAGAGTGATTCATGAGACCTGCACACATGTACTCGCCTTTTAAACAGGGAAACACACACATACATAAGCTTACCTAGATCAGAAGTTTTTCTAGAGGAAAAAATATTTCCTCTCTGTGATTTGGCTCAGTAATAACATCACTTTTCTTTAAAGAAGCCTGAATGATGAAAAGTAGGTTTCACAAAATCTTCTTTGCCAGGATTTGATGCAAAATCTATAACTCTAGGAAGGAAGAGCTACTCAGAAAAATACAAAGAAGAAAAAAACCAATAAATTTCAGAATTTAAAAAACAAACGTTTGGCTCAATTCAGCTGTTCCTTTTAAACATCTACAGTGACTCAAGTGGCATAATTTAGGCCCCTAAGAGAATATTGAAGCCAGTTCAAGTTACTGGACCTGACCTTCAGGTCATATCTCAGCATCCAATGGCACCAGAGATATTTTGTAGTGTGCAGTATTTGGGTAAGGATCTACCTGCATGTCTTTGGGACAATTGAAAATACTGATCACTCATACAGGCATCACAGAGACACCAAAAAATAAAGCAGCAGGTTGCTGAAACAGGGAGTTAGGGAAAATGAAGGAAGAGTTTCCTTCAGACCACAGCCCTTAATTTTCTAAGCCCACAGCGTCTGACAATCAGTAGTCTGTCATTCAGAGCAGCCATTCCCACAAGCTGAGTGCCTAAATTACTCTGTTATGGTAGCATTTTGTGTTAATTTTTAAAAGGTGTAGAAGGATAGACACAGAAAAAGATAATGGAGCTAATAAGTTAAAAAAAAAAAGTGCTTTCATACAAACCTTGCATATACTGAGCTAACTAATGAAATACTGATATGGTACATTCCATGAAGTTTCCAAACTGCAAACCAGTGGCAGCCAATTTGAATTCTTCATCAACGCTCATTTTCATTTGGATTTCCACTTCTAACTTTAGCACTTCAACATAGTAATGGAACTCAAGAGAAAAGCTAGTGCTATCTTTAGAGCATATATTCAATTTTTTGAATCCCTTCCATATACTTCTTCAAACAGTACATTTTACAAGCTCTTCTGTTTTAGTGGCAGTAATAACCAGGTTGACTGCTTAGAGGTTTTGTTGAATCCTATTTGGATATATCTACAAATACTAGCAAAATATACAGCCTTTGGAAATATTCATTTTCCTAAAATACATCAGATGCCAACAAATAAAAACTGTGTGAGGTCATGTTTTCTTCTCCTGAAATGGAGGAGATAGATATTCCCCTTCTTGTCCCTTCACCTCTTTCCCCATTCTTTTTTTGCACACCAAGTCAGCAGAAATGAGCCAGAACTTTTAGCACTACTGCCCAAACAACATCAAGCTGGCAGATCCCAACCAAGTGCACACAGATGGATATCATGGCCTCATATGAAATTCAGGACTCTATTGCAAATTGCCTGCAATGAGATGCTCCTTCAACTCAGGTATTGTATTGGCAACACTGAAATGTGCTTATTTTCATTTTTGCTAGTGGAAAGCCCTGTAAGTGAAACTTAAAAAATCATCCATTCTTGTTCACTGCTTTCATTAATGGTTCTTTCCACATCAGCCTTCCTAGACGATGTAACTGGCAGGGAAAGGTTTCCTGACAATGAGCTTGTTTCCCAAAATATCTCATTTTGAAAAAAATTAATTTAAGTTACTTCAGCATGCTAGGCTGCAACACAGGTTTGGGGTTTGGGTGGGTTTTTTTTGTTTTTCATATAGATTTGCTCTTGGGAATGACGAAGTATTTTCTGTTCTGAACCCTCTTTTTGTTAGCCCAAACAGATTTCCTTGGTTGTTACCCATCCAAATAATGCAATGTGATTCTGAGTCGCTGGGCAGAGAAAAAGAACAGGATGGTGGCACATGGATCATCTCCCCCTGCTCTCTGCCCTATCACTACTCCAAGCACATTTTCATTTTTGAAACTGACATGACACCAAGAACAGCCTTTTTGGCTGCTACAAGCCCACTCAAATGCATAATATTTACTAATTGCTACTCCCACCATGGTTGTTGCTGTTGGTGAAAGAGGTGTCGTCAGTGAGGATTCACACTGTCACCTAGACATTGTATGCAGGAGAAAGCACTAATCACCAGTGTTAAACTAGCAGGTTGCCTACAATCTGCCCTAGCAAGGCACAATCAAAACCTAAAATATTTTCCATGAAATGTGCTGGTGATTATCGACTCATTTTTATATGTTGGCTTTTGGCACTTTTTTGCTTGGCTTCCAACACACGTCTGCAGGACTTCTGCAGCCACCAGACAGCGCCATGGGCAATTTGCATCTTTGCACTCATATTTGCCCAGAACACAGGCTGAGCACTACATTTTGTTTCAGTAATGCCCATGCAGTTGTTCAGGTTCATCCACTCAGTAACTTGTCTATTAGCGCTTTGTATACAGATGCACTGGTGAGACTTTCCTAGAAGAAAGGTCATTTGGTATGGGGAAGGGAAGGTGGACCAGCTACTGAAGACTCACAGCTGAAAGAAGCTGCAAGGAAGCAGGGGAGATCTCATTCCTTGCAGAGAAGCAGTAAGTCCCGCGCTGCCCCAGCATTCTGCTCATTCATTGCCAAGCCCAGCTTGGTCTCAATAAAGCAACCACCACCTATATCCTAGAAATAATTTGCAGAGCTGAAGCTAAAGGATAAAATTCATGGAAATCAGTGAATGAGTGATAGCTGTTTATTCTTCTTTGGAAGAAAAAAAAATAGGACAATCCATTTGTATATTCAGACTGAGCATATTTGTAAAGGGACAGTTCAAAGTAAGCTGGCTCACAGCTACAGCAAAGGGAACGCAGAGGGGGACGCGAGCTGAGCCAAGGGACACGGCTTCACAGGAAGACAGGCTGGGCAACAGCTAGCAAGGGAAGGGCAGAAGGGAGGCAAAAGGAGCACCACAGAGCTTTGGACCTGGACAGGACACAGCAAAAACTGCAGAAAACTCGGGGAACCTTGTCAGGGCTGACACAGACACAAATATGGGAAGAGACACTGAACTTGTCAACTAACCTGACCTAATGATACTGTCAATATTAATCCCACACAAAATTTCACGTGAAACTCACACCTCAGACACTGCTAGGAAGTGGGTGGAAACTGCAGTACTAACAGAAAAAAGGTTGGAGACTTTCCTCCTGGTATGCAGAAGTGGGAAGATTCTCTCTAATGCAGTGTTTCAGAATTAAAAGCTCAGCACCACAAGTAGGAGAAATAACATACAGAAATTGAACAAGGACATGACGTAAAGCCCCCTGGAATATATCTGAGGAAAACTAGGAGTCAATCAGTACTATGCTTAGGGGCAACACTTTTCATTGCACTCGGTTAAAATGTTGTATGTTACAGTATTTCACTGTTCTGCTGGAGAAAATTTGCCCCCAACAACTACTATGAAGGCTTGGCAGTTGATATACTCAAGAAGTCTGGCCTCCTAAATAACTGGGGACCACTTCAGGTTTGCTTCACATGAAAAAAAAAAGAAAAAGATACTAATACTCATTTACACGGTGTAAACCTGTAAGATTTAGAGTAAGTTGTAACAGTAAGATCTACAGAGTAAGTCAGGTGTGTGGTACTAGAGAAAGAAATAAATTATCATCATGATTCATGGAAAATTTTTAATGGGCTAAAAGTATCTCCTATTTAACTCTAGTACTCTGCAGGATTACAATATCC
Organism: Sialia sialis; assembly: GCA_009812075.1. Taxonomy (NCBI): domain Eukaryota; kingdom Metazoa; phylum Chordata; class Aves; order Passeriformes; family Turdidae; genus Sialia; species Sialia sialis. The sequence continues at coordinate 6,609,341 of VRYO01001865.1, forward strand.
AAATCATCAGTGCTTTTCAGGATTAATAACTAAATTTTCTACAAACTGCAGGAGTTCCCCAGCCTCCCATAATGAACTCTATGGGACAAAATACAAAGCTACTGGAACACACATTTCCCAAATGGAAAATAGTATTGAGAAATGAGACCAACATATATTTGAGACATTGTATATCATACCTCTGGAGAAACAGTCACTAAGCTACCTTTTATTAGCAGTTTCTACAACTAAGTTCAGAAATACAGCAAAGATTGTCTCAAGATTTCAGTACTGCTGAAAATTTTTCAAGTTAACAGTATAATGGTTCATAATACAGAGTGTTAAGTAAAACAAAATAACATACAGGCTAAATAAATGGTATTCAGGTTATGAAAGGCAGCAGGAAAAGCACCAAAATACTGAAAAAAACAGTAGCATTCGCTAAGGACTTAAAAGGGGGAAAAAATATCAGTGTAACACACTAGACAGAGGCTCATGGACCCCAATGCACAGGAAAGCCTGCTGCTCCGGGAAAACATTACTGTGCATGTCTGGAGAGAGAAGGAAGATCCACATCACTTTAAGGAGTGATTTAGATCAGAGGTGCTCAGCGCTACAGGAGGCTGGGAGCAGGGGCTGCTCACCCCACTTGAGCAGGCAGAATGGCTCCCTGCTTTTTAAAGATTTGGCAGGAGTACCAGAGTAAGGGTGGGCACCATCCTGCTGGATGCAGGTCCATCTACTGATGAGCTCTCCTGTGCCTCGACGGCTTGTACCTTGGGTGGCCACTGCAGGGGACAAAAAGCATCTCTCACCTCCCCTTCTGGCCATCAACATCCCACTGACTTAGCTTTTCCCAAAGAGAGAATCCTTCAGTCTTGATCCTCATTCTTTGCCTGGTTCTGCATTTCAACAGGAGGGGAAGACTGGGCTCCCTGGGGCTCACCTGAGAACAGGGCCCACAGAAGTGAGGCAATGTCCATAGCCTGTTCATGGACTTGTCTCAGCATAGGTAACTTACAATCCAGGAAAGTTGTCTTGTTAGGTCCTTACAGCTGTTGAACCTTACTTCAACCTCCCTCAGCTCCCCTCAGTCCATCCCTTTGAGTAAGACCTCATAATGCACATAAATTCCCATAATTCTGACAATCCCTCTGCTTCCTGCTTTATCAGAAGGTGCTGCTCTCCCTGCAGCAAGGTGGCAATTGAAATTTGTGCTTTTGCTAAGTGCCTAGCTTTTCATCTGACAGCAGTCAAGGTTGGGGCATAATGTGGAAATACCAGCTGTGACAATAATAATGGCAGGATGGAGCATGGGGCTAGTCAGAAAACAAAGGGGAATCATTTTCCACTGTTGCATCACAACCCCAATGACACAACCAAACAGCAAGGCTTGAGGGGAGGGATTCTCTCCACCACTGCAGGTATTTGGGCACCCCTGCAAACCATGTCAGTCTAACACAGAAGAGGGAGCAGGTCGGACACAGCAATTGGGACGCCTAAAATTCTGCAGCATGGACTGGAACACGTTGTGCTGCCTCCCTTTCAGTTTTTTATTTGAGGATGTATCTGAGGAAATGGATTTCCGTGTCTGACTGTTCTGGGCCCGGATCAGTTTCTCGTGTTCCCGTATTTGTCTCTGTAAGTGGTTCTGGATGGCAATTCCCAGGGATTCTGGATCGAGGGAAGCACCATAAACCTCCCACGTCATTCCTTGCTCATCCCAAACAACATCCCTGACGTGTTTGGACTGCTTCACCTGTACTTTCGCCTCCATGGCTGGGGTGGAGTGCTTTTTGCTCTCCCCCAGGCTGGGAACAGCCTGAGAGGAAGTGGGAATTACTGCAGTGTGGAGATCGTGTCTGGACTCTCTGGCCTGGAGGCCCTGCTGCTGGGGAGCTGCTGACGCTGCTGTGGGAAGGACAAGACTTGCAGAACTCACACTCAGCTCGGGCATCACTCTTGCCTGCAGGTTCTGGCCACCAGCCACCTGAGACTGCCCGCTGTCTCCGTGGCCTCTGCTCCCCTCCTGACCTGCATCCTGCGAGCACGTCTTTGCACGGACAGAGGCAGCTTGGCTGCCAGCATTCAGCCCTCCTTTAGGATCAAGCACCACCAAGTTTTCTTCCTTTGGTTTTACCACAGATTGATTAGGACTGGCCTGCCCTTGACTCACACCCTTGCTTTGCACAGGCCTTTCCTCAGAGCTGCCCAGGGCCTCCTTCTGCTTGACTTCACTGTCCTTGCTAGAGAGTAAAGGTGACTGGCTGCTTCCTGCGTCTTGCACCTTGTTCTGAGCTCCTGGGACAGCATCAGTGGAAGTGGTGCTTGGCTCAGCAGTGCCAGTCCCAGACTGTGATGGAGTTTGATTACTGGAGTCAACTCCAAGCTGCTCAACTGGGATGGGCCTTGGTGGGACTGGAGCATCCTTTGGCAGCTGAGCAGCATCCTTGACATCACAGGCTGGACTGGCCATTTCAGCATTACCCACAGATGTTCCTTGGGAGGTAACAGCTGCAGGGGAGCAGGGGAGAACAGGTTTGGCATTATCTGCTGATACTGGAGATACCACGTCAGATGGGACCCCGGGCAGTTTGACAGGCTGAGTTTGAGCTGAAGCAGTCACAGCCACAACAGTCGATTTTGATGTGACACCAGGAGAAGATGGAAGCTGTTGTTGTGAGGATGAACTGTCAGTAACTGCAGCCTGGCTCAGCCCCATACTTCCTTGGTAAATTATGTGCAGTTCTTCCTTCTCCTCTGGAGGAGGGTTCCCTTTTAAGAAGGCAGCAAAGATGCTGGGGCTGGTGGAAGCTGATTTGCTCTCCACAGTAGCCACAGCCTGAACCTCAGCATCCCTCCATGTCCTGTTTACAGCTTCCTGAGTAAAAGGGCTGCTCTCTGGCTCAGCTGTCATTGTACCTGTTTCTCTGAATTTGGAGATCTGGGTGGGGTTTGGACTCCCAGGCATGGGGTCCAGGTTGTGTACAGGATGTGGACTCCCATGGCCAGACTGGGCTGGTGCCTGGCTGCCCTGCACTGCTTCAGTTTTATCTGGGGGATGCAGCTGCGCCATGTCTGCAGTGCTGCTTTTTGCCTCCAGACTGGTCTGCAGGTCTCTCCCCAGCTCAGCTTCGGTTTGCCTTGCTGCCAAGGCTGACTGACACACGGCAGAACCATTTTTTTCTTCCGCCCTGTCTTTTTCCCCTCTTTGCAGAAGGTTTGCCTGAGAAGTATGACAGAATTGATTAACCCCGACAGGATCACCCGGGGAAGAACAATTTAACACTTCAAGCGCTGGCTGATGCTCAGTTCCCTGCGGTTTCAGGGCAGAGTCATCTATCTGTGTCAGGGAGCTCGTTTTGGCCTGGCTGCCTTGCACAAACTGCCGGGAGCTCTGTGGGGCTGGCATCATCTCTGGCCCTGGCCCCACCAAGAGGGCTCCTGCTGCAGCAAGGGCTGGCGCTGCCGGTGCCTGGATGCCCGCTGGGTGGGAGCAACCAGCAGGCTTTACATCTGCAGGATGCCCCTCTGCAGCTGTGCTGGCCAGCCTGGGAGAAGAGGCTTCCTGCTGGCTGTCATCGTCTGTGTGGCACTGCTCGCACCTCTGTGTGCTGGCAGCACCTGAGCAGTTCAGGTCGAACAAGCAAACCCCAGCTGAGCTGGATGGAGCGCATGGGAAGCCATTGCTGGCCCTCTCACCACTGGAGGGCTGGGGCTGGTGCTTAGCAGGCTGTAGGTCTCCCAGGTGCTCCTCCTCTGCAGAAGTTGAGACCAGGGAAAGCTTGGCAGATCTCAGAGGATCTGGTACAGTCCCCATGGACTGTCTTCGAGATGTTGTTCGTCCTCAGCTTCTCCTTGGAATTTTCTCACTGGGCAGGCTGTTGATGGCAGGTTTCCTGTGAAGCTAATCTGTTAATGAAACAAACACAGTGTTAGCAGCAGTCAGGTCTAAGAAAAAAGTACCCAGTACTAATTGATTTTAAAGTGTGAAGAGAAATGCTTGCAGGCAGGGGAGAAAGCAAAACACCCAATTCTGCCTAAAAGTCACAGAAAAGACACAGATTTCAGGGATCTCCCAATTCTCAGATCTGGATACTAGAGACAGAGCAACAACAGCTCCTGGGGTGTTGATGGGTTAATGAAAACACTGACATGCCAAGAGGGAGAAAAAAAAATAAAGAAGAGGTATAGACTTTTCATGGAAGGTTGAGTCACAAAATAAAATCCTGTGATAATATTCTCTAGCAAGCCACCTGTGGAAGGAAATGCCTATGTGAAGAACAGATCCATAGGTTTGAGTGGATTCCACATCTTCAGTGAGCACCAGCTTCCCCTTTTTCTCAAGGATAGCTTTTCTAGCTCCACTACCAACAAGGACATGGTCATAGGGGGCAACAGGTCATTTCAGACTAATGTGGATGAACCCAAACCTCACTGGTAAAGAGAATATGGAGAGATCACAACCTGCTGTGTGATGCATATAGAAACCAAGAGGAGATACTGCACACCAGGGCTGTGCACACACTTACTGCTGTCACGTTTAGATCGTTTGAAATAATTACATGCTTGATTAATAAATGGTGGTACAGATGACCTAGAAATCAACTTACAGGTAGGTGGTATGAACAGGAGGGGTTCATGCCATATCTAGGGAAATGCGTGGGAGGGATTGTTCAAAGGTAGAACAGAATTATCCAGGTTGGAATCATGCCAGGACTGGAGAGAAACCATCCCATCAAACAGGAGGTGATCTCTAAATGCACTTGCTGGCTTTCCAAAGGGCCTAGCACTGCCCAACCTAGAGATCAAGGATGGGATCCATGTCAGCAGAGTGGTGGTGGCCAGTGATAAAATCCCACCCCACTCTTCTTTTAAATTGCAAGCTAGCTGTGCTTGTTTAAAAAGCTTTCACTGGCTTATACCACCAGCAAAACACAGGTATGAGACCTGGGAGACACCCAAGTTTTGTTAACCTGATGATGAGAACATTGCTGTACCTCTTTGTGTGCCTCTGTCTCTGCAGGCACACAGTAGGATCTCCCTTGCTATATTACTAGGGAGATGCTGCTGCAAGCAGAGGAGAAATCACTCAGCTGCTCCAGACATTACCTACCCACTAGCAAAATCAACAAAAGCTCTGTCAGAAAAACCTATACTCTCCCTTTGTCAGCCTGGATGGCAGTGGTATAACTTCCTTAAACTTATAATCTTCCTTCTGTAAAATCAATCCCAAATTTCAGCACCTTACATTACTTTAAGAGCAACAGGAGGAAAATGCTCAACAAAGGAAAAATTAAAAAATACAGAGTCTCTATATTTTCAAAGAAAAGGAAAGTGCTGCAACTTATTACTTATTCATTAAGCTTTCTGTCTAACAGGTATTAAAAATTTATTACTTTTATACTGCCTCTTTGGGCTCTGTCCAACCACACAGAAGTAGTCTGCTGGGTTAAGCCAGCCCTGAGAAACTGTAATCCTGACCCTGAAGGGACCCAAGTTCCTTAGCTGCACTCTGTGACAGCAGCCCAGCATCACCCTAGATCGGCTTTCCAGGATGACTAAGGATCTCCAAGCTTTTTTGAGAAGTACTGTGAGTATGTAAACCAGGCTTCAAATCAATTGAAGTCTGTGGCTGCCCACAAAATGTCTTGCCTTCTTTTTGTTCTCACTTTAAGGACTGCCAATATAGTCCTGAAGGAAGGACAGACATTCCATGTTCACCCTGTTGTGCTATAAACATCTGCGAGGAGAGGAGCAGATGGCTTAGGGTATCCATTGGACTGAATTCTGTTACTCTCGTCTTTCTTGTTCCAAATATTGATGCAAACCAAACCAGGATATACAACTGGGCAGGTCAGATATCTTTTTTCCTTATTTTTTAGATCCAGAGTTTATTTAAGAAAATTTAAGCAAATAATGGAACAAAACTAATCCCCATTTTAAGGATGAGATGTACTACTCAGCAAACAGTGTCAGAAGAAATAAAGATTTCGGAGAAAATCTGTTTGGTTCTTCACTATACAAAACTTGGGCAAGGCAATCTGCATACCGGAGCATTATCTTTTAACTGATACCCACTCAACAAGGCAGTGATTCCAAATTTTTCAATTACATCAATTAGTTTTGGTCTGAATTCTGCATGAATTCTCCCCATCTGTTTAGTGGCTCTTCACCAGAATCACTTGAAACCCACAGTAGAATGTCTACCTCATATGGTAATCAGAAGAGATTTTGCTACCTTGACATTGCTAGTCCTTGACATACAACATCAATAGAAGAAATTCTGTCCCAGAAAACCCAGAAAAAGCATAATCCAGGCATTTTGCATGATCCTTGAATATGGATTGGATCTTTCTTCTGCCTGGAATGACTCTGCAAATGAATTAGTCTATGGGAATAAGGTTTCTATAAAGACTTTGTTGTCAAAGTCATGGAAACTATTTTCTAGACTAAGTCATCCTAATGACAGGAGCAAAAGGCACTGAAGTAGTCTAAATAAACATGGTAACTTAAGAAAATATTCTAATGTAACAATTAATAAAAAAATCTGAAAACCAGCAAAGTCTTATGAAAGAGAGCAGCCAGGAAGCCCTACAGATTATGGAATTGGAAAGGCATCTTTATTATGGGAATCTCATTTATGATTACTGTCTCATTTTTATTACTTGAGTCCTGTTATTTAGGAATGAAGAACAATGTTGGGACCTGTGGGCAACACTACTCAACCACCAAGACAGTGAGGATTCAAACAAACAAACAACATTGCCTGCAAGCAAATACTTAAGAAAAACAGAAATACAAAACTCAGTAGAAGGCCAAAATCATGTCAAAACAAATCAAGATCGCTGATAAATTTTTTAAGTCTTGTATGCCAGACCTGGAGCAATAATCCAAAGTTTTCTTTTAACTGGAGGTGAAATTAATATCTCTACAAAGGTCAAAATCAATTTTTAGTAATAAGAACAGATTTGCTGCACCAACGGAGTTCTCCTCATCCTTATTCTTGCAGATCAAATTAGCCTGCCTGGCTGTGTCAATCTCATCCCAACAAAGAATTATCCTGGAGCTTTAGCAACACGAGGTTTCTAACTTTGGCAAAGTCTATGTTTGGCTTAAATGGTCTGAGAGGGTCCCTGAGTGGCCAGAAGACCTTCTGTAACTGACTCTTGTCACTGAGTAGGTGTTTTCCATGTGCTGTTAAAAAAACCCAAAAAACCCCCCAAACCCAAGAAGTTTCCAGGCAACTCAATGCTGACAATGTAAAGAAACTTATATTTTTTTCATTAATACCCAACCCCAATAAAACAACACTGCAATTTTTACTCTTGCTGCTTATGACAAATTCAACAAAACCAGAAAGTCTGCATGTTTCATAGTACCAACCAATAAATTTTCAGGAAATTCCTACATAAGAATCTGCCCTCCATTCCTTCTGGAAGAAATTTAAACTTTGCAAAAGCACAAATAAGACTTCCAGCATCTCCAACTACCCTCTGTAAAAACAACTAAAAAGCAGCTCCCAGACAAATCAAGCACCTCTTTCCCAATTCTGGATTCTCATCACCTTTCCATTCTTTTAGTCCAGTACTCTTTGAGCCCTCTCTTCAATCTCTGCAAATGGAAGAGATCTTACAAGATCTCTCAGATCATCACAAAAATCATTTTACACCCACATTGGTTAAGAACAGAGACAAACATCTGCTGAAGTGGGAATTCAGTCTGTTCTCATTTTCTGATCTGAGGAAAAAGACAATGGCTCACCTGAACTCACATTAGACTGGTAAATATATAGAAAATAAATTTTAAATATACATGCTCTTGCATCCTTCAAATTCTGCAGCCTGTGGTGTTTTTACCCTTTTCTCAATCTCAAAGGGTATAAGATACAAGATGCAGAGCTTTCATCTTTCAGTGTGTTTTGGGATGCTGACGGGAGACAAATTCTTCACTGTGATGACAGGGAGGAAAGAGGTGGTGGGGATGTTCACAGATACCTTGCACATCTGTGATTCCCATCAGAGATGGGGCTGGCATTTCAAGCAGAGGGTGCCTCAAATCCCATTTCCCCTTCTTCACCTTGGGAATGCACAGGTTATCAGGGGTCAGACCTGCAGACAAAGCAGGAATCTCTGCCAGAGACAGGCAGAGAGCTGGACAATACAAGCAACAAGTTCAGCACCACAGGGCTGCAGCACCCCCTGTGCAGACATTAGACAAAGTGGGTGATTATACGCACACCACAGCACGGAATCAGCTAGAACTACCAACTGAACCACACGAACAGCCCTGAGGAGAAATTAAATCCAGCCAAGGCGCTCAGGATCAGAGCCTGGTTCCTCACCAGACCTCAGAGCTCCTGGATGCTGACACACAACCAGCAATGTCTGCTCAGAAAGGTGTCACGGTACAATGAAAGAAACGGAGAGGCAAAAATGGGAAATAAGTCCAAACACAAAAACAGAGGCTAAGTGCTGATCCTTGCTTTGTAATGGTAATAAACTGAGGAAAATCATATGAAAATCAAGGCCAGGATGCATTACCATTTTCAGCCAAAAAGAGATGGCTGCCAATCAGCCTGACACCAACAGAAGATTTATCTAGCAATATTTGTACATGCTGAAGAAATGCATTTTTCTGGTTGCTGACTCCTCCCATCTTGCATCTCTCTGCCAGGTATAGAAGTTAACTCCACAGAGTGCAGAGCATGGGAACTCCATTTGGAAAGACAAAGCCCAGCTTAACCTACAGCCCACAACCTACAGATGAGAAAATGTGTAAATCCAGTCCTACAAATGGCACAGTGGCCTTTGGGACTAATACAAAGGAAAGCAAACTGCTTTGCACCTTCCTTCATTTCTTTCAGTCTCTGGAAAACCTTAAGTTCATCCTACCAAGATCCCTGATCAGGATCTTGCCCCAGCATTTCAAAGCAGTCCAGGAGCACGTGGGTACCTCAGCAGTCGCTCAGGGACAGATGTGTGAGAATATCTGCAATCGGCTTTTAATAGGCAGGCACAGAGAATAAAAACTGTGTGGTGATCAAGCATGATTCAGCTCTACCGTCCTGCTGGCAGTTACCCTACAATTAGAAAGATGTCCATCTAAAAGGAAATACAGCTATGCTCTGAGACAGGATGTTCCAGCCTGTGTCCCATCTGTTCCCTGTGGGCAGCACCCATCTTGCCCTGGCCAGGAGACAAGCAGCAACTCCCACATCCAGCTCTGGCACCTGCTGATGAGGCCCTGGTGCACTGTTAGCAATGCCACGATGCAACCCAACCCCAAAAGCTGGGCTGCCCTGCTGAAAATGTCATTGTCCTCCAAGAGCATCTTGTTTGTGTGGGAGTAAGAATCAAGTGGTTTGGATTTACAGGTGCAACATGGTTTGGCAAAATTCTTCCACATTTCCAGAAAAAAATGGGTTTACCTTGGACTCCAATACTTCAAAGCATGGAAAACCAGTATTTAGAAGTGATAGAAAATACAGTATTGAAAAATTGCCAGAAGACAACACTTGGCATGAAGATTGAAAATCCTGGTTTAAATTAAGAATTGTGGTTTCATCTGCTGCCATTGAAGTTTCAAGCCTTCAAAGTTGACTTCTTTCTCACAGATTAAAAGCCTTTTCCAGGAGAAGCTCAGATCCTCAGGTAACTGCAGCCTCTAGAATCTCTCCAAAGGGCCTCGCACATCATCAGAGGAGGGTGGCATTGGAAGGAACCACAGGAGGGCTGGATGACAGCCTGAATATCCACCCCCTCCACACTCATCTCCCGTATCATCCTGCCCCTCTATTTCCCCACTCAGCTCACCCTCCCAAGCATGCTCCCTGCTGCAGACAGGCTTTGGGCAGCAGCAGGGGCTGCACAGACAGGCTCTCTCCTTGCACACCTCCTCCCAGGGCTACAGCATCTGATGAAAAGGCTTTCTTCAGCAAGGCATGTAAGCACGCAAAAGCCCCTGCGGAACAGAACGCTGGGCTTGCTGCAGAGCACCGCAAAGAGCCCATCAGTCTTTCTCCTCCAAGGTGAAAGGGAAGGATAAATGGCTTTATGAAAGCAGCTAAATCAAACAACTACACCGACTGGCAGCCAGCTGTAACAGTTGTATAAGCTACAGTGATATTCCTACCTCACATCCTGGGCCACCATGGTGGGGAGGCAACACATAGGTAAAACCCACAAGGATATACAGTAGTTTCACGA
>VRYO01001865.1:6620527-6642577 GCA_009812075.1 Sialia sialis
AGGCTGGATTCTTCAATGAAAAAGGTGCGGCTTATAATCGTGAAACTACTGTACCTTTTTGGGTTTAATTGTATGTTATGTTTGGCCTCATTATTTATCAGCAGTTTTTTCTTATTTCAGTGTCTGAGCCTGGAAGTAATTTCTAAGCCATTGCAGCCTGACTTCAAGGGTAAGCCATGCTTCAGGAGGAAGTCTGCGTGTACATTGACACATACATGTGAGAGGAAACCAGCAACCTGCTGTCCACATCAGGCAGGTGACTCCACTCCACACAGCTCACTGCCCCTGCTTATTTTTCTTCAGCTTACTATTGCACAAAACCAAGATGTAGTTGTTGAGGAATGTGAGCAGGAGGGTCATGTGGCCCTCTCAAACACCACTTTTGTATTTGGTGTGGAAAGCAGCAGAATTTCTAATGACCAATGGGATTTCACTCCTTACCTATCCTGCTATCTTTCTGATAAAAGCATGGTGAAATCTAACCCCTCATTAACGCATGTTATGCAGCTGACTGCATTTGAATGTTGACAGCTGACAACCAAAAGCCCTTCATGAGCTTTTTGTGAAGGCAGTTTAGCAGTCAGTAATCAACAGTAAATACCTTTTTCCTACACAGCAATGCCAATGTGACTTCATAAAGCAGAGTGATCCTCTTTAGGGATGGAAGCATAATGCTGGCTTGTTGCCCGTGCAATTCTTGCAATTCTTCTTTGTTGCCAAGACAACTTGCAACAACCAGGATGATGTGGTTTACACGGACATCCATCCACTGGAAGCTGGACTAAGACCAAAATCACATTTCTGTGGTCAGGAAAACATAACCACTGCTGAGTAGGTGTGTCTTGGAAAGGGTGGCTCTAGGGACAAAGGCTGTTATGCACTTTTAACATGCTTCTATGTCCTCAAAGGGAAGTTTCCTGAATTTCATTATATTTAAGAGCATTCCGCACAGTGCACTGAATACAAACATTCATCTTGTGGCTGAAGCATCCACAAGAGCAGAATTACCACTCTAGACAATTAGGCCTGCTTTGCTGCTGAATAACCATATTATCAGTGACTAGAGAAATGTATTGTAGCAGCACTTCTTGTTTCAAAACCAACCTTGCAAAGTAAGGAAATTCTGCCTTGGTAGAGCTGACAGCAGGATCAATGTCTTTTGCATAAGGTAAAACCCCAAAATGATAACCTTTAGCTCTCATGCATTGTCTGCAAAAATTAAATTCTCCTAATATATCATATTATTTTAATGAAGATGCTGGGCTCAGTATTAGAGAGGGGAATAGTTCTTTACATAACAGGCACCTGGCAAGGGATGTATCCATTGTCATTTGCAGGCATTATCCTAACAGAAAAGAACTACTCCAAATGGCATGTAATTAGAGAAGAAGGATGCAGTGCCTACCCAGTCATTACTGTAACAGAAATTTGCTGTACCGTGTGATTAACCTAAGAAAGGCATGACGATGATCTCACCATGTCTGCTCTTGCCTCCTGGCTATCACAAAACACAACTCATGTGAATAGAGAGGCTGGCAGCTGAAATAGCTATCACGGTGGGTTTTTTTTTTTTTAAAAATCCCCAACAGTTAAAAATATCTTGCCTTCTTCCTGCTGCCACCTCAGCAGTTGCTTCCTGTTTTTTCACGTTGTCACTTTGCTCTGCTGCTGGCTCTCATTGACAGCAAGAGCAGCAAAAAGAACAAAATAATCTCCTTAGCAAACTGCCTCCTGCTAAACACCTTCTCAAAAAACCCATGAGAGGAAGTGCCATGTGCTGGGCCACTTTTTGTCTGATGTATTGAGGCTCTGCAGGAAACCAAATGACTGCAGGTTGGAGGCCTTTGGTGCTCAGGGATAAAATCTGAGCAATTCTGTGGTATCTTTACAATGCCAGTAAATGCTCTTTTGAGGGCAATGACTCAAACCTGTGTGTCCAGCTAAAGACTCTAAGCAGCTCACCTCAGTCACTCAAGCTTATGATGTGGCTGTAGTGAGACCATTACATGAAAAGCTGTCATCTCAGCCTCTTCTTATTCTTTACTTGAGGCTATACACTTTATTGTGTTGAATGCTGGCCCTAGTGGAACTGGACCACACCAATGCCTCATCATTATTTTATCTAAATTATGAAGAACTGTATGTGGGGGAACCAACACTTGTCATGTACTGCAGAAAATCAGGGAGACCACTGTTCTTTATATCCAGAAATGATGGAGCAGTCTAATGGCATACAAAGCACTGTAGGTGGGTGATGGCTTCCAGTCACCTGACTCTAATGAAGGTCAATGCCAGATGGGAAAATGGTGGTAAAATACTACAACTATAAACTAGACCAGGTTTTCTTTGGTCTCCAGCCAGAGCTGACAGAAGGTGTTGAACGAAGCATCTGAGCAGCCTCCCAGATGACAGTGACTGCTACTATGGCAGAGCTGATCAAGTAAAATTGAGAGAAACTTACTGTTCTGGCTCTTGGCTTGAGCAAAAGGCAGTACTGGCACTGACACCAACTCAGCATTGCTAAAAAAATCTACTCCCAAACCCTGCATCACTAACTTTGGGTCCTGAAATTCACTATGTAGCCAGACAGTTCTTTGGGATGGAGAGAGGCTCTAAAGTCTTCTCCATCCTGCACTTAGATGTGCTTGAACAATGAGACTGCAATGCTTCCTCCAGGCAAACTCAGTCACCAAGTCATTCTCTCAACACCTCCATCTTCCTACAGCAAAGAAAAACACCAACAGCTGTGCTGTATGATGGCTTATTTTAGGACTAACTCATTATTTGCACTTTATCCCACAGGTGTTTGATGGCTTTTTAAAGTTGCCCTTGCAGGGAGCCTGAGGTGTAAAAATCTCTCATGCTAACAATTGCAGGAATCATCCTCACTTCTGTTAGAATTGTTTCCTAACAATGGCTTATACAAAATATGTATTTTTATCCCTACATTCAATGTGCTTCTATCCTTTTAGCCCCAAGAAGGGGGGCTAAGGTATCCAACTGTCTGCAGCATTTTATTCTGTGATTCAAATATGATTTTCACAAGCTTAAGAATAATTACATTCTCTGCTTCTGAATTCTTAAACATCTCAGTGCTATTACAACAAATCCTTATTTAGTGTCTGACCTGGGAAGTCCCATCTGTGCTGGAGCCAAACTAAACCCAGGACCACTTCCTCATGGCAGACAATAGCAGCACAAAATCTGGAGACTAGTTCAATAAAACAAGCTGGAAACAGAGACACAGCAGTGTTGTAAGCTGAAGCTTTGCCACTGCAGTATGGCATAGCCATATCCATACCCTAGATCTCTGCCTTATCCATACCAGGCTTATGGTCCAGTCCACACCCTGGAACTCAGCAAGACTTACACCAGGCTAATGTGACATCCCTACTCCTGCCAAAGGCTGGCATCTTCCAAGCTAAAGGCTTACACAGCCTATTTCTGGGCACACCTCCTTAGTTCTTCTGCATTTAGGACAAGGGGATTCACGTTTACATTTATTAGGTGACTGAACCAATGCACACAGCAATGAAAGCACTGCTAAAAAACATTAACTTTGATTTGAATCACTGTCCCTCAGGATGATTGCCAAATTGGTTAATGAGAATAATTATCATTAATTAAAATGACAGCTCAAAGGAGTTATATCACATCTGAGTCGAACTGAGTCTCAGGTTTACTGGAGCTGGCTGCTTTAACCACCCAAGTAAGCTCAAAGCACACATGCCCAGGGGCAGCGTGACTGGCACTCACCTGGCAGGTATCACTCCAGCTCACCTTCCAGCTTCTCACACTACACACTGCAAGCAAATCATGCCCCTAAGACTTCAAAAAAAAAAAAAAAAAAAAAAAATTAAAAAATGAGAGAGAGAGAGAGAGAAAGATGTAGGCCCCCAAACAATTACTGAGTTTATCACCTAATGCCCAGCACCTCCTATCAGGTTCTTTACTCCTCTTTGGAGCAGGTTTAGCTGCCCTTGCTCAAACTGCCAGCATACTTAATCTGTAGATCTTAGAAGTGATCTCAGGTCAAGCTGTACCTTGCTAGAGCACATCTGTGAGTGAGCAAGGCTATGAGATAGCTTTGTCCTTGTTTCTAAGTCAGCTGCAGTGGAAGCTGGCAGGGCGTGAAAAGGGATCGTTCACAGCTTAGGGATTAATTACTGGACTTGCATTGGACATCGATGCCCCATGCACAGAGGCACACTTGAAAGAGTGAGAAAACACATGGCAACCTTAGAGCTAGTATGAAAATCCAGACAAAATGTTTTATTTCCACATAGGACTTCCTTGAAGATAAGTACTAGATACTTCAACCAGTCATCTGACAGCTGTGAATGCACAGCAGCCTTCTGACCACAATTTATTTTTATTGACATCCTGTTTATGGATACAATTTGAATTACCATAAACTATGCATATTTACATGATTGAAGACAGACCTACATATAAAATCTGATATATGCTAACAAAGATAATCATCTAGCCTAATCTGAATGATAAAACTGGGCATGGGAATCAAAGAAGTCTGATGCTTAAAAGTGCTAAATACAGTAATTTCACGATTATAAGCCGCACCTTTTTCATTGAAGAATCCAGCCTACCCCAGTAGTGCGGCTTATATTCAGGTGCGGCTTATCTATGGACAAATCCCAGTGAAATGCCAACCTGGAAGTGAGAGCCAGCCGGGAGGCCGCCTGGGGCTGCCTTTAAAGGCTTCACTGGTCTATGAAAACTGTTGCAACTTGAGCACCTGACACCAAACCCCGCTCTGGTGCGATTCTGTTACTAATTTGTTACTTTGTTACACATGGATCCTCGCTTTAAGGAAAAAAAAAAAGGTGCGGCTTATATATGGACAAATCCCGTGGTCTACCCGGCTACCGGGACGTGGGGCTTATAATCAGGTGTGGCTTATAATTGTGAAATTACTGTAATCAGAAATACCAGTAAAAGCCACTAGGATTTAAAGATTGCTCAATATTTTTGCAAATACAATTTTGTTATTCCTGTTCTTAATCAAGCAATGCCAGAAGATTCTAACATACTGTGCCATTTTGCTGGATGCTGCATGTAAGCAAAGAGATACTAAGCATTCATCACTCAAGCAGAAAAGATACAGAGCAAAGGTAGGAACCTCTGTTTTTCCTCTCTTTTCAATACAATCTAACACAGATGAAGATCACAGAGTAAGCTATGCAACTGCCAGTGTCTAATGCCAGTGATTTAAGTACAGAATACTTTTCTTCTACATCTCATCATCTACTACTAGAAGCTGTGCAATCATGAGCCTGGCAATTCTGGCTTTAGTGATCCATCTCTGCATCATTACTGAAAAAACATTCAAATCAGTTCCTTCGCTTCCTAGATTCAAGTCCTGAATCTACAAAGAGGGAAAGAGACCTCTGTCAAAGGAAAGGCAGAAAACAAAACAAGTGTACAGAATATGCTGCTGCTTGCATTTGCAAAGGAAAAAACCAAACCCCAGAAAACCACCACCTTAAAGCTGAATAAGCAAAGGATGTTGCAGACCCAGGAAAAGTACTTGCACATACTCCACCCAAGAAAAGTACTTGCAACCACTGCAGATTCATAAGTGTTCATACAAGGAGGTAAGCACTTTTGGAAAGGGCTCTGTTATTGCTCTTGCTCTTCAGAAAGCTCAGGCAGGGCATGGGATCGGATGGGGTGTGAACATATGACAAGAGAGAACAGGACATGGGCAGCAAACAGGGCAGCAGTCAATGAGATACTGAGCCAGCAACTCGATTATCTTTTCATCTTCTTACAGATGAGCTGCTTCTCTTGCAGAGAGCAAGGCTGGCAATTTGTTCTGAAATACCTTTCCTATAAACCTGCAGCCTGTGTGCCAGAATGAGCGAACTCAGAGCACAATGAGAACAAATGGCAGCAGTATGTGGACAGAGGCAGATTGTGTCAGAGGACCAAGTAATGCCAGGCTAAAGAGCTGGGAAACTAAGAGCAATTTATCAGGTGTTCATTGTCTAACCATATTATCAAACACCCAGGCCACACTCCAAGAAACCTGGCTGTCACTAAGGTGGGAATCCTTGTCCTGCTCAGCTGCTGGTCAGCACAATCCAGATAATTACTGTAGCTTCATTTTCATTCTCAGCTCTCTTCACTCTGGCCCCTCATCTATTTATTAACAATCCTGACAGCCACAGGTGTGGGCAGCCACAGGAAAACTGTAAGGTTTATTCTACTCCAAATCAAGAGGAGAAAAATATTTTTGCAAATGCAGACTGCCATGTGAGGCGGTTCTAGAGAGACAGATGTCTGATTAGCACTGCAGATGGGCTGAAAAATCCCCCATCACCACTTCAAAACTCTCACCCTTTTCCTGCTCCAGAAGGACAGAAAATGTGTTCTTTTCCCCTCATGTGGGAGCTTTGCCTTTATTTTAAGGGAGAAACTTCAACACCTAGAAATTCATTAGGTCCCTGGCCTTCTCTCTGGGCAGCAACTAGATGAAATGGCTCAGCTTTTGAATTTCCAGGTTAGCATGCCTCAGTCCTGAGTTTGTCCCACAAAACCAGAGTGTTAATTCTGACCTTGGAAAGACCAGCCTTCTCCCATAAAAATTCAGTTACTTAATTCCATTTATGAGGCTGACATTGCTCTACAACTGCTGAGTGAATTCTCTCTGGGTAAGAAGTCAGGAGGAGATAAGGGGTGAAGGGGAGACCTGCATTTTCAGAAAAAAAAAAAAGGGAATATGCAGAGGAAAGTAAGTTGGTTGGTCCCTGTGATAAGAGAATTTTTTTGGCCCTCTGCCTCCTGGACCTAGGCTTGAATGCACTGATTCCCCATCTGTCTCTTACTGTGTGCTCCTTGCCAGACCATTTCACAGCTTCATATTGCTAAAGGCCAGGAAACTGTTCATAAATGGTTATTTTAAAATTGTCTTTTGCACCATGGTATAGCATCATTTTTGAAAGACAGTTTTTAGTATTTATGATGTTGACCATGTTCCTATCTCTTGCTGCCTCATGTTGCATGTTCAAGTGTAGTTGAATAGTTTAAGCATTGCTTTGTCTTTCTTAGCCTCTGATGAGCAATTTTTCCCATTTCCTGGGGTTGTCTTGGTAAAGTATTAGGCCACTCTCAATAGCTGACCAATGTCAAACACAATTCAAAAGCTCTCTGATCATACACAAAGTATTTTTCTGTATATAGGGACATAAAAAGGAAAAAAACCCCAAGAACCCCAAACCCAAAAAATCCACACCAAAAACCTTCAGAAAAACAAAAACCACCAAACAGACTTAACTAAAACAAAAAAGTGTATGTGCATAAGAGGGGAAAGCCCATTTTCCCAAAGACTGCCCTCTTTTCAGTCATGAACAGAAAATCCTGTCTCAAAATAGAATTAAATGTATATAATCAATTAAGCCATTAAGTGTATATAACCAATAAACACTTACAAGTGTAAACAGTGAGGAATTTAAGATCGAGACTAGGTGACCTCAAGATATTTATCCCAGCTAAATTCTGATCCTGGAGGTCAGCTCAGAAGCCCATGAATGAAATTCCCCATGCAAAACACAAATGTTGATACTACATTAATTCAAAGGGTAATGTATATTTTCATGTACATTTTTTCTTCAAAATGCTCTCCAAATGTAAGCCAACAGGTTTACCTCAAAACACATTTAATTGTGTCTTTAACTCCACACTGCAAGAGTCATCATATGGTCTACTAGAAAACAGACATTTTTCATTCATCTCTACCTCATCTGCCCCATATTCATTATGAATTAGCCATCTAAGACAGGATGACTGAAAGGATGATGTGGCTTGGCTTCCTGTCAGAATGGCAACTATGGTGTTCGGAAGAATTTCATATTTATTTAATATCTCTGGTTAGACACCTCCAGCAAACTACAAAGGAATTACAGTCTTTAACTGCAAGGCGAAATTTCACCCATCTAATTAAGTTTCCTGCTCTGAGCAGCATGTTAGCTACTGACTCTGATATGATTTTTACAAGCAGTGTGGCTCTGATTGCCAACTGCTGAATTCACGTGGTCATTAAAGACTAATTTTGATTGCTGAAGTTGAGATTACAGATGACATTGAAAAAGAAGAGGGGTTTCAACAGGGCAATATGAGACAAACTGAGGTTGAGTAGGTGGCATTCATTAGTCACTAGAAGACAGGCTCTGCTCCTGGAGGAACACTACCACATGAATTGTCCTGGAGCATCCACGCAGAAGGAACTGATGAGTAACAGCAAATAACAGTTCTTACAGAGCTCCATTCTTAGGATCGTAATATTAGAGGCATAATGAAATTGAACCTTGCTTTCCTGGTACATCCTTAACAAAACTATTATTAGCTTTGCTGTCCTTTTACTTAATTTTCTTCTCCTAAGGGTTTTTAAGCAACAGCTCAGACATTGTGTGGGTTGTCTCCCTGTCATCTACATGTTTGAGCTGGCTCCTAGTAGTAAGGTCTGCTCACATTCCCGCAGGCATGCCAATCTGGATACAGCAAACACATACAAACAGTCTGCATGCAGGAATCTAGTGAAAAAAAAATTAGGAAAAAACCAAACCCCAACCCCAACCAAACAACAAAAAACACCCCAGAACCCCAGTGTACTATCTCATGAACACATTCAATCCACTCATCCTCTCATTAGGGACCAAGTGTGAGTGTTTTATTGTGCATCTCTTTGGCAAGCATCCTGCTACCTTCCTGTCCCCTCCAGCATGGAAAACTGTAATTCTAAAATAGGTCATTTTATTATGAAAATTTGTTTTCCAAGCAATATTCCCTTGAGGCCCTTCATATTAAGAGCATCTTTTGAACTGGATAAATACTGTTCTTCTATTTCCCAATAGCAACTCACATGTTTATGTGATAATGGCCAAGCATGGTCCAGCTGGAAGCAATTCTCAAATAGACCATTTAATAGAAGAATATTTCTGAGGGAAAGCTCCCAGACTTTATGATAGGATATTATCTGCTTTTATTGCACTGTGGCCCCATGATTTGAGGTTTGAATTGTTTCTTTTAAGTTGATGCGTACCCTGAACCCAGAGAGGAAGTAAAAACCCCTTTTCTCACCAAGCGAAATCTCAGAGTTTCTATGCTTGCTATATGCAGGAGGAAACTGCTTCTCCCTTCCCTTTATAAGGCATCAAGCTAATTGAGACTCAAAACATTCAATAAAGGCTGGATTAATTCCTGAGTGCCAAAAGCACAAGCAGCTAAATTAATGAAGCTAATCCTTTTGTAATACTCATTTGTTAAAACTTCTCTGCAGCTCCTGATGCAGCTTGCTTGACTCCTCAGGAAATGAATGAACCACTTTTATTCCTCAGTCGTAGCTCACAGTGCATCCTCGTGCATTTTTAGCACCACTAGCACATGGCCAAAACTACAGGCTGAATTCAGCTGATGAACACAGTGTTCTCAGGCATGAAATAACAGCACAGATTCTGTACACTCCTGACCTGAAGTCATCACAGGTATGGTCTTCCAAGACTAAGCAGCTCTTGGCTGAGGTAGGTGAAAGCACATTTGAAGTTACTAATGCTCTCACTTATGGCATGAATGAATTTATTTGAAGAATGGGGCAGGACACAGGGAGCTGAAACCCTGGTCACTTTATTCTGCCATACCACGTGCTTGAGGTGACTCTGAAATACCTCTCACCCTTCCTGTGAAAATGCCTTTGGTGCTGCAACTAAGAATTGTCAAATGTTACCACAGCTGGCTTTGTAGATGGGATACCTGTCCCTATGGACAGATGAAATTGATGCTATTTTATGGAATACTGAAATAGCAGATCTTGTAAGGCTACTGCTTATCTTGAGCAGAAATCTGGGTCCTTAAACTCATGCAAACCTTCATAGCCTCTTCAACAGTTTTTAACAGACATTCCCTAACTATTAACCTCAAGGGCAAGATTAACATTTTTATTTTAATTAACATGGAGGGGCTGTGGTGTGCAGCAGTATTATAGAGAGTTCTGAAATGTCAGCCTTTCAGAAAGGAATAATTGTGTCATCTTGTTTCCATACAGCTCTTCTCAAGACTATCATCTTTCTGACAAGTATTTTAATACTATTACTTCTACCCCTTACTACACTCCCCAGTATGCTTATTATATTCCATAATTTTCTTAATGAGTCATCTCAGCCATAATCTTTCAATTGTGTAAAGGTTTTCATTAAACTGATACTTTAGAGGATGGAGAGTGACAGTAGTGAAAGTGACCCTTTAGTTTGTTAAATTCTGAAGTGTGATTATCCTTCGGCGTTTTCCAGCCAAAGGGCTGGCTAAATCCTCAACAGCCAGACTGCTTCAAGGAGAGCTGAGCTGGCAAGATTTAGATAACTTTTACACCTCTCCACTTCCTGAAGTTGGGACTTCTGTGCCCAAAGGCCATCTTAGAAGCTGCTCTGAACTGTAGCTCCAGTAGTCTAAGAAAACAGGGACTTGCTGAAATGCAACAGTGCCCTGCCCACATCACCTTCTTTGCTGGAAAATTTTTACCTGCTCTATTATATCAACTTTACAGAATCTGTTACTTGACCCTGTTTTTAGCAAAACTCCACAGTCCTGGGGCCCTATGGAAGGAGAGGGTCTGTTCTCTGAGCACTCAGTAGGAACACTGCTTTCTGGATTAAGATCTCACTGGTGATACACTGAAGCTAAAGCACTAGTCCCTGGACTTCAAAACATTTTACGGTTTCTTTACTAAGACAGAATGACTGTCCATGAGTAGAAAATAGCTTTCAGTCAGACTGGCTTTAGATTAAGGGACTCTGCTCACCCCAAACCTGGCAGACACCACATTTCCCTGACCAGAGAAACCACGTGCCAGCTCTACTTGCTACCAAGAGGAACATTCATCTCTCCCCAAAACCATGTAAAATCAGATTACTAACCAGTCTACTGTTATTTCCCTGGACGGAAAAATCCATCCATCTGAATATTATGTCTAATTTCCGCCCCCCTCCCACATAAATGTTAATGAATTGACTCCTGTTTATGCAAATTTAAGGTAAACATCAGATCCTTTGTTATCCTGTGTTGGACATTCCCACTGTTTCCATGATAACATCTTGACCGATTTTCTCAGCTTTCTAGTGATTATTTCCTGCATGTGAAGAGGGGTCCTGGAGTCACCAGAAAATTCCTGAATTAATTCTTCACTGACTTCACTACCATCATTGAGGTAAGCCATTGCTTTTTATAGTATCCTTTTAAGATTAGTCATAATGTAGCATAGTACTCATGCCCTCTGTTTGAATCTGTTGGGTATCTGCATGAAGAACATTAAAAATAATTGCACATCTCCTTGTTTCATTTTGCCTTTTTTCTTGTTTGACTTCCCTTTTACAAACTGAACTTTGTTTGCACATTAGCATCACTGGGAAAAAGATTTTTACCATTAGAATGCAGTCTGCAATTCCAACTGCAGTAGCCAATATTTGTTCAATATTCTCCAAAAGAAGTAGGAAGGCACATAAGCATATAGAAAGCCATCCTGTTCATACAGATCAAATTGCCAACTGGTGATAATTACATGATGATTTTGAAGAGCTGACAATATTAATTACCATCACTGAGCTACAGGAGAATCTCAGGATAGAGGAGTTACTGTGAGAATTCAAGCAAACATTGATTACTTCTCAATATTTTTAGAAACACCTTGTCCATTTAGCTGAAAAAAACCCAAAATCAAACAACACAAAACAACAAACCAAAAACAAAACAGAAAAAGAGAAAATAAGTTAGATCTGTCTTTCCAAAGCTGAATGTTTGGCCACTATGTTCTGCTTATGTTTGGTATATGTTTTCTTCAGAAAATAAGAATACTGGTTGCAGGCTCTCTAGGCAACCTGTCCTACAGTACTTACTTTAGTCCTGACCTTTGCTTTAGTTCATAGTTGTAGCTAACTGAAGCACTAAAATAAGCTCTTGCCAGAATCATCCAGTCTCCCAGTGCTTCAGGGAACACTGCTCTTCCCCCAACTTGTGTGTATGCATTAATGTACAGGCACACAAATGAGAGGGACATGTTATTACTGTGTAACCACGATCAATCCACAGGCAATAGGAATAATTTTAAACTTAGCAATGCTGCTGTTTCCTGGATCAGGAGGTCAGTGAAGATTCCTGTCTAGCAATGTACTTCATATCTGTTTTATCATAGCTGAGTTTGACTGTGAGGGTTACCTGAGGGGGAGATGATAAATATCTCAGAACACATACTTCTTACGATCCTCATCTAAAAAACTTCTCCTCCACTTCCTCAGCATAATAATTCTTTTCCAAAGCTAGACAATAGTGACATAACTTCAACTGGAAAATTAATTGTTACCACTTGCCAAGTGGTACAAGCTTTCAGCCTCAGCTCAGAGCTGGTCTCCACTGTGTTAGACAGGGACACCAAAAGTACCTAGAGATGCTGGCAGCACAGATGCTAACAGTTTAACAGGGCACTGGGATGTCTTGATTAACTCCTTGTTCTTCTAAAAGCTACTGTCAGAGGGAGGAAACAAGCAAACTCAACTGTTACTACCACATTTTACTACTGTATCATAAGTACAGTAAAAACATAGTAGCAGTACAGTGTTGCCAAGAATTACACTGGGAGATAGAGACACTTTTTCCTGGTAATTTAACAGATACTGTATCCTCCTGGATGTCTGGCTGTGCATACCTGCCATACCTGCTTCCATACCTGCCACCAAGCTTTGTTACACAGGTCACGGATTTAGAGGCATGGGGAAAATGAGGGGAAAGAATTGAATCTGTCCTCTGTGAACACACTTGTAGCACTCTTTTACCACAACGCATGGCAATATTTGTCATTGTTGGCATTCTATTTTCCACCTAATTATTTTCACCAAGTGCATGTGTCCACTGCTGACAGAGGACAAATACGGGCAAAATGGTTTTATGCTGGTTCCCAGTCATTTCTGCTTAGGTGCCCACCTTTTTCCCTGACAGCCTGCATGGAGTTTCAGGCATTGGCACTGCATTTTCTTCCCTATTTACTCAGCAGTATGCTGACACCTCAACCCTCTAGGATCTGCTGCCAATTTACAAATGTGAACTCCTAGCCACAGACTCCCAAGAGACAAATAACTCAATGTTAATAAGTAACTGATCATGTGTGATTAAATTTTTAATCGGTACCAGTCTTTGTTTCTATAGACCTGTTACTGAGTTCAAAGTCCATATATATAATAAAACAGATGTACATAGATCTTTTCTATTTTTACTATTTGCAAAAGTAAACTGTATGTAGATATACTTTCAAAAACTTCACCTATTGGACAGTAATTTAATTTCTTTCAGAACTTGTTTTCCCCAAGTAAAATGATCCATTTTTTTTTTTGCTTTTTTTGTTCTAACTCTCAAGAAGTTGTTTACTTAAATTAGTTAAAATCAGATCTTAATTCAGGACTGCTTCTAAATCCACAAAGGCAGCAGATTCAGCCTATAACCTAACTCTGCTTTGAGTGTGGGAGTTACAAATTAAGAAGTGATGTGCTGCTAGGAGCATAATTCTCAGTTATGAAATTTTGTTCTGTATGTAGCTGTGAGACTATGAGCAGATTGCTTGTACTCCTACAGCAGCGAGGATTTCACAAACTGGAGGCAGGGTGTTGTTCCCCTTAGCTTTGGCTGAGTCTGACAGAGAGAGTTTATGTTCCTAAAAATAACAGTATTAGTAACAGTTGCAGGACCCAAATCTGACAAATTTTACCACTGCCATAGTATTTTACCAGTGAAATCTGTCTAACTTGGCACTCATTGGACAGACTTCAAGCAAGTCTGAGACTCAAAAATACTATCTTCTCTCTGTTCTGGCCCTGTAGAATTAGTTAACAGCCACTATTCTTAATGCTAGGCTGACTCTGGATGGGCTTTATAATTCAGAAATGTGTAATTTTTGGGACCAGCCACCCTAAGGAAACATTCTTTTGATTGAAAAAGGAGTTGAAGAAAAGGTGCAGCCATGAGAAGGGAAAGCATATGTTGAAAAAACACAGAGATATTAGCTCAGTCTGGGGGACAGAAGCTGAGTTTGAATGGGTGAGGGAAAGATACCACTCAGGTATCTTTCATTTAGAAATTTTGCATTGGGGGGATATGCAATCAGACAAACAATTGAGAAAACAATTCCTAAGACACCAGTCTGTAGAAAATTCAGCAGAATTCTAGAGCTCTATTCAACCAGATATGGTATCTGAGCTCTGTGATGATTTTTCAGACCTTTTAAGGGTCCCTCACTGTTTAGATTTAATGCATCGCTGTCTATACTTCACGAAATCTTATTAACAGACATTTTCTGGGACTTGTAATAAAAAAAAATCTTCATGAAATTTCAAGAACACTCTTTATTCTGACATTTAAGACATTACACAATCAGAATGTACTTTTCTTACTTTTAACACTTTGAAGACAACTAGGTCATTCTAAAGGCTGAAAGCTATCTTTATTTGTGCAAACAAACCTTACTCAAGGACATCATCATATCATTTACTCCATGGGATGGTCTGCATGTAAAGACCTTTAACTTTCAGACCTCCACATAATCCTCTCTCACTGCACATTAAGCTTGTAGACAGAGCAAGTCAAAGTGGTTACAAGCACACAAACCACAAACAAAAGAAAAACCCAACCCAAACAAAAAGGAAGTTAAATTCAAACAGCTTTGTTTTGTACCATTTCCAACAGAAGGAAGACTATTCAATCTTATCTTTTTGTTGAGATTCAAGATGCTACATGCTGCTAGAAAAATTGACAATATTCTGCCAAAGCCACCTACCTCTGGCCTATGCTCTCACATACTGTGCTTTCTAGAGAGTTCTAAGTCCAGGCTTAAGCACACTTCAGAACAAGTAAAACTCACAGCATTCAAGTTAAAGAATCACAAAATAATGACGCTGTATATGTCAGCCTAGACATCATATCCAGTGGTGGGATTTACTCTTTAAGACAGGAAAGCAATCCTCTTTTCCTCTCACCAGCACTTGGAGGCACAGATGAACAAAAGCAGTTCCAAAAGCAATTCACTGTAATGGGCACTTTCAGTTTGAAGTTTGTATATTACTCAGTATATCTTTTGGGTACCATTTACTGCAGGTGACCTTAAACTTATTTGAAGTTGGCTGAGGGAGAACACAGACCTGTAGGAGGGAGGTCCTGGGAAAAGAAAGCCTTCTGACTTCTAGAGGACACCAGAGGTCTATTTTGACTCCTGAGCTGCAGACTCCATGGAAGTGAGGTGATCTGGGGAGGTAAAAACTCTAATATAGGCAGATTCAAAGGTATACATGTAGAAAGATTTAATTCAAATGCTCCTTACAGAACAGGCAACCAGCTTCTGAGAAAACCTTGGCTTGCAAAGAAGCGCAGGGATCACTGCCTGTAACTAATGGAACAGAAGTTCCCACCACGTAGTCGTGGGAAAGAAAAGTTTGTACCATTGGGTGAATAGACAGGGGAATACTGTGCACGAGGTTATTATCTCCACACGTGACACTAACAAGGGCCTTCCTGGAATCCACTATGCAGCACCGGAGGCCAGCGAGGACAGTGGTAGAAGCTCAGAGAAGAGCAGCCCAGACATTTCTCCTGGGGAGCATCTGCATTCCAGGGAGAGACCAAGAGAGTCAGGTCTATTTATCTCATCAGAGACAACGTTAAGTGGCTATTTAATTACTGCCCTTAAATACTTGAGCAGAGAGAGATGATCTAAAACTAGTTAGCTATTTAAGCTGACAGGCAAAACATTACAAGATCCAGTAGCTAGAAGATGAAGGCAGAAAAGTTCAAAGTGGAAAAGAGATGCAAACGTTTAACAAAGCAATTAAAAATTGGAGCCAATTATCTAGGAATGTAGTCAATTCCCATCGTTGGAAGTCATTAAATCAAGACTATTTGAAGAGGCTGGTGGGCCAGACCTTGGAATCACTGGGGAATAGTCTCTGCTTTATATTATGAAAGAGGTCAGGCTATGGGATCATAATAATGTCTTATGACTAAAAAAATACACCACTAGCATTGTAATCTTCCCTGCCAAAAAAAGGATGAAGGAATAGAGCATTAACGAAGCCAAGGCCTGTGTGGGACACAGAACACAAGCTGAATGTGGACAATACAAGTCACAGACCACGAGCTGACATCATCAGTAGTTTTGTCACCAACTACAGCCAGAGAAAGAAAAGGCCGTGAGGGATCCGTGCCTAGCCCCAGCGCCCTGAGCCAGGCAAGGGACATCACCCGGCCAAACCCTCACGGCGCGATGCTCTTTGACCGTGACATCCCAGCTGCTCTAGTTCGAGATCCACCACACCACGGTCCGGGAAGCTGCGGGCTCCGCCGACAGCCAGCCAAGGGTACCCCAGCACACCCTCACCGCTGCCCGGGGGACACCCCTTGGCCACAATCCCCGCTCCGGGCGGTGCCTGGGGTTACCCCCGCGGCCGCCGCCTCCGGGGCATCTTCCGCGCTGCAACATCGCGGCCGAGGGCTCGTTGCCGTGGCGACCGCGCCGCGCATCCCCCTGGCCCGTCCCGGCGGTGGGGAGGGCATCTCATCATTAATCCTCCACCTTTTTTATTTCTTTACTTAAGTTTTCCGCGCTCCCGGACCGGCGAGAGCCAAAGTCGCTTACGAGCGCGGGTAAAAAGGAGCAGCGGATGAGAGAGGCACCCTCGGGGCCGGCCCAGCCGCTCCCACCCGCTGGTGCTCGCTCGGCGGGGCGGCCGCAGCCCCTCCCGCCCGGCTCGGTTCGGCGGGATGCGCTCGGTCCGCCCGGCTGGCGCTCCCGCTCCGGCACGGCCGGCAGGGCGAGGCACGCCCGCCTCGCCCCGGCACCTGCCCACGCACCCACCGCGCTGCTCTCCGGCTCTGAACGCCCTGGCTGGTGTGTGTGTGCGCCGTGTAGGTGCTTACCGTGCCCGCTCCGCTCCCCCGCCCCTTACCTCCGCGGCGGCGCCTGGAGAGCCACTGGCACACCGCCGCCGCAGGCAGGGATGACCTTGCGGAGAAATCCATCATCCGGGCAGGAAAACAAGCCGTTCCTCGGGGTGCGCGGCGGCCGGAGGAGGGCGGGAAGGAGGGCTCCGCTTAAGCGGCTCTTCCCGCCGCGGGGGCAGAACGGAGGCGATCCGTGCCTCCACCGACGGGGCGCGGGCAGCCCAGGCAGGCTCCGCCGCCGCCGCCCGCGGAGCTGCGGCTCCGGCGCTGCCAGTGAGGCTCCCGGCCGGCTCGGGAGGCGGGGAGCGCCGGGGCTGCGGCGCCGGGCCGGGGCCGGGCTCCCCCCGCGGCCGCAGCAGAGCGGGGCAGCTCCGGGCCCCAGCGGCGGGGAGGGACCGCAGCAGCCCCGGCGCGCTCGGCCCCGCAGCCCGCCCCGAGCCCTCCCAAACGCGCAGGGCGCGGACACGTACCTGCTGCCAGGGAGACATTTCCCGCTGACGCCAGCCCCCCCCCGGGCCTCGCCTGGCTTTTATAGCGCGGGAGCTGGCGGCTCCTGTTCTCCATCAGGCGCATGGGGCTGAGCAGGGGCACCCCGAGCTCGCTTTTTGCCACCTCTGCCAGCCGGCTTCTCCGCAGCTCCGAACCCAAAACTAGGCGCTGAGCTGTTTCAGGGTAGAGGAGCTGGAACCTCGCAGCCTAAATCCGCTAATTCCATCCACCTGTGCTAGCCGTGCGTGTGTCCGCGGAGGAAGCGTTCAGCCAGCGAGGCGGCTCCTGAGCCCTCTGCTTGCGGGGTGGTACAGGTTTGCGCGGGGAATCGCAGCGGATGCAAATGCGGTTCAGCTCTTGTCACGCTTTCAATTTGGGTTGTTGTTCTTGATAGGTAAATTTGGCTTCCTGTGTGAAGCACTGCCCTGTTTGCCCGGGAATTAAAAATAAAATAAAAATAGTAGAGTCAAGCGAAAAGCAGCAAAAGATGTTTTGGTTTGGAACTCTTAATTATCCGGAAATCTTTGATCTAATTTCAGTTTATTCCCACCACAGTGGAATTTTATCTCTCTCTGCTGCAGTCACAGGAAATGGTTCTGCAGTGCCCGGAGACTCGAGTCAAGTACAGGTTTTTAACTGGGAAAATTTAAGCTCTTCTGCAATCCTTTAGGGATGAATAGGAGCAGGATTTTTATAAAAAGCTGTAGGACAAGCTGTGAGGAGAACTCTGTTGCAATATGGAAAAACTTGAGGTGAAAAAAGAACAGGTGACTAGTGTATCTAAAAAGATAATTATCCCTAAACATTGTAGGCATCAGTGAATCATATTCCATCGATCCTTATAAATGGACAAATATTTTATTTACTACATTACCAAACACCCTCCATCTTAGTTATTGATCCTAAATCTCCTTGACTCAAGAGTTAAGCGATAATGAAAAATACCTTACATTTCCTACCGTAGTAAATGTAATTTCTTCCCTTAAATCAGCTCATATTTGTGTAGTAGCCATTCCTGAATGTGGCTTTCTGACAGTTATTTAAGCATGGAAAATTTAAGATATGCTTTCAATGTTCCCCTACAATAACCACTTTTTCTCACATGCCAAAGCCAAACCAGCAGTACTCTTAAGAGCCTGAACATCCCAAGCACTCATCACTGGAAGGAGATTTGGAGAGAACATCAGACTTTATCGGGGAAAGATTTACAGCTCTAGCACATCCAAGACTTCCCAGCAGCTCTTCTTTACTTTTTTTTTTTTTTAAACCTTGCTACCTTTTCTGGTGCTCTGGAGGGCTGAACAAAGCCTGGTCCTCCCTGTGCCCACGTCTGAATCAGGAATACAAGGTCAGCTTGGCAAACTGAGTCAGTGTTCAACGCCTCTTCATTAAACTGCTGAATGACCTATATTTAAAGCAACATTGCCAAACTTCCTAGAATTAATCCTCCTGCCATTAACATTACTCCAGTGGAACTTCCTTTTTTTGATAAAGAAGGAAAAAGGCTGGATGATGCAATTTCCTTTTGTGAGCAATTACACTTTCATGAAGAGATAGCTGTCAGCACTTACAGACCTTGCAGCTGCAAGGACTTTGTGGGACCTCACAGGCTACTCACCAAGGGATAATTACAACTAGTGTTGTTTTCATAAAACTTCCTGAACATGAGACTCCTTATCTGGATTCTTGAGAGACTTTTCTGTTGACAATCCATCCTTGAAAGTCACAACAAAAGAGTTATATACATTAAGATGGAAAGACTAGGAAGCTTTCCTATGGGCTATCGTGTCCTTGCTATTTTAGGTTTGTTGAAGCGCCTTCAGAGCATGTGGAAGACTCAGTCCCTGAACCTGTGGGAAATTGACATTCTGAGGCAAGAAAGAGAGGAACTGGGAGCTTTTTTTTGCTCCAAGTCCCTGCATGCTTATGCACCTCATAACTAGTATCCACATGTTTTCCTGCTGAGTTCAGATATACTTTCTTCTGTCTGTACAGCATTGCTGAGAATCCCCACTCTGCTCTCAAGCAGTCATATCTGAGCACTGGATCTACTATTACTGTCTGATGGACAAGGAATTCCAAGAGAATAGAAGACAGCAATAGGACTGAAATATCGCTCAGCTGATAATCTCTTTCCCAGGCCCAGTAGGGCATGGATACTTCAGACTCCAAATGCAGTGATGATCTGGGAATGCTGAGAAGTGGTATTAAAGAGACTCAGGCCATTGCAAAAGAGACACCTGGTTGAGATGATGCATTCAGGACATGGCCACTTTGTTGATGAATTCTTCTCACATACCTGCTTTTTCCCCAATGTCCTTTGCTCTTCCCTGAACAAAGTCTACCATGTAATGGCTTCATTTGGTACCTTAGGCAATATTGGTTTAAAAGACCTCTAAAGGATTTTTTTAAACCCTGTTAAGAGCTCTGAAGTCTGCTAGCTACTGTTCCAATTGCCAAGACAAGTCATCACATCTCAACACACTCAATGTGTCGCCATATCAGTGCAGACTAGAGATTTAGATAATTCTGATTTATTTATCTAAATGTTTAACTCCCTTAATCACCTGTGAGTCATGGCCAATTTGCTACCACTTATCCATCCATTTTTCTGCTTCAGTCTCCAGACGGATTTATGCATTTGGTTTATGATGACTTTTTGTAGGTCTCAATGCAGAAAGTATTCCTACTGAAGGTAGCATATAGATGCTTTCTTAGCTTTAGGCACGGTAATTAGCACTTAAAATAAAGTCAACAGAACATGCT
The DNA here is from genome assembly GCA_009812075.1 of Sialia sialis. Taxonomy (NCBI): domain Eukaryota; kingdom Metazoa; phylum Chordata; class Aves; order Passeriformes; family Turdidae; genus Sialia; species Sialia sialis. The sequence goes on from VRYO01001865.1 coordinate 6,640,766, forward strand.
TAAAATTAATTGTGTGCATAGATCTCAATAATATTGAGAATAATAAAGAATTCAACCTCTGTAACTTGCAACTATTGTCTGAGGTGAAAGCATAAATGTAACTGCAGAGGGTTTATCTTGTGTTAGACCAGAGCCTGGGTTTTTAGGAGCTGTCACAGTCCAATTAGCCATCAGAATGACAACCACAATTCTGCAGTGCCCTTGACTCTTGTAGAGCATTTTAAAATCTAATCTTCAAACCGTACTGCTATTTGGCTAAAAGAAATTCCATACTGTAGCTGAAAAAAATTCCTTACTGTAGCTGAAAAAAAAAAAGATTTTATTTTTTAATCAAAATGAATAGTAGTGTAACATGTTGAGAAGATGTGCAGTTGGCCTAAACTAGTGTGGCTTCATTTACTTCAGTAGTGCTGGGCAAATTTACATTGATGTGGATTAGGCCTGTTGTTATTGCACTGCTTCTACCATATTTCTTAACATATTTTGATGAGTTTTGATGACATTAATAATAAATTTAAATTGTCTGGAAGCATTTTTTTTTTTTTAACATCTTTCATGTCTTCTTTAAGAAAAGGAGTTAAGAATACAGTACATTCACACATATAGGGCACACCGGAGTATAAGGCGCACTTCTGGGTTCCGATCAAAATTTCAGTTAAAAGGGTGCACCTTATATGTGTGAAATCACTGTACTTCAAAAAGTAAATGGAAGCATAACTTTTCCCCAGAAAAACTTCAAGTTTGAGCAGAAAAGGGCAATGAAGAGCAAATTTGTGAATCCAGTCATTTACAGTAATTTCACACTGATAAGCCGCATCTATTTCACTGAAGAATAGAGCTGATCCTGGAAGTGCGGCTAATCACCAGGTGCAGCTTATTTATGGACAAATTCTGGTGAAATGCCAGACTGGAAGTGTGAGCTGGCCAGGGAGAGAGCTGCCACAGAGCCGCAGCCGGTCGGGGAGCTGCCATGGAGCTGCTGCTGGGCAGGCGGTGAGCCGGAGCAACTGGCGAGCGGGTAGCTGAGCCCGCTTCGTTGCCTTTGCGCTGGTGAGCCCGCCGAGCCGCTGCCGGCTTTGCCGCTGCTTTTGAGCAGCGTGGGGAGACGCTGCCGCTGCCGAACAGGCTGGGAGCCGTGGCAGCCAGTGCCGGGGATGGGAGTGCTGGCGCACACAGCATGAGGAGGGCACCTGGGTCTGCATTTAAAGGCTTCGCTGGTCTGTGAAAACTGTTTGCAAATTGAGCACCAGGCAGCAAACCTCGCGATTACGCCATTCTGTTACTAACTCGTTACTGTGTTGCACATGGATCCTCTCTTCAAAAAAAGAAAAAGTGCAGCTTATCGCCCGGTGCAGCTTATTTATGGACAAATTCCATGGTCTTCCTGGCTACCTGGAAGTGCGGCTTGTAACCAGGTGCGGCTTATGAGTGTGAAATTACTGTATCATGGTTTCATGAAGGCACTTATAAGTTTACTTTGCATTAGTGTGAAAAACAAGTTGAATGACTGGATGAATATGTTTATTTGGGACCAAGAGCTGAGCCAAAAAAGGTGCAGGTCCTCTGGTGTGATAGCTGCAGTTGACAGCTCTATCATTAGAGACAAATGTATCAAGAGAGAAAACTGTACCATACACAAGGTGATCATGCACTTTCTGTCTGACCAGCAGAACAGAATAAATACTCATTCCACGTGTTACACAGCATCTCCCTCTCTCTCACACACCTAATGGGCTGTACCAGACATCTCACAAATGGATGCACTGTTTGGCCACAGTAATAACTCTCCTGGATCATTAGACTGGGACTGAT
>VRYO01001865.1:6643704-6661742 GCA_009812075.1 Sialia sialis
AAAAAACAAAAAACAAACAAACAAACAAAAAAACCCAAAAAACCCAACCAAAACAAAACAAAACAAAAAAAAAACCAAAACGGGGCTTATATTCGGGTGCGGCTTATATATGGACAAATCCCGTTGTCTTCCCAGCTACCCGGAAGTGCGGCTTATATTCAGGTGCGGTTTATAATCGTGAAACTACTGTATGTCAAATTTCAGTTAAAAATATGTAAGCATGTGAATTTCTGCAGCAGTGAAAATGTTTTTGCATCTCTCCATGCTCCTCTTGTCAGCTTTTGCTTCTTCATCCAAGTGACAGAGGAGCAGAGGAAAGGTGCTCTCCTACTTGCCAACAAGCAGGGGCTCACTGGAGATGTGAGGGTCAAAGGCAGCAGTGAAAATGAGATGGTGGAGTTTGGGTCCTGAAAGGAGATAGGAGGGTAAAAAGAAATTCACAACCCTCTACATAAGGACAGCAGATTTTGTCCTATCCAAATGGTAGAGTCCCATGGAATGAAGCCCTAGAGGAAAGAGCAGCCAAGAAATCTGGTTAATATTCAAGCATCACCTCCTCCAAGCTCAGGAGCAATCTGTCCCAGTGTGAAGGAAACCAGGCAAAATTTCTGTGTGAATGAACAGTGAGCACCCAGACAATCTCAGAGACAAAAAGGAAGCATACAAGGAGATGGAGCAAGGACAGGTAACCTGAGAGGAATAGACATACATTGTCAGAGCATACAGGGTTCAAGTTAAGAAAGATAAAGCCCAACTGGAATTTAATCTGTTGAGGAACATTAAAGACAACAAGAAGGGCTTCTGTGGGTTCACAGGTAACAAAAAGATGAGGGCAGGTGTGGATGCATTCATTGCTGAATGAGAAGGGAGACCACTTTACATATGACGTGGAAAAGGCTATGAGAATCCCCGCTTCACCTCAGTCTTTATTAGCAAGACTGACCTTCAGAAATCCCAGGTCTCTGAAATCAGGGGAATCTCTGTATCAGAGAAGACACAGCATTGCTGGAAAAGGATCAGATTAGACAATATTTAAGCAGACTGGGCATGCACAAGAATGTCAGGAAGAAGAACCCAGATCAGTAAGCCCCACTTCAATCCTGGGAGAGTGATGAAGCAGTTAAACTTGGAAATTCTCCAGGCACATGAAGGATCAGACAGTTCTTTGGAGTAGTCACTATGGTTTAACCAAGGGGGAGATGTGCCTGACCAACTAGATAAACTCCTATGGTGAAATGACTGGCTTTCTAGATGAGAAGAGAACAGATTGACTCACACCTATGAAAGGATTTTGGCACTGGCTCCTCTAAGATTCTCATAGTGAACATGAAGTATGAGCTGGATGAACAGCAAGCTGGATTGAATAGTGGCTGAACAGATGTGTCCAGAGGGTGGTGATGAGTGGCAAGAAGTGTAATTGTAAGCCAGTCACTAGTGGTATATCCCAGGGGTGAAGACTGGGTTAACAAAGTAACAGTATGAAATAATATTAAATAATAAAATATTGAACATTCTCGTTCATGGTCTGGATGATGGTGCAAAGTGCACCCACAGCAACTTTTCTGATGGCACAGATCTGGTAGGGTGGCTGATACACCAGAGGTGCTGCCATCCAGAAACACCTCAAGGGGCTGGAGATATAGACTGACAGAAACCTGAGGCATTTCAGCAAAGAAGTGCAGGCGGGAGTAACCCCAGGCACTGGTACATGCTGGGGCTGTCCATCTGAAAGGCTGTGACACACTTGCCCAGAGAAGCTGGGTGGTCTCCATCCTTGCATGTATTCCAAAGGAATTTGGATGTGGTCCCAAGCAGCTTGATCCAGGTAGCCCTGCTTGAACAGGGGTGTTGGACCAGATGATCTCCAGAGATCCCTCCCAACCTGCAGCAGTCTGTGATTCCTTTGGTACGATGGGAACTTTTGGCCAATGTGCTGTGACACTTCTGTTTTCACCCTGAGACTCTGAGGAGGACAACTGGGTATGATTCATTTCACATTCTGCTATTCCCATTTAACACATTCTGTGTATTCATTACTGTGTTTCTGCATGTGAAGCAGTCCATACAAAAAAAAATAGCCTTCTTCTTTCTCAACAAATTAAAGCAAACAATTTGATGAGTCAGTAATTTATACTGTTTACCTCCTTTTATGTCAACAATCCCAAGACCTGGAACAACACATAATCATAATGATTATAGACATAATGAGCTGATTTATTACGTAGTCACCACATGGTATTCTGGTGCATATTCAGCTGTAATGATGTCAAACAATACGACTGGAAAATCTATCTGCTCAGACAACCGCTGCCTACTGGGAAAAATAAATTAAGCTAATGCAGTACCAGACACATGGGTTCTCTGGACTCAGTGCTCCATCTGCACTTAAATTATGTATATATCAAAAGTGTTTGACATTCTTAGAATTTCAGGAAAAAAGAAAATCAGTCTGAGATCTTTTTACGGAGTAGTTGTGAGTGTTGAAGGTAAATGTAAATGAAATACTCTCCCAATACATTTCTGTGATATGGAATCACTCTCACAGTTGTACATTTTCACTGAGTTTAAGAAACTATTTGTTCTGATGGCAGCTTAGTTAACTCTATATCCTTGGCTGTGTAAAATGTTATTCCAGAGGGGACATCCTTTGACAGGGCTATCACAGCTTCTTTCATACCCTTGCACAAGACAGAAACTTCTCCACATGCTATCAAAAGAACCATTTCTGGACCACTACAAAATATATTTATGGCTCAGAGTTGCACCCTATAACAAGAATTTTTATGCTGATTCATACAACAGGTGAGATGAAAATCAAATGTAATAGGTGCTGAAAAGTGAGCAGATAAATGATGGATATGTGCAAGTGTGGAGGATAAGTACCACAAACAGTAAAGAGTGGAGATAAAAAGAACTAAAGAAGAGCAGAGGCTCTTGTTTAAATATACTGTCAAAACCCCAAGAATAACTATATATATACACCATAGGTCAGTGTAAAATCTTACGTCCAAAAAGAAAAGAAATCTGCATTGTAATCACTTATTCATATGATCTCTAAACATGTCAGTGCTCCATTGGAACAGAAAGCCTTACATAAATTCCAGGCAGCTGACAAAATAAAACATCAGGTGTTTCTGTTTCCTGGATATAGTCACTAATTTTCACTAATGATCTCAACTGTCTGCGATGCAATTGTGCTTTGTGGAACAACACTCCTGGTTATCCTCTTTAAATTTGCCTGTGCATACTTTATTCCTGTGTTCTGTATAAAAATGTCTGATTTACCTTATTTTGGCCATTCTTCATGCTGTAGCTATCATCATAATGTATCTATTAGTCATCTATCTATTTTTTAAAATCTAAAATAAGAAGTCAAATATTTACATATTGTTGCCTTTTTGTTCATCTATTGGATCTCTTGCCCAGCCATGGTTCTAACATTATTATTGGTACCACAAACAGTTAATAGCTGCTCTATTTATCTGAATACATAGAAATTTTATCTTTGGCTGGAAAAGCTTAGCTGTAGCAGTAAGAGTGTAGTTGTTTCTTGGAGCAGAGCTTGATCTTTTGAAAAAGTCTGCTTTGTCTTTTTTTTTTCTTCTTTCTTTACCATAGAAGGAATTACCTCCACTTGATCGAACAGACTGATTTTACAGTTTCTCAATTTAAAGTAGGTCAGACCCTGTCTTCTGTTTGTCTGGATTACTTTCTGTTTGAGCTTTCATGCATGTTGTAAACATCTCACCCAGTCACTCTGGACAGCCTCATCTGCAGACTCAGCCAGCCCCACAGAAATGGACACAAATGTGCCCAAATGGACACATAACACCTTCCACATGGGCTCCTTTGGAGCAGGCTTCACCATGGGGGTTGCACTGGTTTAGTGCCACTTGAATGGACAAGGTCTGCCTGAGAGTTTCTCCCTCCCTCTTTGTCCTTGTAGCTCTTTCTGCTAGGCTGATTTTTCCCTCTACCTTGGTTTTGCTCCCTTTACAATCCTTCCTTGCTGCAGGGATCATCCGGCTGCTCATAGCACCAAGAACATGAATCATTCAAGCCAGGACTGAACTGATCCACTGGGATATGTGCAGGGCCCATTCTATATGATTTCATCATTTTTATGACTTTTTTTACGTGAACCCTAAGGAAAGGCTTTCTGCAGCACAGACCATCACTGTTTCCCACTCCAGTTCTACCAAAACACACGTCCATTTTGGCTTTTCCTGAATTGCATTGGGGTAGAAGCATGATTATTACAAGGTGTTTTTTCTGATTATTATTTCAAGATGTTTTTTTCTCTGGAGTTTGAGACTTCATCCAGAACACGAGCTAGTCAAGGTTCAGTGAGTTGTAGGGAGATTGGGAAGATTCCTGTCTCACAGCTGCAGAGCAAGAAGACATTTTTCTGTCAGTGCTAAGAAAATTTATTGTCAAAAAATGGTCTCTAAGCTCAACACAATGGACACTGAAGTTTCTAGGTGACTTCTGATCTCAGTGGACAAGGCAAAAATCTTAGAATAAGTCACAGATGGCAGATGAACGAATGTTTTACTATCCCTTTAAAGTCAACATCCCTTAATATAATTTCAGAAGAGCTTGACCTTTTCTTTAAGATAAAAAATCTTCAGACTCCTGTTAACCAGGGAAAAGGGTAGGGAGAAATAGCTGAAACTAATTCTAATAATTTTATATTATCTTACCTGCTGATAAGACATTTGAATAGTGCTCAGCATGGGAAAAGAAGGTAAATTTTCCATCTACATCTAATGTCACTTTGCTTTATGACAGAAACTTTGATTAATTAGCAGCATTTTAAATTCAGAAACTAATGGTCCATGAATTTAGCTTGTCTCTAGAAGGTGATTTACTTGAAAACCACTAAAACTTTTATTTTTAGAATCATAGACTTATTTAGTTTAAAAATACATTAAAAATCATCAAGGCCAGGCATTAACTCAATGTCCTTTCCCTCTAGAATTGGTAGAATGAGGTACCTTCTACTAGTGAAGGTGTCCTAACCTGTTCTTCTGAAGACTGTGTCAAAGATTTTCTCAACTGATATTAGTCTTCTCACCTGGCCATGAATACAAATGCACTTTACAGTGTAGCTTGCCAGATGGAGTAAGAACCACAACATCTCTCTACTTCAGATAGCAGGGAAAAGACTATTTTTTGTGGTTGTTCTGTTGAGTGTTTCAAGCATATTTCAGGTAATAGCACAAGAAGAAAAAGGATTTTACCATTGGCTTTGTGAAATAAAGCTAGACACTATAGCCTACCAAATGACTTTATGGGTTTGATCCATGGTGTAGCAGTAAGGCAAAAAATGTTAATTCTTATGAAATACCTGACAAAAACCATCCTCACCACGTGTAAATTTTGTTATATTGGTCTCAGGAAGCACTGTAGAGGTATAACAGTGGTGAAAACTCCCCAGATTCCAGAAAGGTATGATATTTTAGAAAATACACTGAATACACAAGCCTGGCTTTGTCTTTCATTTAATCCCTTGCTATTGTTATTTGCCCTTCTTCTGAGCTGAATATAAAGTGCTACTCTGTGTAGCTGAAGAGTGTTAAGATCAATGCTGTGTGCATAGCCAGAGATATTAAAAGGCACTTGCTGATACCATCAACAGTGCTGAACCTCCACCACCCTAAGAGCAACCTCTTGCCCCAAAAACTGTGAAGTAGAAACAAATTACCTAGATGACCATCTGAGAGGCTGAATATTTTACAATAAATTTGTTAAAGATGCACTCAGGGGCTTCACTACAGTTTACAGATTAGTCACCAGAGCATTTTCAATTGGCACAGATATGATTGGTTTGGAGCTGTAGGACTCTAAGTGTCTCTCTGCATTTTTGGGTGTGAATATTTTCTAGGCTAATAAATAAGCAAGGCTGGCTCAAGTACGTACTTTGGGAAAGAATGTTTTGTTTTGTTTAGTTTGGTTTTATTTTTGTTTGTTTGGTTGTTGTTGTTGTTGTTTTTTAAAACAAAGATGAGAAAGACAGAAATAGTCCGGTGGTTGGAGCATTGGATTCTAACATGATTTTGTATCCATTTGAGCATAAGCCCAGATGTCCTTCATGGTGCTGGTGAAACCCTTAGGGTCTTGGTTCTCTCTACTTTACAGTTGCTCAAGAACAGCATTGCTGAGGAATAACAGAATTGGGAGCTATTTGGAGCAAAGGAGACAGCTTTCTGTAAAACAGGGCTGCTAGGTTTTTAGAGCTTTTTCCTTCTTTCTAAGCTTGCAGTGGAGGACATACGTGAGTATTTTGAACACCAGAGCTGACAGGAAAGACTCAGTCTAGGTTTGCTTTTTCTGAGCTAGTATTGTATGAAACAGGAAGAGAAAGAAAAATCAGTGGTAGCCATATCATGTCAACAGTTTACAAAACCTGCAGGTTTGATATTTGGGAATAACAATTACCTGAAACCCGTATCATATATGAAATGGGACCTTTTCAATGGATAATATTGTTTGACAGATTCTCCTGGGCTTTGACTTTTCTTCCCACAAGGCACATAAGACAGAAGCCAAGCAGCCCAGGCCAAGGATCTCACACATTTCTGTCACACCAGAGCAGATTTTTCTCCCCCTCATTCTTCCTGCAGAAGGTTGACTGATCTCCTTACCTGTGAATCCTAAGGTGCTCTCAGGAAATAAATAACCTACTGTCTCCCAGGAAATAAAAATGTTAAAAGCAAAGTATTACAAGAGCGGAACTGTTGGGTTTTTATACTGATAAAATCTTTTCCAGATTTGTTTGCTCTGTTGGCAGCCTGATGCTCTGGGACTTTGCAAAAGGAAATCACCCATTTGCCAATATAGCAGAACAAGCACGACAAAATCTGTCCTGCTGTGCTCTGATGAAGCAGCTGCTTGGTATTATGGGATACGTATTGACATGGTGTTCCCTTGTCAAATGGCACAGAACTGTTTCCTGGCTGACAAAACACTCTGGACAGCCTAGTGGCTTTCCCCAATCCCATTACTAATTCCTGCATTCTCCTACCTTTGGAATAGCCACAAAATCTTATCTTCTGACACCACTGTTAAACACCAAGACACTCTCTCCCTTATGAGTCTCCACTAGATCACATTCCTCCCTGCTCCCTTTGGGAATGACCTTGACCCTAATGTGATGGCAACTTTCACCCTCCCATCTTTTTCCTATTTGTGATAAATGGTTATGAGTTAGTTGCCATTTTTTCCCTCCTGTGATGACATCCTGATGGGATGACTGCAAAATCAGGGGCCTGGGACTAGTCCTGCCCTCCTGCTCATCACTGATGAGCAGATCATCAGATTTGGCTGACATGAGGTCCTGGATGTGGTCACTGAACAGGATGCCAGAGTAGTGAGAGTATAAAGCAAATAAAAATCCTCTTGCCTCTGTTGCTTCTATATAAGAGATGAAAAACTGAAAAATTCTCAGCCACTATCCCAAACCTTTGTGTGATTATATAGACAAACATACTCAGAGAGAAATACATAACACAGGATAAGTTTTTCCATGCCTACATCCTCATGGTGTATGACTGGTTGCTTCAAAGGAGCTGGAGCTCTCAATATTTTTTTAATACTTAGTCCCCTAGATATACCCACGTTGAATTTAAATGAGAAAATTATACCTGTTTTTCTTGCCAGAGTGCTCTGAGCCCGCATCTTGATCAAAGTGAGGCCAGCTGGCAATACTGTAAGAAGCAATCATTATCAGTAAACTGAAATCAATGAATCTCTGGCAATTTATAACAGGTAAGAATCTGCCTTCAGCAAAAGGGAAAGCCTTGTGAAAGATATGGTAAGACAGAGCAATCCTCAGCAGCCATAAAGCTGTCACAATGAGCCTAAGCTAAAAGCCTGGAGTTAAGTGGGCATCCTGGGACTCACAGAATGGCACTGCCAGATGCAGGAACCCCCTGGTTGATGCAAAACCCCTGAGAAATGAGGTAGGTGGCTGTCACAAAGTAGACATGAAGCTGCTCTTTCTGGGCATTGAGAGATGTAAAGAGCAGGGGAACAAGGTGGTGGCATGAGCCAGGCCAGGTCCTGGAAAGACACATGGAAGTCCAGTCAGACAAATTCCTCAGTTTTCAAAAACAATTGTAAATTAATTAACTCTCTCTGTGCGTATAACACTCAGAGAGGGCACGTTTCTTACTTCCAACAAAGTATCATATTTCTATGTCACTGGAATAACAAACATTTTAAATTTATAGAGGTCTGTTTAGATCAGCTCTTTGCTGAGTATAAATCACTTTTCCTTTTTACAGGGGAAGAAAAGCATAAATATGACTTGACATTCTTATCACCTATCCATTCCCCAACTAAAAGATTTACTGTGTTGCTCTCTGGGAAACATTCCTGTACTTAAGGGACTCGTGTAGAAAAGCTTAGCTGTGAGACAACCTTATGTGTCTGGGAGATGTAAGTCAAACTAAAGTAATCTCCTCGAATCTATAGTACATTAGCTGCCAGATTACAAAGGATGGATAAGACTCTGCTTTTTTTTCACTTGACTTTGACATAACTACCATGAAAGCCATATACACTACAGAACTTTGTGATGTGTGAGAGGCTTGTGGCCATTAAAGTTTACTAGATTATGGCTTACTATTCAAACCAGAATATCTTAAGGCAGTGAATTCTTTGCTAATATCTTCAGTGTGATTGAAAAATGCATTTGTATGTGGTGAATGTTATTTGAAGCAGTAGTCATTGCAGATTTGCTCTCATTCCTTTTAACCTGAATGTATCTGCAGAAGTACCCTGCTTGCAGGAGAAACCAGTACCTTTTCAGAAGTCACCACAGAGATTTTTTTTCCAGTGACAACCCCAATTTTCTAAAAGCTTGCAATTATTTCACATGTTTCTGCTCTGCTGGAAAAGGTCACTTTGCTCCTTGGTGTTGTGGCCTGAGAACCCTCTTCAGCATAGAAAATTTGGTTGTGACTGGTTTTTAAGTGGCTTATCCCAGTGGGCACAAAGGCAGCAGCCTGTTACAGATAGTGTACAGCCACCCTGATAACACAGCTTGTAATAAAGCCTCATCCTTGGCAGGCCCTTTGGAAGAAACTCTGCCCCTGTGCAGCTCCTTTAGAACTCAGTACAGCATCAAACTTTACCACAGACAAAAATAAACAGAAACTTCAGCAATTTAGGAACACAGTCAGTATTGCTAAATCTGCTTTTTAATCACTTCCACTAAAGTGAATGAATTTGCTATTGATACTGATGGCCATTGGATTATCTTGCTGTACACTTCAACAGTTGTCTATTGTGCATATACTATAAAGAATTCATTCTTTATGTTAAAAAAGGGGAAAAAAGTTAAAAATCTGTCTTAGCTGAGCAGTATCAGCTAGTCACACATGAAAAAACCTTACTTCAGATTCTGTTCACCTGACTCAGCCCATTGTTTTATTTTTTACTGAGCTGAATCCTTTGCACTAGAATAAATGGCAGGCTGCTGGGAGATTTTCTAAATGAACCCTGGAAATCCTCACTGAGTGATTGAGAGCTTCTTCTCCTTGTGATCCATCCTTTCCGGCAGGAATTGCCATCCTCAGGTCTGACAGAGCAAAGTACATGATGCTTAAAGCCATCTTTCTTCTGATTTTAATAAAAATCCTTGGAGCCTCAGGCAGTCAAGGAAACCTTTCTCTGTGTTGACTTCATTCTACACACAGTAAGCTGTGGTAAGAGAGTGGAATAGGCAGAGAAGGAAGTGAAGAAAATACAGAGAAGTGAATTCCTGCTTTACTTGCACCAAAAAGAGTTGCAAGTCTGTTATTGAGGTCCTTGAAAACATTTGTTGGGACTCTGCATGGGATCATGCCATGACCTTCTTAATTCATTTCTGTGAGACTCAGACAAGCATTTTTCTGTGCTAGTTTTAATGTAGGGATAGTGATCATCTTGCTTATCTTCAAAATTTGTGCCAGTTTTGAGTGCTGGAGTTTTTCTTACTGGTTCCCTTTACTGGTTCCTGTTTTTCCTCCTGCACAAATCTTTGCATTTACTTTTAGTTATGCCATTTACCTGTGTGTGAAGTGAACACTGAATTTATCATCCCTGCAGAATGCTTCCAAGGGGGTCTTGGGTTGTCTGGGTTTCTATCAAAGGTCACAGTGCAATCCACACTTTTTGCAGAAGATCTCCCTGTGCCATGCCAGGCTTTGAGCATAGAGCCCACTGCTGTTCCTTCCTTTCTCAGCTCAGGTTTGCCTTTCACTCTCCCAGATGATTTTGGCAAGTCTTTTGAATCAAGCATCACTTTCACATCACTGCCCATGAGTTTGCACACATCCACCAGCAGCTAAATAATTCAATGGCTGCTGAGAGATATATTGGAAAATTTCAATTGGTCTTCTAAAAAGTGTATATTAATGAAGTGTGTCTATTTAAGAAACCACTTTAATAGGCAGCAGGAGAATTGTTGAGAATTCTGCCAAGGGCAATCGGTTCAATTTATACTGTTAACAGAGGATATTACTCACATCTAGAAGAATAAATTGGACATCACCAATGCACTGAATTACTTTCTTGAAATAGAGGTGGGGAATAGGAGAAAAAATAATATTCCAAAAGCATTAAAGAATCCATCAAAGAGTTTAGTCTTTTTATTAAAAAACTGTAATCAAAGCTGGATACCATTGTGCTTTCACTCTAGCTTAATGGTTGGCAATGCTCCTCTGATCTCAGTGGCATTGCTAAGAAGGGAGTCAGCACAGTCAGAAGCAGATCCTTTTTAGTCTCATTTTCTTAAGTTAAAAGTGAACTGAAGGGAAAAACCTATTTATTTACCAAGATTGATGAGAAGAGGCTAGAGAAATGAAAGCAATACTCCCTCCTGTGTTCAGCTGTATTTCAGAACTGCAGAGATTAACCATGCCACCTCTGGGGACAGTCCCCTCCTTGTCACAGATGTGAGCTCTTCTGGCAGGAGGGCACAGGAAAATTTGCACATTCTGTGCCTGCCTGTTTGCCCCATGCTACTGTGTGGCCTCCATTAAGTGGCACTGCAGTGTTTATCAGGACTCAGATGAAAAGGCTCTCAACACTGGCCAAAGTTGAAGTTCAAAAATCTTTTTAAAGTTTTTTTTTTTTAACTACTTGGCACAGGCTAGCATTGTGTAAAGGGAGAGTATTCGAGAGAAAAGAAGGTGCAAGATGCACCCCATGCTAGGGAGAGATAAGACAAAGTCAGTTCTTTTTCTGAAACTCACTGGGAGTTTTGCAATATTCCACAAAGAGCAGAACTGAATCACTAATAAAAAACATCAGCACCCCAACCTCTGAAAAACCCTCAACCATTAGAAATGTCTCACAACAACATTAAAGCCCCTATGTTTTTCAAATGTTTAAACTTCTAGAAAACACAGCGTAGCCTCTCCCATGTGCTGAGCCCTGATATGCCAGGTTTAGCTTACTGACTCCTCAGAAGCCAAAGAAAATTTTGTAGGGAGGGAATGGACACAAATGAGTTAATTTCAAGTCTCTCACACAGAAGAGATGTGGTGTGTTTGTACAGTAACCAACATGTTGCTTTTCTGTATCAGTCAGCAGTGTGTGGATTTTTCTCTTGTGCTGCATGTGCTGTTTACTGACTCATTTTAATTGTCTTTCCACAGAGGATAACAATGTGCTTGCTATCTATAGCCACTGAACTCAGACTTAGCCCTTTCTTCTCCAGGACTTTTCCCTGCCTGAATGATACAGGAGCAACGACAGCCATTTTGTACATATAAAATAAAGATGCAGAGGGGAACTCAACAGGGGCAAAAAGGCAGCCTTCTCTTACATGGATTTTCTTATCTTCATGCAGCCCAGGGGGCTCATGCAGCTGGACAAATATTTTTCTGGAGAACTAATGCTGACCAAAGTTCAAGCTCCTGGAGGGTCCAGGGGGATGCTGTAAGCTGCTAGACCAGAGCATTGTGCTTTCATGCATTTCATCACTTTACCAGGACCAGCTAGCACTCTGCTGAGAAATTCCTGTGCTCGGCTGCTTGGCAGGTAGGATGCTCCAAGTCCATGCCAAATCACCTCGTTGTGGAGGACACAAAACAAGATTTGATGGAGCTTGCTCCATGACATTTAGCTTCATCCTGCAGCAGAGTGGCCACAGACACGGTGTTTGCTGGAGGGCTGCCAGAAGGATGTAGGGGAATGTCGTTTTAGGGCAGTTTTCAGTGCCCTGCCTGCCTCCTCCTCACAGCTGCACCCTCCTGCCTCTCCTCAGACCAGCATCAACACTTCCTTGCCTCCACGGTGAGCTAGCGAAGGCAAAAAGCATCACTCTCCAAATCATTAATATTATCTATACCAGCTCTCCAAACCATCTTACCACAAATGTACAGGGCCCTCCAGCCTCTCAAGGGAAAAGAAGGAAGAGGAGTGAAACCTCCAGATCACAGTCTTGGCCTAAGTTGTTGTGGAACTGTTTGTAAGCCGTGGATAAGGTCCCAGCACTCCTCTACCACTTCTCTTTACAGTGCTGGTATGAAAAGCAGTTGTTTCTTATTTCTGCTTCAGAAACAAGAAGTGGGCCTTTCAGTTTCTGTAAATAAAAACCTGCCCTTTTTAAAATAAACTATCACAGCCCAAGCTTTAATTCAGAAGGAAGACTGGCTTTTTCAAGGTTTGAAGGAATAAAAAAATACTTTAATGGTTCTCAGCACATAGTGGTCACTAGTGAAGCAGGGAACTAATGAAAAGCAGTGGACATAGAAATGCAGTTTTTCCTGGACATGCTGAGTGGTCCTGTACAAGTGAATAACTTGAGATAGGTACTGTAAACTCATTTGGTGTACAACATTCCTCATTCCGTATTTGCACACAGCTTTACCCAATGAAACCTCATTCTCTGTGGCTGCATAAGTAACACCTTGATATGACACAGAGCAGCTGAACGGGAAAAGTGAGAAAGTTTCCTGTAGGAATCAGGCAGATGGATCCAGGGCCCTGCCTACTTTTTGTTGAACTGACACTGGAAGGCAAGTGTCTCTACAGAATTCACCAAAGCTTTTCCAGCTGGGAACTTCAAGTAGGTCAGGCATCCCTTCAGGACAGCTTGATAAGATGAATATAACATTCAAATTTTACCCACAAAAGTAAAAGATTTCAGATTCTTCCCTTGAGTGGAACTTCAGGTGATGCCTGGTTGGCATCCCTCTAGACGTTAACCTTAGAAGCCCTAAAATCTCCAATTCCACAAGCAGTACATCTGTAAAGCATGCCTATTATTCACTGCTGTGCTACTCCAGCTGAATTCCAAAGCAGCTCTGTAACTGGTGCAAAATCTGACTAATGAAGTGCTAAATCAAGCCCAGCAAGTAGAAGGGTTCAATTCTTTTTTAGTTCAAAGCTTTTGCAATTAAGGATAATTATGATCCAATATTTAAACTGCTTCTGTTTCAGTTTTCCTGCAGATGAGATTTGGGTTTTGCACACATAATACTGTTTCGTTTCAGTAAATATTTCAGTAATAGTTTAAGTGGTCTATTATGATGTAGTAAAATTCTGCTGCGTTTATTTACTAATAGCTGTGAACTATTCAGAAATGGCCAAAAAAAAAAAAAAAAAAAAAAAAAAAAAAGAGCAGCCCAGTCTGGAAATGCATGAATGAGTTTGCAAGAGCACTGTTTGCTTTTTCCCTGTAAGCTTCTATTGCTGCAGGGAAATTTGATTTATGAAGCCCTGAGTCCATGTCTGCTTCAGACCCTGTCCTGTTGCTTAATTTAGCAACAAGGCATCGGCTGTGGATTGGCTGCCTTGGAGCAGCACAGCAGTTGGGCTCACTCTCGCTTTCCCTTGTGTAAGGTCACTTTCTCCACCAGCTTGAATGTGTGATGTGCTGCATACAAATAGACAGGAAAAGGCAAAAGCCTGTTGTGAAAACTGTCTGGCTCTCTGGCACTCATCAACAACACTCAGCCTGTTGCAGCTGGAATGACACTGCCTTACTCATCCCACCTTATACCTTAAGCCTCCCTTTAGCCCTACTCTATTTCTGCAAGTGTTTTCCTTCAACCCCCCGTGCTTGTCGTTTGCTTTATTATTTCCTAGCACCTTTATCCAAGTGGGTTTATTTTGCAGACATTTTGGAGTGGTGACAGACCATCTGAGCTCCAGACTGTTCAGTTCAATAGACCAAAAGGAGGGTGACATGACAGCTGCAGTAAGTATCATACCATTTAACACACATAGTGGGAGGCAAGGGACTCTTAAGTCTTACAACTTCACATGCTGGCTGGCTGGAAGATGGAGGTGTAATAGGTAAAAAAACCCAACTACCAGGAGTCCTAAATGGTTCAGCTAAATTTTAGCTTTATTTTTTTCCAGACATATCTCTGTGTTTTCAGAACATGAAGGAAAGTTTATTTCTATTTTTATCTTCTGGCCCCTTAAGTGGATATTCTTTATAACCCAGTTTAAATCTGGAAGAGCTGCAGTTGCTCCTGCAGGAATCAAATGGAGGTTGTGTTCCATTGTAAAAATTCTGCATTTATCAGAAGCCAAAAAACAGAGAGAAAGCCATTTTTAATGTCCTCTTCCAGCAAGTGCAGAGCTTATATCTCTAAAATTTGCTGGCCACTTTGGCTGGATTAACCCTTCAGTTATTGACTTCAGGAGGTGTTCTACTTGACTCTGCACTGTGTACCTTTTTGGATATATGTATTCCCATAGATGAAAGCTGTATAGAGCTTCAAAAGCCAAGCAGAGACATTCTACCACCATAGGGATGGCAGTCCTTCTGCCAAGCAGCAGGCTTATTCAAGCAAAGAAAAAGTCTCAAGAACTGTTTCTAATGAAAATTTTCACAGAATATAAATATAGACATCTCTGTCAATTCCCTCATTAATAAATCACAAAGAAGAAAACATAATTACTGTTTACACAGGAGGACAAACCAAATAATCTAACCTTTATTTAGCATTGGTTACTGCTATGACTTTTTTCATAGCTGACCTTTTCTACTTCAAGAGAGATCTTTATAAAGAATAAGCATGGATGGTGGGGAGGAAGAAATGAAATTATCTTGCTGAAGTGATAATTAAGCAAGACAAGGGCCATGAAAATAATATATTTTCATAGGTCTGGGCACACTCAGTCGCCTTGGGCAACAGGACAACATTAAGTGACGATCTGCCCCTCCTACAGCCCTTCCTGTCCCTGACATCAGCACATCACTGTCATTAAAACTGTCATAAAAAATAGACAGGACTGATGGGCTGGCTGAGAGCTGTGACAGCTGCTTCGTGCGTGTCACTGGGTTTTATCACTCCATTACAGGATAATGATAATGATTAGCCTTGCTTTGCTCTCAGAATGGAAAGAGGTATTTTTGATGAAAGGAACTGAAAACTTGGTTTGGGCATCATGGCAAGGTTTCAAGAATCAACAGCATCTGTGTGCACAGCTCTTGAGTTATTTTAATCTGCATTCCAATAACACCTGGATGGCAAGTGTATGAGACAACCCTTGACATGAAGTGCTCATAGATTTAAAGAAAAAATGGACATGGTGTGGCAGAGGAGGCCATTTCTCTGTGTGTTAATGTACAGTACTGACTGAAATGCATGCATATGTGCATGAACATTTTGTATACACATGCAGGGCAAGCCAGTTTCTAGCACAGCCTGTCAAGCAGCTCTTGCCTGTGGGACACTGAGCCACCTTGTACTCATGCCAGGTTGGTTTCCCACTCAGCATCTGATGTGAGACAACTCATGCAGGTTCTCTGGACTGCATGACAGGCACCAAACTCTTCCTGTTACCTGTATGTGAAACCAGGGTATCCTGAGTTAGCTCCTCTGATTTGGTCTGTAGTCTTTGCAAAGACAGTGGTTTGTTCTGGGCTGAAAGAATTAGAAAATCATTAGAATTTGAGTCAAAGGCTTTGGATTAGTTGCAGACTTCCTTGATGATGCTAAGGATTTAACACAAGAGATACACACATGGACCCAATTGCACAGCTCATTATATCTGGTACCATACAGACTGGTAGGTATTGTCACCATTTCTACTGTTCCTCTCTTCACTCTTCTTCTTGCAAAGGAAGTGAAAATCTGACTGTAGCACACCAACACTAAATTACCTGAAAATATACACCAACAAGTATTTTGTGGCTCTTCTTGGGCGAGGGTCTACCCTGAATTATTTAATTCTGAGTGTTTCTTGCTCAGGGGACAATCCAAATAAAATTAGTTTTTCCTCTAATTTAAGCATAGGGGAAACAGACTCATGTCTTTAATGAAGTGTCCTTTAATATGAAGATGAAAATGGAAGTTCTCAGCAAACCAAGCACTTTAAACTGTATCATGGGACCAAGGGTTCTGAAAATTGTTCAGATTGCATTCTCAGCTTTCCTCGAAGGGTAACATCGTAGGCTACTTTTTCAACAGCAATTATCTCTAACTCAGCTTTAATTTTTCCTACTTTTAGAATATTGTCTCTTATTTCAATGGGACATTCCTTGGACGTGAATGATTTTTCTTGTTTTGTGAATCTTCAGGAGTCCCCTCTGTTGCACATTCAACAAAGCCATGCACTTTAATGACTATTTGGAACAAAATAAAGCCAGTAAAAAAGCAGGCAGAAACACAGACATCTTTCCCTTCAATCAGATGGCCCCCAAGTCTGACATTGCTCTATGGTGCAAGAACCCAGCTGTCTGGGTCAGATGAAAATGCAACTTGACATTTGCTCACCTCCCTTGCCACTCAGTAGTTGGTCTGTTTTGCTCCTCAGCTGGAGCTCTGTCATGCTGGGTCAGCTCATACTTCACTGACAGCAGGGGTCACCATCAAGATGAATTTTGTGCCCTATGATTCCATCACTTGCTGGCATTGCAGGCCACCAGAACCTCAAGCTCTTATCTGGCCTCATTCAAATCACGTGTCAGTGATGACTGAACCACCTTTTGATCTTGGGACAACAGATATTGTAACTCAGTATGGGCAAATGGAATTTTCTTCATTCTGTATAGTAAGTTATTACTCTGAAAGAATTTTATCTCTGTCTCCCAGACTCCTACACGTTCCAGGGTTGATATGTTATATAAACCCCACATGTAGGCCACAGCCAGAGAAGTCCAAGGTGTCATCCCTTCTGAAAGATTCATTTCGTAGCAGAGCTGGCCCATACCTTTCCAGCCAAGAGAGGATGGGCTAGGCCATAAAGCAGGTAACCTGTGAGAAGGAGAACAGCTACAGCTTCAGAATACATTAGCAATACAAGATCCTAGAAAGACCTGTCAGTGATCCACGTGGTGACTGTGGGATCTGGCTGCATGCTGCTGGTATCAGTGGAAGCAGAAGCAGTCATTCCTCTGTGGGTGTGTAACAAAGTCAAATATAGTTTGGGAGTAATCCAAAGATATCAAGTTAATTGCTCAGTGCTACGTCTGCATGCTGTGCAGTGGAAGGAAATGGCAATTTCATTAAGCTTTTAGTGCAAACAACACACCTCTTTGTCTTGCTTAGTTCCTACATGTTACTTAAGATTTGTTGCCTTCATCATATTTCATTTGTATAAACTGAGCTGTCATTTTGCAAAGGGGACATTGTCTTTCATTTTACAACCAGTAACCTTATTTAGTATATTCTGGTTTTATTAATAAAAAGACAAAATATATGTAGTCCTCATAATTGGCCCTTTGGCTTACAAGGTAAAGGCATTAAGTGCAAAAATATGGTACTTTATGAGTTCTGGATTGCAGTAGTCTTCAAAAGGCATCAGAAAAAAAATAGCACAATATCCTGATCTATAATTTCTTGAACAATATAATTTGTGGTGGAAGCACAGAACATTTTGCAACACAGTGACATTTTAATACCTGCAGATGAATTCCTTTAGGTATGCTTTGAGAAGCATCATTTTTAATAGCCAGACACTCCCACTAGCAGAGTAGGCAGATGGTTCTGTCCCACAGAGAGGTGGAGGAGGAGTCACAGCAGGCAGCAGAGGGACAGCCTGCACATTTGGACAGTCTGCTGGGCTCAACAGCAATGTAAACA
>VRYO01001865.1:6674659-6685970 GCA_009812075.1 Sialia sialis
ATTATTCAAAATTTAAATATAGCATGTTAATAATAATTGTTTGCAAAATTATGGATTTGGATGAGAAGAAGACCTTTTGCAAAATATTTTTTCTTAAAATTGTTTCTATTATCTACCAAGAGTGTTAGTATTTAAATGTTCAAACAATGATGAAATGAGAAAAGGAAATATCTTTGACTTTGACTACCTCTATTGCTTTAGGAAATTATTTCCTGATTCCTAGGCTATAGTTGCATGATCGTTTATTCTGTAGCTCTTCAAATAGCAACCAGCTAAGTGAACTTAAACCGGATCGAGATTTTACATGTGGTTCTGACATTTTAAAATTTCATTTAGAATTGACAGTTCTTTCAAAATTAGACTTAATTCATTCCAGCCAAATTTGTTTAAAATAGTACATTCACCTAGCTAGACAAAACCATTTAGACAAATGATTTTTTGCCTAACTGGACTCCTCTAGGCACCCACATGATTCCTGTACAAAAGTAGTAACTAAATGTTGCTTTTAAAGTTATACTTGGGAAATCTTGAAAGGGATGAGTAGATAAAAAACATGTTTTGTCTTTTCTGCTGTTCCTTCTAATTTCATGTTGCTTCTATAATTCACTTAGCTGTTGCTATAAAAAGAACAACTACAATAGTATGTTGTCTTTTACCACCTTTACCTGGTGCTTAAGGCCAGAGGATCCAAAACTGTGAGTAGGATTAATCAAAGTGTAAACTTCATATCCAAACAGATTCAGATCTACACAGCAGAGTTGATCCTGGCCCAGGTATCCTTCACAGATATGCTGAGTTAACAGATAAGTCAGAAGCTATACACCGAAAATCCAAAATCTCCTTTTGCAGAACACTCTAAATTGGAAGAATAAAGAACCTGTCTCTTCCAAAGGAGCATATGCTTCTTAGAGCTTGGCTTGAAACAGAATGCAAATATGTATGACATAGGAAAAGAGTAGGGAGAGAGTAATTTCAGTAGAAAAGACATCCTTTCCATGAGATGAAAATTAATTTCATACTTTTTACAGTTAATGCATAGGGAGTCATCCTATCACAGCAGCTAAACATAAATAAAGGAAAATTTTTCTCCCTCAGTTTCATCTGTGGATTTTTTTTTTTTTTTTTTTTTTTTTTTTTTTTTTTTTTTTTTTTTTTTGTTGTTAAGATACATTTCTTGCTAATATTCTTCCATCTCAGTTGTCATTTGTCAGTTTGCAAATCAGGAAAAATCAGTTATACACTCAGCACCTTCAGAAGCCACCTGCTTAGCCGAAGATATTTGAGATATTTGTAGCACAAAACAGAGGGCTGTGACTGTTCTGGCATTGTGCCTCTAATGCTGAAAGAAACATAATATTTGCATATTATTAGGAGCTGAATAATCATCCAAGAGTATAGAAAAACCTTCAGATCTTGCAGAATTGCATGTTTAGAGATGAATTTATTAAAAATCCTCCATAATTTACAGAGATGAAAGTGAAATAGACATCTCAATTCATTTTTGTATTGTGAGGAGTTGGCTACACTAAATTATTTAAATGTATATATGTTTTGACTTTGGATTGGCCAGGGATTAATTTATTGATATTTTCTATTTCTTAAAAATGAAACCCCTGACTAACAGTGGTGGGATGAAAACTCCTGGGATTGAGGGTAAGTGGTAAAGGGAGATCACTTATTTGTCCCTGTGAGTCTGGGTCCATGCTTCCATTCCCAAGTACGGTGGCAGCTTGGACCCTGACCCAGAAACCCTTATTCATGCCCACTTTGGATTAGCTGCTATGTTTTTCTTCCAAAAGTTATCAATACATCTAGAAATAGGTGCATTTTCTTTCTGTATTTTTTTCTGGAATGATGGTAATTTGTTTATTTATTTATTTATTTTTCAGAAAGAAGATCAAGAAGTATCTGAACTTCAAAAAAAAAAACCTCACACTGACTGTTCCTCTAGAGAATGTCCATTTCCTCAGAGTCCATGGAGATGGTGCTATTACAGATGAGCTTTGGGTCAGCCTGTTCTCACTCTTCATCTCACTCTTCATCTTCCTGTGTGCATGAAAGCTCACGAGCTGACAGGCAGCTCAATACCTACAAATGGCCATTCGTTATTTATGGTGATTAGAAAGTGTCCATGTTTTCAGACCTATTACGTATGCAGTGATGTAAGGCTTCTATTTTAAAGATAATATTTATTTATCATACCAGAAGGGGCTAATGTCTGGAAAGGTTATATTGGTAAAGTAAACATGGAGCACTACTGAACAAAGTATAAACTAAATGGCCTGTTTGCATTCAGTATTGAATTTTTAATCTCATTTCCCAATTTTGTTACAAACAGCAAGGGGAAAAACCAATACAGAATCCATAGGAAAAGAATCCAGGGCACTGTACACTTCATGTGAAAAAAAAGTCCCCCTGATACCCTGATATCTACAACAGTTTGTTCCCTGCCAATAAAGCAGAGCTTGCTTTGAGTTCTGATTTTCCTGTTTGTAGCTAAGTAACTTTATAAGGGGTGAAAAAAACAGGCGAAAATGGGGGCAGGAGTTAAAGAAGGCCTTTATGGTGTGTAGGCTGCACAGTATAGAATAAATATTTAACACCCTGGTACCCCATAAAGCCTGTGTTCCTAGGCAGCTCTGCTCTCTTGGGATGCAGCCAACAGATAAGGGAACATACTCCAACTTCAAGTCCCTTCTTATTACAGTTCTGAAGGTAAGTGTAAATGAGAATTAGAATAGCCAAGAAAAGGGTAGAGGGAGAAAGAAGATCGAGATCATTAGGTGATCTGGAACGGCATGGGAAGCCAGACAATTTCTGAGTCCTCTGTGGACTCAATGCAAACTGAAAGAGTCCTGTTTTCTTAGAAGATATATGAAAAGAGAGCTACAAGTCATGCTGACCATGCCACTTCAGGTTTCTAAAGCCTTTCCAGATGATCCTAGAGGGAGACCAGGCTGTGCGAACAGCTATAGAAACAGCTCCATCTCCCACTTCAACACTGTTTTCATTCCTAAATCTTGTGGTTTTGGACACCTGCAGTCTTAGGAAAAAAAAAAAAAGAAAGAAAGCCCCATGTTGTATTATTGATTTTAGAATCATTAGAAAGTCAGAATTCTGATATGATTTCTGTGATGGCACAAGGAAGATAAATGGCAGTTTGCCATAGAAATTTCAGCGAAGTGAAGATAGGGTGAAATTCTGAAAGGAAGAGTTGTCAAAACCTCTCTGAAAAAAGCAAACTTACTTGATTTCATGCACTCAGTTGACACGAACCTCTTAGCCTCAGTTTTCCAATGGAAGTTCAACAGCCAAACCCACAAACATTTTTATAAACAGTGAAAGCAGCACAAAGTAGAGAAGAACAAGTCAAATCAGAACTGACTTCTATTGATTCTGTGATAAAGGCTCCATGGAGACCAGCTGTTAATTACCTTTTCAGAGGAGACACTTATTTAGCTTGTAGCCAGGGTTGGGGTTTTTTGCCCCTTTCCTCTCAGATACATTAGGCTGTACAGCTAGGATTAGCATAGGACTGAAACTATAAATGTGTATTGGGACACAGTTTTAATTATTCATCTATTTTATTATGGCACTGCTAAAGACCAGGCAAGAATGAGACAATACATAAAATAGACAAGCCCCAGCACAACTGCTCTGCTAGTGAGTTATATTTCCAGCAGTTTAGCACAACTTTCTAGTCAAAGTTATGCCAAAGCAGCACGTACCTGTCCATCTTGTTTTCCTTTCCACTGCTGTTTCTACATATGTTAGTGCCTTACCCCTGCCAGGTGAATGGCATGAATGATTTAACCCTGCCAGGCACAGAGCTCTCCTGATGCCTTCAGGGTGGGGACAGAGGGGACACGCAGTGCTGTGTCTCTGTGCTTAACTCCTCTCTGAATAAAATCAGTGAGTGCCAGCTGTACCATGGCTGTGAGCTGTGCGTGGTGGAAGACAAGCAAAGTAGGGGCAAATGAGGCTTGAAAACCATCTGTTCACTCATCAGAGCCTGACATGGGCTGATTCAGTGCTTGCTGCCCTGCCTGGGTGATGTGACCTGTTCCTTACAGCAATAACAGGTGCAAAGCTCTCCGGCAGTGGAGTTGTTTTTAAACCCCTGAGTCCCTTTAATAATCCAGAGAGCTGGTGGGCTGAGGTCTCCAAAGCCGTATGACCAACTCCATACATGCAACCTGGGCAATTACAGATGCGAAACGAATCCTGCAAGTGAAGTCACACTGTTCCTCACTTCCCAGAATTACTGGGGATAGTGTTCATAGAGCAGGCTTGTACACAACAGCAGGATGATATGGTTAGGCTTTGCAAACACATATGCTTTTCCTCAAAAATCTCTCTTCTGCTACTAGGGCTGTGCAGTTTTGCTGGAAGTCCTGAGCAGAGATCCTGGAATCACAGAATTTCCAGGGACCTGTTCAACTAGTCTAGGCTAGACACAAAGCCCATCCAACCTGGCCTTGAACACTTCCTTTGATGGGGCATCCAGAACTTCTCTGGGCACTCTGTGCCAGTACATCACCACCCTCACAGTAATGAATTTCTTCCTAAAGTCTAATCTAAATTTCTACTCTTTTAGTTTCAGACTATTCTGCTTTGTTTAAATAGTATCTGCCCCCACTTTTTAAGACCCCTTTAAGTACTGGAAGATCTTCAATTTTTTAACCACCTTGAGCAAGAAGGTCAAAGAGAAAGGACTTTGGTGACTGCAGTGCACAAGAAAATGAACATTTAAATTATTAATTTTTTACAAAATCTCTCTATACATGATTGAAAACAGGTGGTGCCTGGAATGACAGCTCATAGCTGCTTTCTGATTACTAATACACCATCATTATGTGGTGTAAGGAAAAGAGCTATAGCAGATGGGGCTCTCTATAACCAGACAGCAGAAAACCATACAGGAAAATGCAAGATTCTGTTTTACTTACAAGCTGTAAGTACAAATGGTAAGATGATTTTGACTCAGAGGGAGGCCTTTGTGAAGTAAAACTTGAGAGTCTTCAAACACTGCAATCACTCAAAATAGACAGACTTTGATTAGTCACTCTTGTCCCACCTATCTTAAATTTCTTTTTTTTCCTTGTGCTTGTATAGCAGCACATCTAGTGCAAAATAAGCAAACAGAGTAAACTAGAAACAATCAGCATGATGATCTTGGTTCACACCTCAGCTCACACATCAAGAGTCTCTGTATCTTAACAAGCTGCCGCCCACAAGGTAGCCAGCTCAATCACAAATTAACAACCTCTGCTTGGTTTTGATTCCAGACCTATTGTGCCTTGAGAAATATTACATCTAAAAATACTCTGAGTTAGGGCCCCCATGTGCTTCAAGTGGGGTGTTCTAGAAATGTTCTATGACATTTTGCTTGTTAAAGAACAGCAGTGGCCTTGGCAAAGAACACTTTGCTCATTTGTATTTATATACATTCCCAGACCAGCAAAGCGGCCAAGGTGACTTTGGGAGGAAAAGGCCGCAAGAGTACAAGCAGTGCAATTGGGGCCCACAACTTTCTGTGCATGTCAAAAGTCATTTGCATACTCATTATCTTTTGATGAGTGTTGTGTGGTCAAGGGAAATGTACTTTCCCCTTTGGTGCATATCTCAATTCGATCAGCCTTCTGTAAATCTCCCATGCTCTGTATCAGTGTGGGTATAATTTAGCCCATTTGCTATATGGAAAGATCCTTCCCCCAGATTACTGTGGTTTTAACTGTAAACAAAATATTTGGAAAGGCAGAGAGCCTGGCAGGGGAGTTTGCTGGAGGCAAATATAGAATTGCTACCTGTTTGATTAGAACCAGTCCCTATAACTTTTCTAGAAGATAAAAGAAGTTGTATGCTCACTGGTGTTGAGCAGCAGAGATGCCAGGCAGGGTTACTAATAAAGCCAAGAAATTTTGGCATTGGGATCAGCCCTCAGCTCATTTGTCCTCACAAGAAAGGGTGAGAATTGAAACAATTCATAATCCACCCTTAAATATGAGACAGAATTTACAGAAGAAAGAGTACGGACTCAGCAGATAAGCTAACCAGTACAAGGGAATTTGGGATTGGAGAGGTCATGTTATTCAAGTTATTGAAAGCTGGGTGTGCTTGGTCTGACTGCTTTGCTTCAGTAATGCAAGGAGCAACCTGGCTTGCAGCTCTGTAGGAACAATTCTGTCTCTCTCTCTCAGGTCTGCTCTTACAGGACAGCAATGCCACTTAGCGGCTTCATGAAATCTGTTTTCTCGTTAAAAAGTTGCCAGTATTAGAAAGCAAGGGGCTTGATTGAATATCAGCTTTTTGCTGAATTCTGAGCATAGCTGCAGAGTAAGGATGGGACACCACCCAAAATTTTTGCCTTCATCTTTTCCACATGTTACACAGGGCATAACCTCCAGTGGGATGTTATACCCCTGCCCTATGCCTACCTGAGTGAACCAGGGCTGGCAGCACAAACTCCACGTGCCTGGGAGGCAAGAATTTGGGCACAAAATCCTACCTTGCCTTAAGAAGGAGTTCCATCCTAACGGTGGAAGTAGCAATTCAGCAGCAAAAACCATTCTCTGGGAAGGAGAGGAGGCTGTACAGCTCTCACTGTCTGCCAGGCATGTTCACTCCCAGATTTGTCAAGGTGCTGTGCCATCTAGAGGAATTTGGAATTCATTTTCCAGTGTCTCTCCAAAGAGCTCGTGGCTGCCCCGTGCTGGCTGCTAAAGCTGCCACTGAGGGAGCCAAGCAGTGAGACCTGGTCCTGGGCTAAATGCACTCCTGGCAGCCCCTGTGTCTGGTGTTCCTGCCCCACCACAGCACCAAAGCACCGAGGAGGTTTGTGTGTGTTATAGTAAATGCCTTTAGAATGTGCTGCTTGAACTGTTTGGATAGGTTTTCTTTATGGGTTCAATTTATATCCAAGTGTGATTTACAGAAACAAGGGCACATACCTACCTAAATACCAGGATTCTGATGGCAGAGACACCTACAACTAGATGAAACAAGGGCTTCACCCTTTTTTATTTTTTGCTTTGACATGCAGAGCACCACAAAGGAAACTGCTGTAATATCCAGTTACCAGTGACTGCAGCGAGAGATGGACTCCATGGCTTTTGGTGTGAGGTAAATGCAGAGCACACTAATGCTAATTAACCTGAAACAAGCTGCAGTCTACAAATAAAGGCACAGTTGGTGAATGTTGCTAATTACTGAAATAGTTATTTAATCTTTTAAAGTGTGAAGTTGATGCAAAATATTGCCTTTCATTCCTTTCCTCCTCAACAACACCTCATGTTTTATTCACTCCCTGAACTGAAGCTCAGCCTTACATCCTCAGCTCTTTCCTGCCCCATGTGCCTGTTCTGGTTCACATTTGTCTCCTCTAACTGAGAGCCACCCAAAGCTCATGGGCTGCCTATAGCTTTCCTTTGTATTACTAGAATAACTCTGTGCTCTCAGCTATGTACAATTATTTTAAGTATCCTAATTCCTTATGTGATTCTGACCATCAAAGATGTGAGCCATAAATTAATAGAAAAAATGTCTGTCCAATTTGCTGTAAAAAAAATAAAGGAATTTCCCGGGTTCTCACAAGTTTGAAAACATCAGATGAAAGTTCTATAGCCCGCTTCCTTTTTGACTTGTCTTCAGTTTTGATGCCCTCTGCTCTTGATTCTGTCCCTACCAACCTGTGGGGCAGTGCTGTATGGCTCCAGAAAAAAGGTCACTTTTTCTGGCCCGAGGTGACTCTTAGCAAGTGCCTGTCAGAATAGGGTATTTGTTGTCAGAACCATCATCCCACACTGTTTGAAGTCTAGCTACAAAAACCCCAAATCCAACCAACCAACCAACCAAACAAAAAAAAGAGTGGAAACAAAGAAACCTATTGTTACAAGAAGTAATCCATTAGCATAATATTCTGTGCTTTTAAATTAGCATGTGTTTGTGAGGCCCCTTTGTAAACGTTGCTTTCTTTAGTGTACTTTGTAAGCGTTACTTCACAGCAAATCTAGAGAGCTCTTCTATGTCACACTTTAAAAAAGAAGATGAATTTTCAGATCCAGAATGAATGTACTTTCTCCTGGTTATCCAGGGCATGAGGTCAGGGTCTCACAGGCTTGCACTTGAGGTGTTGACATCCCCACTTTGCCCATGGGCTCCAGGTGCTGGGCCAAGATCTGTTTCTGACTGTCATTAACTTGCTCAGTAGCTCTTAGAAGTCAGTTACTTCCTTCTGTCTTTTTATCCATGTCCTGAGCAGTAGGGCATACAACATGCAGGACAGAAATGAGCTTTCACTGTATTTTCTGTCCTTCTGGGATTTTTGCAATGTGCTCAGAATGAATGATTTGTTTTGCCGTTTATCCCTTGTCCTCACAACCTGCCTGGCTCCCACCTCAGCCTCCCCAGGAGAGCAGAAATAATTATTTCAGGGAATAAGTGAAACACTGCTGAAGCAGCAAATGATTTCACATTCTAGTCTAATACTGTAGTATCCAGCACCACCTGGAAAAGAGCAGAGCATATTTTAAATTATAAAGGATTAGATTAGGCAAGTACTCCAACCACTATTATTTCAGAAGCAAAGCTGATTTCTGACCTGAAAAAGATGATATAGCTCCTCTGGGTGTAGCTATTCATTCCTTCCCCATGCCAAACCCAGTTGTGATTATTCACTAGAATAGACTAGAAAAGCAGGTTCAGTCAGTGCCTGGTAAGAAATGGCACCACTGACTTGAAAGTCAAATCAGTAGACAAGGAAAGTGCATATATACATTTTGATTCATTATATATTTATCAAAATTACCTCGTGTTCTGTGAAAGAAGATTATGCAGAAGATTATGTGTTTGCTGCAAAACATGAAATTAAAATGATGGTAAATGTATAGTACAATAAATAAAGTAATAATAATGATGGTGACAATAATAATAATAATAATAATAATGATAACAATAAAAACAATCTAAAATAGAGTAGTCAAAAACAACACCTGCCAATGTTCCCTGTTGGGGATAGACTATGGAAGTTAAGGCAGTGGGACCACAAGGTAGGAAGGATTTCTGGGCTGATTGGTGAATGTAAAAATGATAAGGGATATAAAAGAGTCCATGCTTTGAGTCATACAGAAATTGCATGGCTTAAATCATCAGACAGATGTAATTGAGGGACACAGAGATGCTGCCCTACTTAAGAGTACAGCTTTGAAAGCTGATAAAGTCTGGTCAAGAATTACTACATTTTTATGTAAGAAAATTCTTACAAAGTGCTATTAAACCAGGCCCTTCAGCACCTTGTAGGAGTATACATTTGTCCAAACTGCTCTCAGAAAGGTCTTTGCAGGTAAGCAATGAGCACTGTGTTTGGTAGAGAATCACACAACACAGATGAGGATAAGGGCTGCAGAATGCTGAGGCTTTCAGGACAGGCAAACAGCTATGGAGAAAACATTGCTCAACACAATGGAAAGGAGAAAACATTACTCAACACAATGGAAAGGTTTACTAGTGAAGCCAGGAAGCATGACCAAGCTTCCCAAATCCCTAGCTGTCACCTTACTCCCAACCTCCTTTGGAACGAATATGAAAGAATTTTTACTGCTTTGTGACTTGTCTTAGAGAAGAAAATCATAGGAAGGAATTCTCACAGCAGCAACAGGAAAATTAAAGAACTAGACTGCCTCTTGAAAGAAATTCAGGCAACTGCACAATGTAAATTGCATGTACTGGCCTGAAACATCTGTTTTGATACATTTTGATTTTTTGGATTGTTATCTTTCTGTTTCAGTTATCTGAGGGTCCTGGTGGACAACAAGCTGTCCATGAGCCAGCAGTGCCCTGGTGTCCCATGCTATCCTGGGGTATCAAGCAGTAGGACAAGAAGCAAGGGCAGAAAATAGAACACAGGAAGTTCCACTTGAACATGAGGAAGACTTGACTGTGAGGGTGACTGAGCAATAGAACAAGGTGCCCAGAGAGCTTGCAAATTCTCTTTCCCAGCTGACTGGGCACAATCCTAAGTAACATGCTCTTAGGGGACCCTGCTTGAGCAGGAAGGTTGGACTAGATGATCTCCAGTGGTCCCCTACAACCATATCCATTCTCTGATTCTAGTTAAATATCTAAAAGTTGAAATCCCTCAGGAACTTTTACAAGGAGATATGATTTCTTCTTTTTTCAGGCAGTGGAGAGGAAAAATTGTGGCTTCCTTAGCAACACCGAGTAATCAGCCCATGCTCTTAATCAAGCCTATAAATGAGCTTGTGCTTTTTGGAAAACGTCCTCCAAGCCTGATATCAAGTGGTGCTGGATCACAGCCTGCCCTCAAAGCTAATCAGCATTTGTTTTAATGTGAACTGAACAGCACTGCTCTTGCAAGTGGCACTTTCCTCCCGACACTGCAGGTGTCACTGTAAAATAGAAAATCTGCTTGTAACAGAATCTGTTCAGGTGCCTTTGCAGGGGGATGTACACAGCTAGAGTTTTTGGGAAAATGTTTGTCCTCTGATGCTGGATTAGATGCTATCCTGTATTCTAACAGTGTTGCTTGTTCTGTATTTGGTGGTCATCACAGTTCTCAAAGAAAGAACAAAATGCTGATGTTACGAAGGCAGATTTCCACCTCTCCTATGACACTGCCATTTGTGAGAGAAAGGCAGAGCATCCTTGGTCTGCAAAGCCAAAGTTTTGCTTCATATGAACAGAGTAGAGCAGTGAAAATTCAACAAAATCTAAAAATTTGTTTCTTGGGCACATGATTGTCCTTGGTATTTTGTCTTTCAGAGATGCCAGAGCAGCTCTTTGCAGAAGGAAGTTCAAATGCTTTAATTTGGATGGGTATATCCAGTCCACCAAGTGACTAGGATGATATAATGAGGAAATCCACAGCAGGCTCCTGTCGGTTATATGCGAGCACTATTTTAACTTTGCTGTAGCACAGTTCCATAAGACAGAGATCTTGTGTCCTATCACAAAAGTTTATTGTGAGGATAAATGTATTAAAGAATGTGAATCACTTAGATATTTCAGGTGTGAATGTCAGATCACATGCCAAGTGAGATTCACCTCTCACTCAGATAAGGTTTTGCCTGTTGTTTCACTGTTTTCACTCTCTGATGAAAAGCCATGGTGTGAAAGCAGAAAAAAATCCCCCTGATACATTCCCTATTGCAAGCAAAATTATCCAATCTACCCACAATTTATGAAGATGTTTATAAAGGAAAAAAAAAAGGCAAAATAATGTGGTTTTTGTATTAATTGCAAGCATTTATGCCTTTGAAACATCTCTAAGGATATATTTTAGTACAGTAATTTC
>VRYO01001865.1:6686970-6770200 GCA_009812075.1 Sialia sialis
TTTTAAAAGTCTTTGCAGCCTCTTTTAAAAATGATGCAAGATTTTCCAGAAAATGTGACCCTATCAAATGGCATAAAAGACTATTTTAATGGTGCAGATGTATTAGAGACATAAACTACCATGCTAGCATTTATGGGTTAGTATTTGAGTACATCAGAACACATCAGCTCAGATATCCTGGAAGGAGAAAGACCCTAGCTGTCTAGGAAAGTCACATTAGCGCCCATTTAAACATCTGTATCTAGAAAAGCCAGTGGGATGTTTGCTAGAATATCAACATCTCCATACTTCCTGTTTCTCAGGTTGGGCAGTGGTTATTCACCACTGCCCAATATTAAATTCTGCAACCTGAACTCTCCAGTAAAATCCTGACCACTGGAGCTCAGCCACTGAAACACACAGCACTCAGTACAACAGGGATACCCAGACACTCTGTTAGGGGAGTAATTTCCCTTGACAGCTGTGTGTCAGGGTGACAACAGCATGTGTGCAGGATCTGGAAAGAACAAGGCTGTGAACCTGCAGGAAAAGCAACAAAGTACAGCCAAATTGTGTTGTGCCAATATTTCAGCAAGCTGTCTATGTGGGATAAAGGTTCTCGCCTCTCCTGGTGTTTTGTGTTGATTCTGTTTCTATAACCAGGAATATGGAAAACTGTTGCTGCTATTTTCCAACACCTCAAAGAAAATGTTTCCTTCAGGCAGATTTTTTTACCTTTGACTTGTCCTGGCGAGTATTTTAACATGTTCTGAGAAAATGAAAAAGATACATCCTGATTTCATCATAATTCCTGGGCAGGGATTCCTTCCACTACTAGTGTGGATACAGCATGCCACTTCAAATAGACATCTCATATAATCTTCTGTTTCCTTTACTCCTGCACTGGACAGAAGGATAGATTATTTTAATTTCTTTTATTTCTGATGGTGTGCTGCTCCTAGATACTACAGCAAAAATTTTTTGGTGACTTCTATTAACATTTAACTTATTATCTGCACTTACTTGTCATAGATATTCTTATAAGCCTGTGGAATGACAATGTTTCTTAGAGAAACATTGAACATTACTGAACTTAAGTTCAGTGCTAATATTATCATTATAATTATCATCGTATTATATTATTATTATTATTATTATTATTATTATTATGAAGGTTGACACATGAAGACCAGATGGATATGTGTTAAAACAATTTATTAGATTGTCCTTTTTTTACTTACAGCCTTAGAAACTGTATATGTAAGCCTGCTGAAGAAATGAATGTAAAACTAAATGTTAAATATGTATATATATATACTATGCAATTCCCTTCAGGTCACAAACTTCAGAATTAATTATTTTCACTGTATATTTCATCCTTCCAGTGTCCTGAAATGACAGCCTTGGTTCCTAGTCAGGATTTTGGAGGAAGCGAATGAATTCCAGGAGTATACAGTAAGCAGCTCGTTTGTATTCCTGGATTACTTTTGATCCCTGCAGTTCAACAAGAATTTACAGACTGTGCAATGCATTGCCAGAAAATTTCTATAGTCAGAGAGTTCATGATCTGTTCTCATCTCAGCTCCTGTGAAAAATCAATGAAAGAAAGATTTAAAATCCCAAAATTGTCTATGACAGCTATCCTTATATGCCCGGATTAGAATTATTTATTTTTAGGATCAGGTGGGTTTGAAAGCAAGAGAAAGAGAAAAAGAGAAAGATAGTAGGGTGATGTTTTTAAGTGCTCTAAGGTGACAAATCTTTTAATGAAGAAGAATGGAGAGCTCCTGCTTCTCCTTGTGGTAGTCCCAAGGTGTACTCACCCATTTGGAAAACCTGTGCCTATTAAAAATGTCAGTACATTGCAGCTCCTATTTAATCTAGGACAGCTCAGGCTTTGGTAGTGTGCTCTGCCACAAACACCTGCAATGCTGCAGAAAGAGGTGCAAAAACTCAAAAACAGTATTCTTTGCA
Organism: Sialia sialis; assembly: GCA_009812075.1. NCBI lineage: Eukaryota > Metazoa > Chordata > Aves > Passeriformes > Turdidae > Sialia > Sialia sialis. The sequence goes on from VRYO01001865.1 coordinate 6,688,924, forward strand.
ATTAGCTTCCAGAAAAACCCTTTCCTGTTCTCTTGGAAAACATCTTGGACTGCTTCGTATCCACAGATTAACCCTCCCAGTCTTAGTGTGTTGTTAGATCATTTGATTAAAATCTGATTCCTTTCAAATGCTCTTGACTGGATGCCCCAAACCTGAATTTTCTTGTTCTTTTGCTGGACTGGGTATTTCGTCATCCTTTGTACAACAAAATGCTGATAACTCTACCCTTGATTCTGCAAAACACTTTAATCCATGCTCAAACTTACCTGCACATGTGCTTTGATGCACAGCAGCCAGTGCTCAGCAGTTTTCAGGTCCATTAACTGGGTGGAATAGTTTTGAAATGTTTTGTGAGAACTCCACAAACCAAAATACTTTCAAGCAGACCAGTGCAGAGGAAATTTTCTGTTGATTTTTCAATTCTTTTTTTCCTTGGAGCAGGAAGGAAATGAAGTGGAAAGACAGTAAAAGAACTGATGCAGAAACAATATTCTTATTCCTTACTGGCATAGCAAAATTAGGGCACACATTTGGTTAATAACATATCCTGCACTGTGATCTCCTTCTTACTATATTCAGGTTCATCCCATAGCTGTGTGAGAAGCAGGGAACTGTAAGAACAGCATAAAACAAGAATTCACGCATATAATTTATTTTTTCCATCTTACTTAGGCAAAAAAATGGTACCTTTTGCAAGAGGATAGGACAATTTTTTTAGACCTGCTCAGAAATATGATTCTTTCCTCTTATTCTGGATAAGAATATATACAAAAAAACCTGATGTACAATGTACAGGGAAACCTACAAAAATAAATATTATGGAAGAAAATTCTAAAATAGGTTATAGAGAAATATTGCTCAGACATTATTTAGGAATGTACTAATTTATTGTCTTAGAAAATTTATTTGAATAAGAAACATATTTTTTCCCATCTACTGTGCACAGAAATATATAGTTTTGTCTGGTCTTATTATAGGAGGTATTTACTCTCATGCTCATATATATGAGCATGTACTAACAGAATTTCATATTAATCTTTGCCTCTCTTTTCTCCCAGGGTAGAATTATTGACTGTGAGATTTTCCTTTGATATGTTTTTTTTTAATGAAGTAGAGGTTGCCTCACTCATTTAATTAGAAAAGTACATGTATTTCTTTTTCTTGTTTGGTAACCTTGTTTTAAAACCAACAAATCTAAGAATTTTTTTTCACATCCTTCTAAGGTGGATAGAGATGAAATACTAATTTAAAGACCTTAATATTACACACAGTGGCAGACAGCATTTAGAATTAAGGGCTGTAGTTTCCCAATATCAATTATAATAATGTGTCTATTGTCCAAATATGAATTTAAAACCCATTTATACTATATTAATAATATTTAATGAAGCACTATATCTTCAAAAGCAATTAGAAATGGTAGTACTGTCTAAAAGCCCAGTGTGAGCTGAGAATTCAACACTTCATCCTCGTGCTTTTTGACCACACACCTTCCAGAGATTTGTGAGGTTTCTGCAGATCATTGCTTCCACCAGTGAAATCCCAGTGCAATTAAGATTCTAAAGTGCAGAGCAGTGAGGTGCTCCACATCCAGATGTTTGATTTCCACCTGTCTAGGTGGAAAAACTGGCATGTATTCAAAAGGTTTCTGTGATGATCCTACTGCACCCCTCAGCCTTCCAGCTACTGACTTACTAGTCTGGGATACCAGTAGCTCAACTACATTTCCTTCCCCTTCTTAAGGTAGTTTCACTCAGCATATTTCCCTATCTCACCCTGTGGCAGAAATGCCTTAATTTCTCTTGCTGTTGCATTTTGTATATGGTAATTGCACAGTCATCAGACAGAGAGACTCTCCATGTTCATTACTTCCTCAGGCATTAGGCAGGACATGGGAATTACATGGTGACAGCAAGTCACAGTGCCAGGAGTGAATCATGTGTCTTAGCAACTCTGCATCAACAAGGAATCCAACTCCAGAGTATGTCCTTCTCATCCCATCAGCAACCAATTTCCTACTGAGTCATTCTTGCTTCTCCCAGCCAGTTAAAAAAAAAAAAAAAGTCAGTGCTAGTCATCATTTTCAGAAGTTGCCAAAAATCTTGGAGGCTTAGCACCTGAAGAACTGTATCAGACACAACCATTTGCATTTTCAATAATTCCCCTTTGAAAGTCTTGATTTTTCGTCTTATACTGAACTGGCACAGCTTCACTTAGATTTCTCACTATTACAAGTTGTTGTTATCAAAAAAACACCCAACTTATAATCTATTAAAATATTAGCTAGCACACCTCCATACAAAAAACTGCAAAAAAGATGATTTCTCCTTCAAGTGTTTCCTGTGAACTTGAGAATTTGATAATTTTAGCTATAATTAATCTAGTGGAGAGATAGAAGGGCTAAATTGCAGTGCTTCTTCATGCTTTCCACTAAAAGAAAGGGAATAGCTATCGACCTTTTGCCAGCAGCAAAAATAAATTGGTTTATTCAGCCCACTGTTTATATGGAGGAGAGAATAGAAGTGCTCTATAAAACATGCTCACCAGCAAGTCCATCCATTCTAAGACTGTTGCCAACTTCTGCTTTTAAATGTTAAGCTTATCCAAAGGCCCTACAGTGATAAGATTTCTTCAGTAACATTGAAAAAGTTTGGAGCTGGACCTAGTTATAGTACCAGTAAAATAATATTCAGTTTCTGGGATGTGGAGTCCTAGTCTGTTCATGGGAGTGGATGGAAGAGGAAGGAGGTGAGCTGTCAGTTGGATGCTGGAACCCCTCCAGAACAGTGGGAGAAATCTGAGCTGTGGGAGTCAGAGACATGCACCTGGCAAAATGCAGGTAGGAAGGGCACCTATGCACCTGCAATCTCTTTCAAAAAAAAGGACAGCCTGAAGGAGAGGCTTGGGGAGTAGAGGACATCTTGTGGCCTTGTTATAGTAATCCTTGATTTATGAGAGGACCCAGCACCTGATAACTTAGTCATAGGGAATAATCTAATTCATGGTTTGTTTTTTAATTCTGATTTTTTATGCTAGATAAGGCCATGATTGAAATGACATATACAGTTTTATTTTCACTAAGCATTCTCTACTAGCTCACTAGGAGTTTCACTTTAACTTGGAGGGGTTTTGATTTCTTTATTTATTGTTATTTTCCCTGACAGGAGGAGGGGACTAAATGTTGTCATCTACTGCTGAAAACTAAGGCCAGAAAAGAGTTTGTCACATGCATACATCCACCAAAAAACTCAGTATTGCATAAATGAATAGCTTAACTGGATTTCTACACTTACAAAGAGTAGAGCTCAGTTAGGCAAGAGGATGATTAGCATTTAAGGTGTAAGTTAGGCACAAACTTCTGGAAGAAGAAAGTCCTTCTCCCCTTTTCCCCATAAAATGAAAAAGTCAGAGGACATGGATTAAATTTTACAAAAGATGATGTTGATTTCTGGTAGAATTGAAAATAAAAGGGGGTTTATCCATCTTTATGTTAACCTAAATGATGAATGCTCTTTGGCAAGATTTATGAAGACAGAACAGGTGGGGCTCCTAGAAAAACTCTCAGAGCCTTTCCTTGCTTTGATCTCTCTAATGAGAGAACTGCTACAGTGTTCATGACTCCTTACAGAAGAGTTCATGTCAAAACCTATGTAAAATTTATTCTGCAGAGCCCTGGAGACCCTTTAAAATGCAGGAAAATCCATGAGATGTAAAGGAAAGGGAGTATGATGTCTTAGGTTTACAATTTGTCCTTTCTTTTCAGTTCTTATGGTTTTGCTAAAATTAGAACCATAGACCACTTTGTACAATTCCCAAGTCACTATAGCATTACACTGGGGGAGTGTATACATAAAATACATGCTATATGTTATTAAAGAAATATATCATGTCCCTCTACTACACATACTATCTCTATACGTATATCTTGAATATGTATGGAAAAGATATATTCCAAAAAAAAGGAAAAAGGAAAATAAATAGGGAAAGAAATCTATTCATTGCAGGGAAGCACATTCACTTCCAGTTTTGAAAGGTTTACTGATGGTTCAAAAGGAAATTTAGACACATGTCACTAAACATGATGTCACTGAAAAATAACCTCTCTGAAGTACCTGCAAAAACTCCCCAAAATCTGTACAACTTATATAAGACATACTAAATACTCATCTAAACTGTCTCAAAATGGGTTTTTCTGAGTCAGCAGGTTAGTTGCATTTTTGTAGCATTACTCCCTTACTTTAAAAGTTGAGTCCCTGTTTCTAAAATGGAATGAGATGCAGCCCTTTCCATTTTCTCAACCAGAATTATCAGCTAAATCATGAAATACTACTTTCCAGAGTTGTATCTGTGAAATCTCATTGAATGCTATGCTTCATCTGAGCAAAAAACCTGCCGGCAAGCTGCAATTAATATCTATGTGTGGTCAGCAGTAAAATAAATTTGGCAGGCAGTGAAAGAAATTCATACCAGTTCTGAAGAGCTGTCAGAAAAAATATGACCCATTTCATAATGACTAAAAAGCATTTTCCCCAAAACATTTCTCCCTGTAGATCATTGGGAAAAGCTGTGGCAAGCTGCAGTTCTGACTCACAGATAAGAGTGTGAGAACAGGTGCTGTAAAGACTGGTATTATCCTTCAGAAGGGTGAATTAGTATTTGATGCCCTCACTACACAGATCTCAAAATGCTTTTAGAAAGTAATTTACTGTCATTCTCTGTGGATTGATAACGGACCCGGAAATAGCTTAAATTCATTTATCTGTATTAATACTCACATGACAGTAGAGAGAAAAACATCATTTAGAATATGTTGTTCGGTTTTTTTCCAGATGGCTAACGCCACATTTGTTGGTAATGATGGTGAAACAATAATGCCAGAACAGAATAAATAGGAATTCAAAGAACTAAGAACCAGTATTTACAGACATCAGCAAGAAAGACAGATTGTTATAAAATATTAAACTCTTCTGTTCATTGTCACAAACCATTTTAAGACAGATTTTCATTCCTACTTCTCATAGAGATGCATCTACAGACTGAGTGGCATAAAACAAAATAATGTGTGTCTGGTTGCCATCTCTGGATTTGTATTCTGTCACTCCATTTCTCAGCTTGAGCTCCTGAGCCAATGGCAGTGGCAATCCTCACAGCCCAGCCTCCTCCAGAGGCTTTGCTTACTGCCATTTCTGGGGTTCCCCACTCCTTTTTCCTTCTCCCTGGAATGCTAAATCCTGCTCCCAGCCTTACTTCTGTAACTCTGCACTTGCCCACTGGAGGGACAATTTAAAATTTGTATGCCCTTGTGGCAATCTGCCCACCTTTGCTGGGTATGAAAAATGCTGCAACCCCTCCAAGGAACAAGTAACAAGCATGAAGTCCTCGTCAGACTCTAGAGGTTTTGTTGGATTTCATTCCTTGCAGATCAAAATCCATACAACTCTTTCAGTGTTTTGTTGGGGAATTTTTTTGTTTTTTTCCCCTCGGTGCTTATCTGGTATTGTGAGTGCTGTGGTCACACCAGGAGGCTCCTTTGAAGAAAGAAAGCTCAGCTGAAGAGCAGTTTAAGAACGTATAGAGCTTTTTCACTGACACAGAACACTGCACTTGTCCAAACACACAGCAATTTATTCACTGATTATGCCAGCAAGTTCAAGGTTATATTAGGCCTTGTTCAAGTGTTAGAGCAGCTTTTCCACTGGTGAATTTATACTTCTGCCACATCATTATTGGGATCCTCTGTAAAATGTGAGACACAGATTTCAGCTTACCACAGTTCAGGCGCTGAGGTTACTGTGTAAGGCAATAAACTGAGACTTGAGGCACTTCATTTTCCAGTCAGGAATTTCTCTGTCTTGGTAGCAAACTTCCCTGGGAACTTCAGCTGTACCATGCTGGTATCCTCCCAACGTCTTCCCCTGATGGAGTTTAACCTGGAGATAAAAAACCATCCAAAGTCCATCATCTCTGCCACATTTAGCACTGAATCTGGATTTAATGCTAAATATAAATAGCATGCAGTCTTTCCAACTTACTGGCATCATATTGTGGCAATATTTTGAACACAGTAAGGAAATTCTGAGTTTTGTGTGCATGTAATTTATTTCCTGCTTCCTGACTCACAGCATGAGGAAATTTAACTATATAACTTGAACACATAATTTAACTTTTAAAGCCTCAGCACTGAGATGTGAGCTCACAGCTTCTGTCAGTGAACAAAATCAGTCACGGGTCATGCAAGTTCCTCTCCCCAGTGGCACCACATCAGTCACAGCCTGGAATTCCATGGAGAGCCTGGACACTCATGACAGCTTGCCAGACACAGAGGTTTGGGCAGATGGCTCTGAGATGAAGCAGGAGTCAGGGTCACAGTATTGCTTGGGGTGCATCTAAATGAAATTGTCTATTGGCTTCCTGACAAAGGCTAGTTTTCTCCTTGGGTTACTCAAGCACAAAGAGAAATACTCCATAGGGACCTAAAGAAGTGAAGAATCCGTAAGCTAGGATTTCATTACAAGAAATTGCTGCCTCAAGAGTGTTTCCTCAAGACACTGTCTCAGGAAAGTAATTTAAGGGCTATAGAAAGCTCTCTCTGTGTAAAATATCTGCCTCTTTGGGCTACTACCAATCCAGTGCTCTGCACTGGTAATTCTGTGGTGGATGCAATGTACCACACCATCAATTAATAGCAATTGGTTAACTTTGCACATAGTTTACAACAGCAGTCTGTGCAGGAATATAGGTTTTTTGCATGTAAGTTTTCAGGAGAAAGACAGCCTGTCTTATGCCCATCACTGTGTCAAATATTCAGGAAATCACTGTTATAGTTCCCAGTTTATGCAATTTTATGTAATTGTTATCAAAATGAGACTCAGTATTATGTATGCATTTTACCTCAACATTGAAGAATGCACATAGGTGTAAACTGTGTGCCTGTTTTTTTGTTTCTGTTTTTTAAAAACCCTAAAAAAACCCAGATAAAATTGTAAAAAAACCCCCCATCTACTGCCCCAATAGAAACCCAAACAAACAAACAAACAAAAAACCACCAACAAAAGCCCCAACAAAACAATATAGCTGAAAACAGCCTCAGCTGTAGTGATAATTTGTAGCATTTCAGCCATTTTGGCTTTGAAAGTCACTTAAGTCTGCTAACATTCTTGCAGCTGTCTCAAAAGATAGCAAATAATCTAAAATTGTACTAAGTAGGTGAAGGCAAACAGATTTATTAAAAGGACAGGGGGCACAATATGAATGGTAACTCAGCCATATTCGGTGCCTTAGTGGTATCAGTTGCTCTTGGCTTTTGCCCTGTTCATGAAGGTCTCACTTTACAAATAATATTTATTTATCTATCTATCTATTTATTTATTTATTTTCATGTTTGGTAGCACAATTGTCAGGATTTTCCCCGTGCTACTAAATATAATATCCTTTGGTAAATTCCCTTCCTGGAGCAGATTTCCAGCAGAACGTCAAATATAAACCAACAACAGTGCAGGAAAGCCTCTCGAGGCAGGCAAAAGAACATTGCAGCAGCTTGTCCATGTGACCCTCCTCGTTTCTGTAACTGAGGATATTCATCATCTTGACAGCCACGCTTGAGAGAAGATCTATAGTTTCTCTCTCAGCCACATATCTCTGGAGCATGTAGAATCACAGAATAGTTTGGGCTGGAGGGGACTTTTTAAGGTCACCTAGTGGAATCCTCCTGCGAGGTCAGGTTGCTCAGAGGCTTGTCCAGCCTGACCTTGAATATTTCCAGGATGGAAACCTTTCTGAGCAGCCTGTTCCAGTGTTTCACCACCCTCTTGTAAAAAAGTTCTTCCTTATATCTTATATCTTATAATCTTATATCTTATGTCTTATATCTATCTTATATCTTCCCTATATCTTAGTCTGAATCTACCCTACTTCAGTTTAAAACAATTTAAAGCCGAATTTGTCCTGCAGCAACAGACCCTGTTAAATGGGCTGCGATTTTCACAGCATAGTTTTCTTCTGCTTCCTAAGATATTACTGATATATGGAATTGGTGTGCACTTTTAGCCTGATGGCTGCTCCACTAAAAAACGTCTCACAACAACTTTATTCAGGGTGTTTCTACAGATGAAGATTTCATAGAAAGAAAGGAAGGGCCCATATGTCTGTGTTTTCACAGTGAGTATACCAAAATACAGAACTGGAGCTGAAACTTTCACATAATTCCAGAGGGAAAACTTAAGTCATGTTTTCATTAGAAACCCAGAAAAGAATTCATGGACATGCTCAACTGACACAAAAATCAGTTCAGACGAGGCTGGCTGTGATCAGGATCTTAATTTCCCTTGAAAACGTGGTTTTCTTGAAACTGAACTTTGTGAAATCATACCAATTTGGCAAAACAATGCCTGAGAGGGAAAGAATTTTTACAGTAATGCAACACACCACTTTTCATAAGAACTTAGTTTTAGGTGTTTTATTTAGCAATTTCTTATGGTAGAAAGGAATACAGATTGTTTAAATCGATTTGATTTCAAGGTCATTTTTCTGTTTAGTATGAAACTTAATTTGGAAATCTGAAAAACCCCAGACAATCAGGCTTTCCATTCTCTACCTCACTTTTCCTCAGATGATTTGTGTTATGTTTTTCTAGGCTGCTTGCTTTCTTTACGTTGATTGGTGAAAATGAGAATTTATAGAAATTGCCCATGTCACGGTTGATAGAAATCATTGTGTATGAGGTGCTTAAAAGCCTTTGAAAAATCTGACTCTAAGTCTCTACGGTATAATGTGGAGATGTGTGTAGATAAGATTAATGAACACAAGTTGGGCAGAGAGAAAAACATAATTAGGCTGTTTCTGATGCTTATCAGAGAGCAAGGAGCCATGAATGAAAAGCAGGCATTTAATCAGGGTGGAGAGATGTGCTCATAGCTGTAGCTTGCTGGGAGCAGACCTTGCCTTGCTCCTTTAGGAAGCTGTTTGTTGGGAGCCAGTGTGGAGTGGTGGGAAGCCACAGGGAGAGGAGGCACGTACAGAGCACACCTCATCTCCCCAGGTGCTGTGCCAGTGCCCTTCTGTGGCTGGGCTGTCACAGGGCAAGAGATGTCTCAAACCAGATACAGGTTTGATGTATCTAATAGTGCCATGAATGCTCCCCTCTCCCATGGAGCTTGGAAAGAGGAAATGGGAGCTGAAGCACTATCATGAACTGCTGTCCTTTTTTTAATTGCTGGTGGCACCACTGGGAGTCAGCAGAAGCAGAATGTTGACTTGACTTTGGTCGTGATTTTTAGGGAGTTTTTTCAAAACCATGTAGGAAGAGAGGTAAAAAAAAACCATAAAGGTTTTCTTCCACTCTGAAAGCATCCATCCATCTTGTCAGCATGGGGCAGTCCATAACACCCCAAGAAGGGAATGGCAGATTCAGGGTCTTGAAAGGACTCAGTACACAGCAGAAGAGTGGACTGCAGATTAAATCAACTGCAATAATGGTTCCAGCTAAGTATCTGACCCACTACGTAGAAGCCAAATTTGATAGCATTTTTAGTATGACAGTAACTGAGCACTGGCATGGTTTTCCCAGAGGGGTTGTGGAGTCTCCATCTGTGGAGATTCTCAAAAGCCATCTGGATGCCAGGCAGCCTGCTTAGCAGGAAGGATTGGGCCAGGTGACCCCCATGCATCCCTTCTAGCTCAGCCACTCGGTGATTTGTTGTTCAACAAGATTATCACTCTTATTGTTGTGTCCACTCGCTCTTTCTGTGGACAGCAGAGCAGAAGCTCCTTCCAGCCTCTGGGCTGTCTGCTTACCTCTGAAGCTGCTGCTAAGGCACAGAGAATCTGTGGTTCAGTAAGGCTGTCAAGAAACCATGACCTCAGAGGCAGCTTATGGTTAACATAATACTGCATTTGGTCTAATAGCCTCCTCACTCAGAGGGAAGGAGATAGCATTTTCACCGAGTATTTATACAGGGCAGCCCAGAGATGGAAGCAGGGTTTGGCTGCTTATTCTCATCAGCATAAGCTCGAAACAAAATTAGAATAAGGTGGCTCACAGATATTATGAAATTGTTATTCACCCTTTAGTGTAAGGCATCTGTATTAACTACAAAATAATTACAAGCCATAAATTCAAGCAATTCTATGTCCTTTAGTTCCAGTTCTACATTTATACCACCTTAACAACAGCTGTAATTATTTTTGCCTTCTTGGTTACACTCAGTTTCATAGATGGATGGAAAAAAGTCTGAGCACTCAAAATGCACATTAACACCACCACACAACCACTGTGAATGGGAACACATCCTGGTGGTGCCAAATGGAGGTGTATGCTGCACACAGCACTTGGGCAGTTTTAGTGCTGCTATGAGATGCCTCATCTTAGCAAGTGAGCAGAGGGTGCACCCAGCATCACTCTGGCAGTGTTTCATAATAAAGATTCCCCTGAGATGTGAGGAAGAGCTGAGCAGTCTAAGCCATCATATGTGGAAGTGGAAATCGAGGTTGAAAACCAGCCCATTCCCCCAAGTCCTTTCACTTTCCCCATCTCCATTAACTGAAAGCTGCCATTTAAATATTTAACTCTTCAATCCCTCAGATGCAAAAGTTCCCCCTAGACCAGCTTCAGGAACTGTTCAGCTGATGGACTTTCAAAAGGCTGCACCAAATACTTACACTTTTTCAGATGAAGTACCAAATACTTACACTCTCCTTATTCCTCCCAGATACAGCTTGTTTCTTTGAAGACAGCATGGCTCAATTCAGCCCTGGTGTAATTACAGAGGCTTCAGTTGCAACCAGGCTAAAATTGTTCTTTTGTTCCCCATTTTCTTCTTCCTAACTAGCCGTAGCTCCATTGTCCTGGCTTTTAACACTTGTAGCAGAGTAGCAATTGCTGCTTGAAGTGCTTTTGCTGTCCATTTGCAAGAGATGACCTTCCTTTTCTCCCGGCACAAGTCTACAGATGGAAATGTAATCTTTCACAGTTGAGTGGCTTTCAATACACAAGCAAAGGCAGAGTGAAAAAACTTAGCACTGCTATTAAAGCTGCTCTCTGTAAACAATTACTTGTCTTAATAGGGATTAATATAAGAAATAAGCACTGAAAGAAAGTGAAATCACTGCAAAGCCTGTCTTGCAGCTGTAATTTCTTTCTGCAAATAGAACTGTGAAGCTACTGACTAAGTCAGGCACTCTTCATCGAGTAGGTAATCAGCAAAGTAAGTGCAGAAACAAACTGCACTGGTATCCATGGAAAGAAAACCTGTTTGTTTATTTGTTGTTAATTATGAAGACTGCAAATACATGGTGACATACAGAAAGCATATGCTATAAGCAGTTTGGTGGCTTTGTAGCAATAGAAAGTTTACACAAGACTTCACATAAAGGACAAACAACTAGTGTATGCAGAACACTAGAACAAATAAGACTAAGCTAGGTAGTAACTTTTATTTGGTGAATTTTAATGCACAGTTCATTAGGATCCACAGCAATAGAGAACTAACTACTCAGAGATGCACTAGCATAATCAGCTAGATTAAATGCAACCTTTTGAACCACTAATAAGATTACATTTTAGTGAGCTAATCAATGCAATATTGTGATTGCAAGAAGTTAAAATAGATTTTTAGAACAGAAACCAGGCCAGTCATTTAGATGGAATTAATAGTCCATCTTTCCTTGTTTTTACATTTCTCAAAATTCAAAGTCAGTGCTAATAGTTTTACAGAATCCTTTCTTTGTTATGTTCTGTCTGTTTATTTGTCATTCACTGGAATCATCTTGTTCAGCCAAGTGGAGTGATTAGTAAAATTCTCATGCTTTGTTGTAATGTATGGAAAAGGGACAACATCTGGGGAGATGCTTGTCTCATTTTGCTTAGGGACACTGAAGATGCTGATACCTGAGCAACACAGACACAGACTTGTTTAAATGCTGAGTGTGGACCCAGCAATCCATGTTCTGGTGACAGTGCTGGCCTGCTCTGTTTCAGTCACCTGTGTCTCACCTGTCTCGAGGCAGAGGTTGTTCACATTCCTTAGTTTCTCCATGGAGCTCAAGAAGCAGCTCTGAGCTGAAGGGATTGGCTGTTCAGCACGGCATTTGCTCTGGACTCTGCTGTGAGTCCCACTGAGCTGTGTGAAGAATGTGTATGTGGCCAGTCATGGCACTGCCACCAGAGAAGCCACACATGCCACCTGCTGCAGGAGCATCCCTGTGTGCTGAGCACCTGGAATACACAGATATAATCCATGTCATGCAGTGCAAAATGCTTAGCAATAAATAGGTTATGGGGTAGCAGCTCATCTGAGCAATCATAAAGGCCTACACACATCAACCTCAAACCTGCTCCTTTTTACCTCCCCACCCAGGCTGTCTCCTGACTGCTGCTGCCCTGCATCCTTTGAGCAGTTTATCTGCTTTACACATACAAATATACATATATATACATATAAAATCTGTATTTTTTGTTAAATATTTCTCCCTCAGTTTAAATAGCAACTGTTTTTTTTTCCCTGATGGTATATGAAATCAAATACTGTGCTCTAAGTGTAAGTAGATGAAAACTGTTCTACTTTCTCATCTCTAAAATAAAAAAATGTATCTCATGGATCTTGCTTCAATCTGCCATATACCACTGCTCAAGGCTTTTATTTTTCTCTGCCAGGTTTTGGACTTTCGTGCATTCTGAGGTCAGATGACAGGATACAATGTTTATGCCATTTTTTTTTTAATATTTATCTTAAAAAAAACACCTAATAATTTACTTTTTGATGGTCATGGTATTTATGGCAGCTTGATTCAGTGTTCATTTAAAACAAAAAATTAAGTCCTTGACAACTTGAGCCAGAGCTCTGGGATGGAGAATATCCTATTCCCATCTTTTTTAACCTGTAGAATCTTTTTTACCCAGTTCAATGCTCAACTATTTATTTCTATTGGCCAGAGAAACCTCTGTTGCAATCTTCATTGAAAGCTGATGCCAGCTGTGCTGAATTTAATCCATCTCTTTCCACCACTGTCCCCTTTCTTTTTTTTCCCTCTGTGAGACTCCTCCAATTTCCTTTGCATGGCTAATATCTGCCTGAGCAGCACCAGGAATTTTTACTTTATCATTATTCTGTAATCTCCTAATATCCTTTTTAATATCCCCCTAGTGCAAGTTTTATTATCCTTTTTTACTAAAATAAATAGCAATCTGAATATTATTACTAAATTTTATAAATATCATAACTTTCTAAATTCTATAAAGAGACTAAGCAGACAAATACCGTTGAAATAAAAGGTAAATGCCATTTTTCAGGCAGATTAGTGTGACATTCTTGCTGTCATCAGTCTGGTTTTGTCCAAATTACCAATCTCCCTCAACCAAGAGTTCAGGTAGGAATCCTCTTCCCATAAATGGATGGCCAAGGATTTTGTATTGCTCCTCAAAACAGAAAGGCTGGAATGGCTTTCTTGGCTCTGCTTGACATGCATTTAAGTACATGTCAAACAAAAGCAGTTACTGGGTCTTCTGGTAAATCACAGAAGGTCAATATGCACTGTGAGTAAAATTCACACTTTTCCATCTATACCCAGTGAGGAGCTTCATGGTGGAATAAAGCACCGACTGCAAAAGTCATATTCAGATCATTTTGTTGTTCTTTTGTGAAGTTTACTAATAACTACAGAGGAAAATAGCACATTTGCAGAAAATAATGGTGTTACATTGATGCTGTCAGAAGAGCAACAAAAGATCTGACAAAGGCTGAATAAGCCATTGAAAGGCAATTTTTCTTTCATGTTACCTGTTCAAAATGCAAATTGCACTTGTTTAGTTTTACATTTGTGACATACCTCTGCCTGGAAATGTAGTTTGCTTAAGAGGTAGTTAACTTCTGTGTAAAAAACCAATTTAAGTCTCTGAGTGAAATGGATCTATTTACATGATATATTTACTTCCAAATACAGACTTTTTTTTCTTTTATGTTGCATTTTTGCAAGCATTTTAGGTAGTTCTCATCTCTTTTAAAAATTTATTTAAGGGGTCCCCTTTTTTCCAATGTTTTTTTTGCCAGACATTTATTTTAAAGTTAGAAGGACCTCTATAACATTTATTGCTTAATCCAAACATAAAAAAAAAAAGTAAGAAGATGTCTAAGTTGGCTATTTTGTTTCCTGTTTCTGAATATTGGAAAGCAATCAAGAAAGCACTTCTGTATTTTTATGGATAAAAAATGAACCTGGTATCACATCAAAACAGGCATCATCAGCTCCAGCAGGGTCTGCTATCACAAGTTTGTCATCAGCACATCTGGCTGGCAGGTCAGTACAGGAATGATGGTGAAGCACAGGACAACAGTTTTCTGCAAAAGAGAAGCAACTATTTCTAGTCATACCCATATCTTTTTGTTTCACTGCAGTCTTCTGAGCAAGTACTTGAAAATCTGCTTCTCTCAAAATGGTGCAGAAGAAGCAGATCACTCCTTCAAAGATAAAAAGAAACAGTTCCTTACAATTCTGTATCTATCAATTTTATGAGGAATGGTTTGTATATCAACAAATTTATTTTTAAACAGGTCACAAAAAAATTAGGTTAGAAGGTTTAGCAAAATTTGTCAGCTGCGCATTGATTCATACTACTCTGTCCAGACATTTTTGTTTCCTTTTCTCCTCTGTTCTTACTTCCTTTGAAACAACCCCTTCCATTCCGCTCTCACTGCATGGAAACTTCCTTTCTCAGTGTTTTCACTGTATTTTTGCTTAAAGTTTTACATGCCTGCAAGCAGCCTATGAGCAAAAAAACTGAAAGAGAATAGCTTATCTAGCTAGCAAAATGAAACATAGAAGAGAGTAGGATTTTTCCTCAGGAAAATTGCAGAATGATATCTGCTACAAATGGAGAACGCTGTTTAAATTGCTGGACTGTAGAGGCAGCAAATCAAACAGGCACCAACCAGTTATAAATGAATTTCACTTGGATGTTTTGAGGCTTCAGTGCTGGGTCTGAGCTTCCAGAATAGTCTTCCAACAGAAGCATGAGGATAATTAACCAGAGTGGTATTAAAACAGTGTTGACTACCACTACAGTAAAATGTTCATCCTGGAGAGTTGTAACACCAAATGACTGGAGGTCCTCTCCACATCTATTAGCTCCCATTACCAGTTGCCCAGTTCCTTTTCCCGTGCTGAAATTTCCTGTGACTCTACATGAAAATTCATGCATTCAAACAGAAGAGACAAATAAAATCCTCCATTCTTGCATTTCTCTGTGCAGCCTTAGACTGGCCACATGCACCAGCCACCTCAGTCACAAAGAGGAATTGGTGGTAAATCTCCAGTATAGCAACACTTTGTTTTCCCTAGGTCTGCTTTCCAAAAATAAAATGCATGAATTGCAATAAAATGCAACAGAGAGTAACATGCTGCAGTTGTTACCTCACAAATTCCTCTCTTTTTGTGAGAACATCAGAACATCTGTGAGACAGTTGCTTACAGAAGGTAATTAGCTCCTGATTAATGCTTGCATCTAGTTTTATATAATTTCACATTTTCTAGTTTTCCCAGCTTAGCCTGCTCAGATTCTTTCTGTAATGAGTGAGCTTTGTCTTAGCCTGTGCTCCTCTCAAGGGAATCACTCTGGTGCTCTTCTGCAGCCTGGTTCTCAGTCACATCCTGTTGCACTGCTCTGCATACCAGGGTGACTCTTGCTAGGGCTGTATTTCTCCATGTACACAGACCAACAAAAGCACCGTTTCTAACATATTTTCAATGAACTTCAAATTAATGCAAGAGTAGTGCAAAACTGTCAAGTGCCCTGAGGACACAGTGATGTTCAGTCAAGAACATGACAGTCAAGTTGCATGAGGTAACTGATGATGCACTTAATGATGACTAACCCAGCATAAAACAGGTGAGTTCAGAGCATGTCTCATCTGATGGAGGCTTCTTTTTTGTTCTGCTTTTTTTTTTTTTCGTTCTGCATCCACCAGCCCAGCACTCTTCTGGCTTCTTAGATGTCACACCTGTGTGTGAAGTAGAAAGCTCTTGAGAAGTCCCCATCTATGAAAAAACATCCTCCCTCAGAAGAAAGAAAAAGTGAGTTTCTCTGTTCAGTCTCAACTGCTTTATCTGGCAGCAGTCAAATATGCATTTCATTTTTCATTAAAGTTCTATTACCTTTGGAAATCTGTAAAGCTCCTAAACTGGTTGTTTTGAAGACGACTGAGGATCATATATTTTGGTTATGATGTCTGGAACATGCTGGAAGAATCAAGCGTCAAATCAGGCTCTGAAACATAAACTTAGTTTGAATTTTTACTTTTTACTGAGAACATATGCTTGGGGAGGAGCCCTGAGGCTAAATCACGCCTTATCTTTAGATTTGCATGTTTTTATACATTCAGAAAATTCAACCATAAACTCTCAAGGTAAGAGGAAAATCATCACTATGGGACTAGAATATTAAACATCATCTTGATTGGTTGGTAGCTCATGTTTAGTCTTATATGGGTACACTTCTGCCTGTTGTCTCACTGTATTTGAGTGCTTCATTTTCCATTGGCCATGATGCCTATCAACTTTCACAGGAGTTACCACTGTTAAGAGGTGGGTGATGATAAATTGTGTAACTTTGTCACTTCTGATCATACTTTACCCTTCATACATGTATCTAATGAGTGCTGACCTCCTAAGTCCTGTCCCTATTCACTGCCTCAAGGTAAACAGCTTTTTCCTTTCACACTTTCTGTCAAAGCCTTTCTGACATGCTTCTCACACAAAGTATTTTGCTACCTTTCCTGAAAGAAGAAAACCTTTGCTGCAAAGTTAGAATGACCTTGATTTTTTTTCCTGCTAGGATTACACTCCTTGCAGATACTGCTTCCCTTTGAATGGTTTGCTCTGACTTCTGAAGTGATTTTACAAGGTGTTCTTTATCTCTTCATCCCAGACTAATTCATTATAAATGTCTACAGTCTGTCTCAGACCTTGTCAGTCCTTGTACTGCAGTGGCTTTCCCAGCTGCTGCTGCCATTGCAGCTTGCTGTATGTCAGGCAGCTGTTTCTCACCCTCCACACCCCTGGCAATCTTTTTGTAGTGATCGGCTAAATATTGCTGACCACCAGGTCAGACTGGCTCCAGTTAACATCAGCCATTTTTTGCTTGGCTCATTGTTGATACTTATTACAAGATAATACAGATGAACATCAGCAGAAACCTTTGGTCTGGTCACAACGCCAATCAGTAAAACCTTCCTAGCGCTATGTTTTTCCTTCCATAATCTGTCAGGTTGGACAGATGAGGGTAGGCACCCTTTAAAAGTAACACTTTAAAGAGCTGTCTGTAAACATGCACTTCTATAGTCTAAACAGGAAAAACTACCTGCTCAGCTAAAGGAAGATATACGTTTTTATCCCATCACTACATCTGAAATAATGTTTTTTGTGGTGGATAGACACCAACCCATTCATATTTACAGTATGTCTGTGTTAATGACACAGTTAATATCGCATCTTTCCTGCAAATATTTCAAGAAGTCCTTGACATCAGAGCAAACCAAAGTCTATACCTCAGTTCCTTCTTTTCAATGAGGAAATGTCCATGTAACCCTGTCCTAAGCATTACAGCAAGAGAAATTACAGTAGTTTCAAAATTGTAAGCCGCACCTGATTATAAGCCGCACATCCGGGTAGCCGGGCAGACCACGGGATTTGTCCATATATAAGCTGCAGCTGAACATAAGCTGCATTTTTTTTTTTTTAAGCTAGAATCCATGTATGACAAAGTAACGAGTTAGTAACAGAATCACGCCAGCATGGGGTTTGGTGTCAGGTGTTCAAGTTGCAAACAGTTTTCACAGACCAGCGAAGCCTTTAGAGGCAGCCCCAGGCACCCTCCCCGGCCGGCTCTCACTTCCAGGTTGGCATTTCACTGGGATTTTTCCATAAATAAGCTGCACCTGATGATTAGCCTCACTACTGGGGTAGGCTGGATTCTTCAATGAAAAAGGTGCGGCTTATAATCGTGAAATTACTGTACTCAAGATTTCACAGCCTTTACAGCCAGCTGCCAAAAGCAAATCATGGTGTGTACAAACCTGCTCCCACTTCATCAGCACTGGCAGGCAAAGCCAAACCTCCCAAGGATCCTGTTTCTCTGTGTGCTAAGCTGAAAAAGACTTTAACACAACCAATAGTGATGGCACATCACCCAGTCTGATTGTTTTCTCCCCAGATTCACTCAACGTTACCTCCAAAGTAAGGGTCTAGACAGGGGAAACATTGCAAATTTTAGATTCCTTTAGCACTGACAGCCTGAGTCGTGTTTTCCAAAGGAGTGGGAATCAAGCTGGTCTGTGCAGTGACTCACAGGTTTTCAGATGGGTAGCCTTTGGCTGTACTTCAGACTACCACATGCAGCCTAGCAAAACAAGCACAGCCACCAAAAGAGGCAATCCCGCCCTTCTCCCCAGTTGTTTGTTTCCACACTCCTTCCTTGTGCTAGCACAAGCTTTTCTGTGAATATTCTGCAGTACTGAGAAGACTGAAAAATAAATATTTTCATTGTTTTTGACAAGGCTATTTTTCAGCTCCCAGAGTCTCCCCTGTCACCTGACCACACAAATATTTGTGCTAGCCCAAAGAGGAGGCAGGTTTGAGGCCACAGAAACTACAGCCCTCCAAGTTGTAGTAATCTGCATGGACTTTTTACAGACGGCTTTGTCAGCTGTTTCTCCAGGTGAGGGTTGCAAGACCTGTTCCAAGACCTGTGCCACACCATGACACAGCCATGCAATACTGTACCTTCCGTCTTTCCAAAAGAAAACTTCCATGAGCAAGTTATCCTGCCAACAGCAAAACAGAGTCATGGGTCTGTGAACAGCTCAAATGACAGTTTGTCTACTCATTAAAATAAGATTTTCCAAGTTGCATGTGTTTTCACAGAGTGGCCCAAATTGCTTTTTGTGCAGGCTGGTGTTTTTTGTTCTTCTAACTTTACCTGTTAGGAACTCCTTTTAGGAGAAAATGGAAAAAAAGAAAAATAAAAGGAACTTTGTAGTCTCATTCCTTGAACAGGTATTTCATTCTGGTTTTGCTATGTCTTTCACATTCCTTGGTGTTCCAGCAATAAGAGAGCAAAACCCAATTACACTTAAAGTAAAGCTGTGAAATGAAAAGAATGGAGAAAGCAAAGTGGAGAACACCAAGTGGTCTGGGAGAGCACATCTGGTGCTGCCCAGGGAACACAAGTACCATGCCACTTCGTTAGGCTCATAATGACTGGGCAATTGAGCAGCCAAAACTACCTGAAAATGACAGGGTACTGTTAAGAGCAGAAAGTGCCTTTGTGTGTGTAATCACTCTATCTTCTCCTGGAGGAGGTGGGATGTCAGTGTGCATGGATGCTTCAGTCTCAGCTTGAGTGCCAGTGAAACCAAGGAATGGAAAGGACACTGGTTGCAGGAGGACCCTAACAGGTGCTTCAGACTGAATGATGCCTGCATTTTAGGGACCTGACTTGCATTCTGTCTTAATGCAAATACAAGATGGTACCAAACAGT
Source organism: Sialia sialis (assembly GCA_009812075.1). Lineage (NCBI taxonomy): Eukaryota > Metazoa > Chordata > Aves > Passeriformes > Turdidae > Sialia > Sialia sialis. The sequence goes on from VRYO01001865.1 coordinate 6,708,450, forward strand.
ACAAGGTGTCTAATGAATTTAACTGCAGCCACTTGTTAAGCAGCTTATTACGCTGAAATGAGGAGAGGCAATATCATTTTGTTGTTGAGTTTAGTGCTCAGCTGTTTAGATAAACTAACTTGCTGAATAAACTACATGCAGGAGTTTTGGTTTGGGTTTGTTGTTTTTTTTTTTAATTAAAAAAAAAAACTTTTAAAAAATAATTTTCTTCCCTCTACTATTAAACCTCTGCAATGTTTAGAAACAGATCTTGAGAAACGTGCCCTAGTGCAAGACAAGCTATGATGTGCTGGTGACCTTCACCCAGCTCCCTGGAGTGTCCCAGAGTCTGTGATCATCCATTCATTTAGCAGATTCACTCTTCATCATGGACAGGGTTCATCCCTCTCACCTTTAATCATGAAGGCATCTTACAGAAGCCATTTCTCTTGTGTTCTTCTGTATGGAGAAAAAAACCGTAGTCTCCAATTAGTTATAAAAAACAGAATTGTAAGCAGAAACAGAGGAGAGTGTAGTTGCAAACACTTAAAGCTCTTTTAATTCAGTAGAGGCTGTTTTTAAAATTTCTTTGTAATTTAATGTTCTGATTATTTTAAGTCTTGCCCATTATGGAACGAAAAATAATTTTGCTTTTTGTTACTTTTATATATTGAGTTAATTAACTGCCATTAAAATAATGCAGGATTTACACAACTAAGAAGTACGCATACAAATTACAGTACGATGTAGATTTCTTGAAAAGTCATGGCTCTTTCCTCACTTCTCCCTCTATGATTATTTTTATTTATGTAACCATTTTTTGACCACAAATATTACTTGTTTGTGCCTCTAAGAAATGAGCAGATGCATCTCTCTTTCATGCAATAATATTCTTTACAGGTGATGGTTTCTTAGTTCATTTGAGTCTAGAGTTAATCCCCTCCAAGAGTATCTTTCTTTTGTTTAGTTCTTCACAATGCAACTGTCTTCTGTTGTAGCCTGGTGCTTATACAACTAGTCCAAATTGGTTTACTTTGTTCTGATTTCCCAAAGGATATATGAAACACTGACCATTATTCTAAGCTTGTTGCAAAGTGGGCACTGAGCATTTTACTGGCGGGTGTTTACAGGACCTTCAGCCAGATTAAAATAGAGATTTGCTTATGTTGCATTTCCAGGAAATCCTTCCAGCTAAACATTTGTATTCATAGCTAGCTTTACCATATGTGAAGTTTTTGGGGCTCAGATCAAAGTTTTAAATTATTATTTACTTAACATAATAAATATCAATATAAAACTATTATAAAAATAAAAATATTACCATATTTTTAAAACAATGTTGCTACTTGTTAATAAGACTTACCATGCTGATTTTCTAATTAGTGTAATTAATCTACTAAAATTGAAGCGTAATTAACACCAGGAGCTTTCATACTGCTCTTTATGTAGATAAAATCAATTATCAATGCATATATATGTTTTGCACCTATTGTTGGTCTTCTGACAGGTGGTAACTTTACCCCACAAAGGGTTTTTTTCCTTAGTTCTTAAAGACTAGAGAATTTTGGCAAAAAAACAACCATTCAGCTACTGTATTTAAGGTCTTAGATGTCCTTTCTATTTATCCACAATCTCAGGAGTGTTTTCTGGTCCTAGTGATTCCTTTAGACATCTCAAAGTTTAAATAATTTCTTTATTTTAATATGCTAAAATAAAGGCTATTTTTCATTGTTTGTTTTTTTTGCTTGTCTTTCTTTTTCTGAACAAAGAAAAAATACCCTGAGTCTTTTTGTTAGTCAGAATGAGCCATCTACCCCTGTCAGATTGACTCAATTCACTTGGGCTCTCTCTCTGTTGGCACAGCGTGCCATCATCTGTGATGCGTGAGCAGAATGACATAATTTTTCTTAATTTCACTTCATTTCTTGTGTCATTTATGCCTTTTCGTACAAAAAAAAAGATGGTGTAGGTGAAAATAAGGGACTTGTTCCAACATTAAGCAACACTTCATCAAATGCTTAAATGTATATACATATTTATATTTCTCAGATCACCAGCTCCACTTCTTCTCTACATTTTAGGAGAACAAGTGGATTTGATGACACAGAATGGATGTGAAGACTATCTCCTTTCCTTGAACTGGGAGAACAGAACAGCAAACACAGTGCCCGTTTTGAGCCCAAGACCATGCCCCACCTTGGCCACAGCTAATTCTGTGATACCCTTGGGAAGTTACCTGCAGCATTTCAGCAGCATTTCCCCACTCTCAGCCCCAGCTGCTGGCCTTGCAGAGGGGGACGGTGGAGGGGAAGATGCCCTGGCAGGGACCAAGGTGGCCAGGGTGGGTCCTGTAGATGAATTGTTACTGACTTATTTGTGTTGATGTGTATTCACCCAGTTGTGTTTTGTTAACTGTGATTGTTGTTAGTATTGGCTATTTGCTGTTAATGTTTTATGTCTTTGCAAATTGTTAATGTTCCTGGCTGTTTGGTCCTTTTCCCTGTCCTGGTACCCACTCTTGTGTCCACGCCCACTCCCACTGCTCCCTCTAAAATGATATGCAAACACATAGTGCTTATGGGACCCTACTCAGAGTTAAAACCCCCTAAAATAATGAGCCAACATTACACCAAGGACTAAAAATGGTACTCCCAGGTCGAGAAACAGTGGAGAGGACAAATTTACCATCCAGAGCTGCTTTGTCCTGTTGCCATGACCCAAACAACACTCGGCCAGCATGACACCCCTTGACCTCAAGCCAGTGTTTTCTCCCTAAGGACCCAGTGAGGATGGAACCCGCAGCTCTGCCAAGAGACAAAGCTATGACTCTTCTCCTCTGTGTCATCTGGCGGGAGCTGCAGTAGTGTGTGTGACCCCTGGGGCTCCCCACGCAAAGCTGAGCTCTAATACAGGCCTTAAACAGGAGCAGGTCTCCGGACCCACTTATTTCAGGTCTGAGGGCTCCGCTCGCCGCCCGGCAAGAGGTGGCGATGCGCGGCCAGTGAAACCCAGAGCTCCTGGGAGATGCTCCCAGCATGCAGAACACCCCTGGAGCCCGGGCACCTCTGATGGTTTTCAGTACGGGAAAACTCCGGGTGGTTCCTCGCTTAGCTCTCCCCACTGCTCAGCAGGTCAGTCCCCACTTACCACTGAGAGAGCTGGCAGATCCCATTCAGAATGGCAAAATATTTATTCCTGACATTTGTCTCTCACTTTATTTTCCCACTGTTTCCAGAATATAAGCAGACAATATCATTCCTGAATACAGCAATTTTTCCAGCATGCACTCTGCATATTTGCATTAAGTATGTACAGTTTCCTCATGAGGGCACTGATCTGTCTCTGGCCACCAGCGGTAGAGCATAAGGGGACAGCCTGAAGTTGTGTCAGGAGATGTCTAGGTTGGATATCAGGAATGAGTTTTTCACCCTGAAGGTATTTGGGTACTGGAACAGGCTCCCCTGGGACATGGTCACAGCACCAAGCCTGACAGAGCTCTAGAAGCCTTTGGACTCTCAGGCACAGGATGTCATTCTTGGGACACTCCTGTGCAGGGCCAGGAGTTGGACTTGATCCTTGTGGGTCTCTTCCAACTCAGTTTATTCTATGACTCTGTGTAGTCCTTTGGGCCAGCTGAGATGTGGCAGCAAGAATATTCATGCCTAAGAATTCTCCTGGATGACTGTTCCATTCAGTCATCTGGAAGTGACTTGCAACAACCAGAGGTCTCCAGTACTGTCAGATGAGTTGCTTAGATTGTATTGGGCCACCCTTTCTTCCCCCCATAAGGAGACTTTTTGTCTGTGTTCAGAAAGGCTCAATAACCTCACATCATATTCCCTAAGTTTGGAAGACCTCTAAGCAATAAGCCCCTTTAGGAAAAAGATGTATGAATTAAAAAATATTAATGCAGATTCCACCTCTATCTAAAGTTGAGGACACAATTAATTTTCTATAGTCTACCACTAAGAATTCTGTAGCTGTGTTATTACTTATGTCAATCCTTTCCATCTCTTACAGCCTCACAACTATTTGCAATTCAGTTGGAACACTTAGAGCTGGTTCTTGGGAGGGAAGTGAGAAGAAATTTTCATAGTATTGAAACGAAGATATTATCAAAGTTAAATATGGGCCTTTTTTTCTTGCGTTCTCTAAGGCAGCATGGCTCTGCAGTACTTTCATAACCATACGCTGCCTTCCACATGATGCGTGAAACTTCAGAGTTACAAGATGAAATAATTTGTTAGTCATTTCAGTTTTGCTGGATATAGGTCTGCAAAGAAAAATTCACAAAAGATGCAGTTTCTAAAGCTGCCCTGAAAAGATTTCATATTGAACAAAGTTCTGCAAAATTGTTACCTACCATTAATAAACAGTTGATTGAAAGTGCACCTACAACCTTCACTGACCTCTCACACCCTGTAATGAACACCTTCTACCAGCAAGAAGAAGAAAAGAAATGAGAAGGGAAGAACTGCTCAAAGAAAGTCAGAGAGAATTTCAGGGCACAGACATGATAACAATAAAAATGTAGGTAGGTTTATTTTGGCAGGAAGAAGCTGTGACTAATCATGCACAAAGGAAGCTTCTGTAGAGTGGGAGTTTGAGGTGCAGGTGGGGAAAGAAAAGGATGACACCAAGAGAAAGAACATTAACATGACAGAGAATATATTTTCAGTGTCTGCCTGGGTTTCCCTTCATGATGTCTCAGTCTGAGTCAGTAGTATTCATTAAATCCAGAAGTTGCCACGATGACAAACTTGTACCTAACTTGAAATTTCATAGAGTTCAAAGAATGAGCAGATGCTCTTTAGATGCTAAGAGTTTAGACTTGATTGATGAGAAGGGAAACAAGCCCATTATCTGCCAAATCTACTAACAGAGCTGTATTCACAATTACAGCACTACTTAAAAGCAAGCCCACTCTTCTCTAGGTCAACATCAAAGTAACTAGTCCAGGAGTATGCATGAGCTCTTCCTGAAATCTGTCCATGCCAGCATCGGAGACTCCAGCAGGTACATCCAGCTCCTGGGCACTGCAAATGCCATCATGGACCATGAAAACACAGACCACTGCAACATTTTACCTCCTCAAGTTGTAACGCCCTTGTGTAGGTCTTTAAATTAATTAGTTTTTGACTTAGAAGTAGAAATTTGCTTGCCAAATGTGCTATAGCCTCATATGCTTTGCAGATGATGAAAATTCTAAGTTTATTTTACCTTAAAGAAAAAAGTTTCATGTGCCTAAACAAAAGCAAGAGTCACCCCCAAAAGTTCAAACCTGTCAGTGGTTGGTTTTGTTTTGTATTTTTTTCTTAACCTGCAATTGAATAAGCTGTCAGTCTTTTAACTGGGCTTAAAACCAAGACCCAGCTAAATATTGGCCTGGTGATATTGTGATATCAAAGTGAGTGGCTTGGTACATAAGAGGAAATTTGTCTCTAGATCACCTGTGTAGACCACTAGGGAGATGCTTTCAGGGCCTGGAAATGCCAGAAGAGGTGAAGAGAGCTTATCCTGTGAGCCTCATCTGTGCCTGATGAACGTCCATATCACAACCCACTCTTGGTGCAACCTGCGAACTAAATCCAGATTTTCAGCATTCCCATGACTGAAAAGTAACAGAAATGGACAGAGCAGGCTTGAACTGTGGGGAGGAAAAAAAAAAGTTCTCAACTGTTAAACAACTGTTGGGAATTAGCTGAATACTACATTTTTAAAAATAAACCAGACTTGACCTTCTAAGAACTCTCTGGAGGGATTTCAGCTCAAAGCAGTAGCTTGAAAAGATAATAAGTAAAAGTGTCTCAGGAGAGAGAAGAAAGTATCTAGCCTTTTCAGAGTAATGGGAAATCATCAACCAGGTAACTGTTGCAAAGATAAAAACGGATACTGTGTGCTGAACACCACAGAAGGACACCTCACTGAAATGCAGAACTCTATATAAAGAACAGAAAAGGAGTGGACACCCATCTCCTGTAGTTTATTGATTAGTTTCTTGGCAATGTCTGCTCTGCATTAATAGTTTAGAAGCATAAGCCCAGGTCAGGTGGGAAAGCATGCACAGGTGAGACCATGCAGGGAAGTCTGGACTAGGTGTTCAAGTCCCTCCCTAGATTATATCAGGCTCATCAGATTTTCTACTGGAAGACTGTTTCTTCATTTGTGCCTAGAACCAAAATGAAATCTTCAGAAGATGAAGAGAGAAATTATGTCCTGAGCTAGGAAATAAAAAATATGTGAAAGATATTCTTACAGGTCAAATCAGTCTGAAGTAGGCTTGCTAGCTGTCTTATGAACATTCTAGTCTGAAAAATAAAATTATATATTCAATAATCATCATTGAAGAATGAGAATACACAGCAGTTTTACATCATGGAGTCACAGAATTCTTAACCTTAAGACTATGATTTTCCCTTGAAATTTCCAAAACTACATGAATGGGTTCCAAATTATTCCGAGTTCAGTCCCATGGCATTTGCAGAACTTTTCTTGACATCAACAGACATCATTCAACTTGGTTCTATAGCCAAATTTTTAATGCACACACACAAAGGATGAGTTTAGAGACACATTAATGTATCCTGAGGCTTATGGACATATTCTTCAGCTGTGGAAAGAAAAAAAAATAGAAACTAAACCTGCAGTTCTCATATCTTTGTAATTTTCAACAGAAAATTTGAATGGGGATCACGCATCCCTGCTGGGCAATTTCTAAGAAAGAATCTATTTAATTTTGTGGCTGTTATACTCCATATTGCATGCATCTAAGTTAAAGTAGGAAAGCCTGTAAGTTACAGTCCAAGCCAACTATTAGTCTGATCAGTGTATCGTGCTCATTGTAAGTCAGTAATGAGTTGTTGGAAAGATTTCTCTAAGCTGTACAGAATGGCCTGGAAAAGATCCAGTCACTTTATACATCTGAGAATGTCACCAGGAGAGAGGAATTAGATGCACAATGCTTTTGTAAGAAAAGGTTCATATAATTTCCAATTTTTTTTACCACTCTCACAATACACAAAGGTGAATAATTTGCAGTGACAATAGAGAGACTATGAGTAGTAACATCTACCTCAGGAGTATTTTGTCAGATACCTGCAGCCTAGTTATGGGAAGGAACATCCAAATTAAACCATTATTCAGAATTACCTTTTAAATCAAAATCAAGCCTGCTAGGCATGAGCTGGAAGGATTCAGAGTCAATATTGCTGTGTCAGGTTTGGAGATAACTGATTGGTTTTATAAATCTCTCTGCAAATAAAAAGCTATGCCTGATATATCTAAGACTGTGTCAACATTCCCCATTTGTAGCATTCAAATTGTGTTTCAAACTAAATAATTTAAAATGCTATCCGCAGAAAACTTACAACAAATAATGAAGAATGGAAGACTGACATTTCACTTTAATCCAGTTACTTTAAGATTTTGATTTCTTGAACACTTTTCTGGGTCCCTGGGTACCCAGTCAATGAATTCAAGGTTCAGAACTTGACCACAATTTACACCCCTGCCTCTAGAGTAATAACATTCTGAAAGAGGTGGACATAGGGCTCCTAAAAATGCCACTGCTCTCATGAGAGAGCTGAGATCGAGGAGCTGGAAGTTTTGGGATGCTCTGAAGCAGTTTGTACAGCAGGGATGCCCATGGGACAAACACACCAGGGACTCCCTTGCTGCTTCACAGACCTCATGGCCAGCAACAGGAATATTATGGAGCAGCTCTGAATATAATATGTACTCAGCTCTGAAGCAGCTTCTGAGTAAAATATTTTGCTTCTAATCAATTGCATTCAGGTGCTTCTGAAATAAAGTTTTCTTTGATTTATGGTTCACAGATTTCTGCTTAAAATAGAAGAAATCAAATTAAAAGAATCAAATAATGCCTCATAACCAGTGGCTCCTGGCTGTTCAGTGATCTCCATGTGTTACTGTTCTCCAGAATAAAAGTTTATTTGAGAACAGTTCCCATTGCTTTTCTGCTGGTGGATAAACCAATAACAAAGATACTGGGTACAGCTGTATTGCAGCTTGCTTTAGTTCCAAAATAGCATGAAGTAACTGCAGGCTTAACATCTGCACAGGAGAGAACCATACACAATTTTGCCAAAATCAATCAATGCAAGAATCTTTAAAAGAATATCTGAAGTGGGAGTAGAAGGAACTCCAGCTCTGATCCATCACTGCTTTCACTCGAATAATGTATTAATTAAAAAAACATCATTTACAGCCATCTTTAGCAAAGCAAAGAAGAAGGAAGAGAATTAATTTAATTAATTAATTAAATTTAATTAATTAAATTAATTAATTTCCCTTAAGTGGCTGGTTTGGTAAACATCTACAGGGATCACCAACAAGCATGCAGTTTTCTGAACTGTTCCCTACCCCTGAAGAATTTCAGCTTCCTGCTCAGTTGCACCTCAGTGAAAACTGGCGCCACAGACACAAAGGTGACAGGGGAATTGTGTTCCTTCCTGTGTTTCCCTAGCAGCAGCTGCAAACCTTCCAGTGGATATCCCCTCTATCTGAGTTACAGCTAAGGTAAATATTTTGGTGTTTAAAGCACAAGTTCTGAAAATGAGGTCAAGCAGGCATCTGGAGATGAGTTTTTCCCTCTCCCATCATCACTGGCACCTACCATTTATTTTTTTGATCTCTGGGCAGCCTAGTGGGATATGTCATCCTCTAAAGCAGCAAAGCAGTAGAGTGGAATTTTTTTACCAAAGACTGGCAAAGAAGACCCTATTTAAGAGAGGAAACAGTGAGGTGGTGTGATTTTCATTTGCTGTCCTCTTGGACAATTTACAGCAGCTCTGCAAAACCACTCTCACCAGCAGGTAGAATTTGGCCAGTGGCAAAAAAGAACTGGAAATAACCTTGCTCCCAGGGGTATGCCCAGTGTTTTCCTGAGATATTTAAGATATAAGATATCAGTAGTGCTTTTAAGCAAAGACTAGCTTTGGACAGTTCAGGGCTTAGAACAATATTTCAGCAGGAAATACTCCAGAGGTCCTGGGAAGTTGGACTGCAGCCACTTAAACAATGTCAGTCAGTGCAGACAGCACAGACAATGCAATTATGCACTGAGCCTAAGCACAGGTCAAGACTGGGCTGGCTCTGAAATCACAAAACCAAATTGTAATCAAAACCAGTGACAGAATGACAGCTCTTCTTCTGCATCTAGAGGATACCACTGCCCCATCTCCTCTTTAACTGAAAACTGAAAACATGAGAAAGAATCCCTGAAAACCCAGACCTCAAAGTCTCAACGTGTAGGCTGACTGAGCAGGTGGGGAGAGTGGGACTGGGTAATCACCTTCCTCCTGAAATCCCTGAGATTGACCCAATACACAGCGTGGTGCTCAGTCTCTCCAACTCTTGTGGCCTAAGAAAGAATAGCACACTCTTCCTGCTGCCAGCAAGGGAAGAGGCTCTTACTGCTTGTACTCAGACAAAAGCCTTCCCGATGAGCACCTGACTGCCTGACCACAGCCTGTTCTCTACAGAAAGTTTTAACAGTACAGTGCCCTCAAACAAGCACAATTACAAGTGATTAGAGAAGGTGTGTGGTGAACACCATCCCTGATTGCTCAGAGATCCTGGAGTCTGTGAAAGCTGCTGTGATGTAACACCCTTGAAGCCAGGAGGTGCCTGGACCCCTGTGCAAGAAGTTGATTCCAGCAGGAACATCACCCAGTGCCTTTGGTGATGATTGCCTCCATATCTGGAGGCAATTTGGAGATGATATTTTGATTAGTGATACAACAAGGGACTAAATGAAATATTCATCTCCGATTGCTTTGGAAAATTAGCTCCATAGGCATCATTGGCATGATTTACTAGATCCATTAAAACTCTAGTAAACATTTGTTAAATTATATAAATTAGAGGTAAGGAGAGAAGTTACAAACACATTTTTGCTCAGCCTTGCCTCCCTGCTGACAGATGTCTGTGGACTATGATTCATCAATACCGTTTTGGGGTTGGATTTACTTTTAAGCCCAGAAGCACACGTACATTAAATGAACAACTTTGCAATGCATTTGCTCCAGATGTTCCAAGAAAAATTAAACTTGGCAGCCTGGCTGTCAGATAGTCTACAAAATGTTTTTCTCAAAAGCCTTTGCACAGCTAGGAGTGGTCTTTGTGTTTGTTTACCTCAGGCAGAGAGGGACTGGTAACATCTTTCTCGTATCAAAATGTTTCCAAGAAACTGTTAATACAATTTAAAGAAAATGAATCCAAGAAGATATTGCTTTCATTGTTAATCCCTAAGCAGGATCTAAAAGGCTGGAATAAACAGAGGGACATAAATATTCTGCCTATGTTTCAACTTGTTTGCTAAATGTTTACTTACCAACATCGTGGGATGCAAAAGAGGGTGGGGTAGTTTTCCTCCCATTTCATAATTCCTATTAATAGTTGTATTGAACATCTGGCTGTAATATAATTAATATCAATCTTAGTAAAGACATTTGCAATTTGTAATACTTTGATGTAACTCAATTGGTTAAATTAACCAGTCAATGTGTGCACCTTAGGCTGAAGATGGAAAGGAGGGGCAAAGAGAGAACATTGGACTCGCTGCAATGAGTGAAGTGAAAAATCACCAGATGCATAGTTTCTAGGGAAAATTAAGGAACCTTAATATGACACTGTTCTTGTAAATGAGGCAAATGCCGCAGAAAAAGAAAATTATGAGTTTGAGAAAGAAAGCTCTTTGTTGGGAGAAAAAGATAAGAAATTCAGTTTTCAAAAGAATGAATAGCACTATAAACTGCAGCAGGTTTGTCACTATGAAAAAAGCAGTAAGTGTGTTTTAATTAAAAATGCTGCTTTTTCATGTAAGAACGTGCAGTCTGGGCTGTGTAAACATGCTGCCTGCCTAATCAGAGTATAAAGGGCTGGTAGCAGTGAGATAAAGTGCAAGCCAAGGCAAGAGTTTGGTTGTTTGGATTTTTTTTTCTTTTTTTACTACCACTCTACCTCATGGATTATTATTATTTTTTTTTAATTCCCAGCCATGAAGGAGCCTCACCCTCTTTCTCAGATCCATATTAAATTGGATTATTCAGGTAGGAGCTGTAAAACACCAGAAGATGGATCTAGATGACTAAGGGAGTAAAGACAACCCTCCTGAATATTAAGATATGTTGGACCCGAGAAGTTTTGAGTGCTCTTGGCCCAAAGACCTACGAACTTTTTTCAATTTGTTGCAAACTGAGTATTTGAAGATTACAAAGAAGGGTTGTGGACGGGGCATGAAAACTCTCACATAGAGCAGAGACACTGAGTACACCAAATAGTTTCATGATCTGCAGAGGAGGCAAATTTCTGTCATATCCAAGACTCTTACTAACCTTTAAAACCATTTGGAAGAAAACAGAACATGACCTGAGGTCTTAGCAAATGTTGGAAGGAACTCTGATGAATTTTGGCCCAGAGTAAGAGGATTCTCACTGTACAGAGTATACCCAAATATGAAATCAGTCAGACTAGGGGAAAAAAGAAACAAACGACGATTAAATTCCAGAACCCAAACACACACCTCCAGCATATTCTGACAAACCTTCTTAACACTTGGGAATTGCCCAAGAATCCTGAAGAGTATAAAAATCAGTCAAGCTCTATTCATTAAGCACCTTTTAAATTTCTCTAGTTGGTACATTTGCATGCCAATGATACTACAGTTTTCAAGTTATAGTTACTGTTAGAGAATAAAGATTTCAATTATTTGCAAATTATAGCATCCATGTTATGCAAATTTCAGATTATAATTTTACTACTATGATCTTGTTTCTTTTCTGCATGTACCTGCTTGCTAGGAATAAAAGAACTAAAGTGAAAAATCATATTAATACAAGCACAAGAGACTTCAATTCTCAAATGCAATTACAGCTACTCAAAGCTGAAGACCTGGAGCAGAACAAATTAAATGGTGTAAGTACTAACACTTTTTCACCTTTTATACAAAAAAACTCCAAAAACCACAATAACAACAACAACAACAAAAAACAAAATAAAAAGAAAAAAAATAGAAAGAAAAAAAAAGAGAAGAGTTTTGGGAAGAAGTTTTGAAACGCCTGCTCAGTCTCCAATGAGCCACAGTCAGGAGCAGCCCAATGTCATCAGAACCCAGAGATTTCCATTGGCAGCAGAATCAATAGGCAGTGTAAAGCCATGCATACATTAATGTTAAAAGTTCTTAGATCTAAGAATAAAATAGTAATCCTTCTGGTGACCAAAAGACAGAAAAATGCTAATATTTTCATCTTCAAAAATATCCTTAACTTAAAATATACAGACTCCTTTTTCTTTTCCCCCTGCAAATTTAAGGCAGCTATTGCTGACCCTACAGCATCCCTGATATTTTCCTCTGCCAATATTTTATTCCACGCAACTTCTGTCAAAGAATTACTGAATAAAACAGTATGGGCTACAAAAAAAAAAGACAGAATCAAGTGTCTACCTGACAAAGAGTTTCATTTCCTTTCAGCTCCTAAAGAGAATGCAGTGGACTTTGTCCAGCAGACATAGTTTTAAACAAATAAACAAACATACATCTATTGTTTGACTATCAAGCAACAGTGTTCATTATATCCACTTTCAGGAGAAGCAAGAAATCACCCGATGTCTTTAAGATTCATGTGAGCAGTGTAAAACCTTATACCTGGGAATACTGCACAGAACAGAAACTAAAAAAAAAATAAATTATACATTAATTATTCTGGCATGCAATTTTGTGAATTTTCCCATCCAAAAATTCAAAAAGAAAAAGGAAAACAACCTAGGGAAATTAAGTTAACATCAGTACCAAGCAAAATCATGGGGAAAATGATACAAGACTCAACTGATAGCCAGTGAAGAATGTAATTAATGCCATCAACACAGTTTTATGGAAAACGCCCTTAGGGATCTATGGTTTGTTTAATGGAGAAAACTACAGGTATGTAATGTAATGTAGTATAGTACAGCATATATAGACCTTGCTGAAGTGCTTGGTTAATCATTGCAGTGTGTTCTGATAAAAACTGGCTCAAATAAATGGATTTCATGAATTGACAGACTGGCAGACACAAATTTATTGAACAACCATAACTGAAATCACATTTTTTCTACCGATTTTTTTTTGCATTGAAGTAAATTAGATCTGATACAGTTGAACACTTTTCATTAGTGATCCAGAAGTATTTTTAAAAACTTTGAGGATCAGATTTTCAGATGACAAAGATGAGTAGAAGGAAAATACTAAGGCAGACAAGCAATCATAGAAATGACAGAGGCAATCTGAGAGGGATGAAATTTTCCTTTTAACAGGTTTCAATGCAAAGCACTGCATTTAAACACACATATTTCAGAACAAGCTTAGAAGGTGACAATATCCATCCTGGAGCAGCAACTCAAGGAAGACTCTGCCACAATTTAGAAATCCCATCTTGAAGTCTCTGTGTCATGGTATAATAGAAAAACAGGTCCTGCAGCAGACTTCAAGGGCCTGAACACCTTATTACCTACTGCTCCAGTGCCTCATAAACACAGAGAAAAAGACAGCATCCTCATCCCCAGAAATTAAATAGCACAGATGCAAGAGATGCAAATTTACTGACAAGCGGAAACAAGCATCCACATATTCCTGTAGCATTCATGTGGATCTGCTACAGATGCCAATTAAAAGAGCAAAACAGGTAACAAATCAAAAATCACATGGGGAAAAGGTCAGCATGACAGTCTAAACCCTGCTGCATTTCTCAAGGTGAGCAAGAAAAGAGAAATGGTGCAGACACAAAGGTCCCTGAAACAAAGCCCAGCTTTGGAGCCAGCTGAGGCTGTGTGATTTCATGGCGTTAACAATCCTGGCTTCTGGGAAGGTCTGGCATCATGTGCATAAGCAGCAACAGCCAGATGAACAAGGATCAGCTCTGACAGCAGTGTTTCACAGATGGAAATGATCAATGCTGAGAGGAGGTTTGTGGATTAAATGCACTTATATTAACCTGCACTAGACTGTTTTTCATTTTTGCACCTCCAACCCCTTCGCTAATCCCTCCTTGGCAAGGTTTCCCTGTGCTGTTCTCCAGGGGAAGGTGCAGGAGCTGCTCTGATCCTGAATAAACAGAATCTTAGCAAAAGTACAGTGGGAGTCTTCAAGGTCAGCTCTCAGCCACTGGCTCCAGTCCTGGCCCTGGCAATAATTCAGAGCAATCTAGGCTTGTTCTAACCTGTGACAACCAATTAGAACCACCAAGGGACCACTGACCAGCAGACATTTGACATCTGTGTGAAACACTTCCCCATCCGTCTCTTACTCCCCCTCCTAACATGCCTTCTCCTTGATTCCTACACTAGTAAGGGAGAGCTGTCAGAGCTCCAAAGGCCACCCTGATGAACATAAAGGACAAGCAGAGGGATGAGGCATGAATATATTTTGCTATTTCAGGAATCCTGCCTGAGGGGTGGAAGGCAGTAATTGCCTCTTTCACAGACAAACTTCACCTTGAAGATTTGCCTAGAGCACAGGAAAAAATTGGGAAAGCAGTTGTCTCTGGAACAGCTAGCAGAGTTTTGATTGCACAAACTCAATCTTTGGTCAGCAGTTCTTTGCAAATGCAACAATTTTTCCTGTCGTGCCATGCATACCAGTGGGAATTTGCAGCCTCTATATGTAAGTTGGAGACACAAAAAATACTCTTGCCACCTTATTTTACTGAAAAAGCCACCAAAAGATAAGAGACCAGTAAAATCTTTACCTTGGAAAGCAAGAATATTTGCAAATTCTGGTTTAATACCTATATTCTTCTGTTTCACTAAGTCTCAAATTGCTACCTACTACATTCTGTAGACAGTAGAAGAAAGCTGCTGTATTACAATACACAATGCCACAAAATGCCTCCCAAACACCTCTAGCCTTCATTGGTGTCAGTGAAGTCAGCAGGGCAGGTTTATCTGGAATAATGATTCTTATTATTCTCATTTTCTATTCTTCTTCTTATGTTTCTTATTATTGTGCCTTATGCAATCTCCCCACTGTTGCTGACAGCCACTGAGAGGAGGAACAATGCTGTCCATGCTCATTTTTTGGCCCAGACATGGGAAATGCAAGGACACAGTGTCCTCCTGGAGAGAGCTGAACCCTGAGCACTTTGCGTCCAGATCTCTGCATGAGAACACCTCATCCCTGCTCTGTACATACAATTCCACATGGTTCAGTGAGAGCCCCATAAACGACAAGTTATGGACAGTGACCAGTGACACAGATACCAGTCACTTAGATCTCATAATACTTGGACTTCTAAGAAGATGGCAGGTCACAAGATACCAGTACTGATGTCAGATTTTCCCCCTCCAGTGGAATTAACAAGGTTCACCAACACCAGCTCAACACCAAATCCAGCCCCATGCCAGAGCTGAAATACCCAGTGAGTCTGAGGCCTTTCCATAGATGTTGCATGAATGTATTTTTCTCAATATGAAGGACAAGAAGCCTTAACCAGGCAACAATTACCCAGAGTGCCAGCATCTGCTGTAGGCAGAGAGCAGGAATGCTTTTCAGCAGGCAGGTAACCAGCACCTCCAAGGGAGGAATCACCAAGCTCTGCAACACCTCCCTTTCCTCAGATACATACTGAGCATCCAGCTTCCCAGGAGAGACAAACCCTTGAGCTCCTGAAGCGAAGCTCTGCAGCTTTGCTTACACTTGACATTCAATATATTACATAAAATCCACTGAGCTTCAATAAATGAGAGCAGGGGATCATTCAACTTCTTGAACATTTCCCATTACTGTGCACACAGAGCGGTACAATGCAGTCCTTCCTTCTCTAAGTGTTACAAGGCAACAGCATGTGCTAACTCAGATTCACCTACAAATACTGTGAAAAGTAAACACCTGCCATTACCTGGTTCCTGGTAATAGTGTAGCACCCGGGTCTTGGAAAGATCTCTCTAAAACAAACAAAAGCAATAAGCAAATTTAGGTATCACTCACCAATACAATAACCCAAAGGAGCAATTAGAAAGCAAATGTGTATTATGACTGTACAGCATGTAGCACAAGAGAATTTTGAAGCTTGATTAGGCTGAAGCCCTCAGACATTGCCACCCAACAATTAAAATCCATATTAACACTAAGAATTAAAACACAAGCTAACCATGTTGCTATGGAAATATATGAATAGGGCAAATATGCCCTCCTGAATAGCAGCCAATAACTAGGAATGGCAGAAAGGAAATGAGCCTAAAATTAATCACTAAAATAAATAGAATTTCTTTAAAAATGGAAGGAAGAAAGCCTTGCTTAATCAGGCATTAGGAAACACAAGTGCATTAGTATTTGCACAAATCTTTACCTCCAATAATAGCATTTTCAACAGCATAGTTACAAGAAGGATGGAAAAAGAAAAATGAAGCAAACAAACAGAACATAGATAAATACAGTTATTAATCTAAAATCTTATAAAAGCACAAGCTTTCTGCTTATAAGAAACAATGCCACATCCTTTTCTGGTTTGAAAAGGAAAGCTCTACTACAATACATCAAGATAAAAAAATTTGAGTGCCAAAAGACAGCAAGAGTGCTATTCTTCACTGAAAATTTATACACCAGCCAATGCAGGGATACATATAGAAGAGAAACACCCTCTTTGGACTTCCTTTTATCACCCCATTTCCATCTGGTAACTTCAAATCAGAGCATGTATCCCTGTGCCTGAGTCTGCCTTTCTCTTACCCCTAAGGGAGGGCAGCACCTTTCCCCATGCCCTGAGTCTTTCCAAGCTCTGTGTCTGATTCCAGCTCATGGAGGCACTTGGAGCTGTTAACAGAGTAGTGATAGTGCCTCTGTGGATCAGAGAAGGAGCAATTTAAACAATTTGAGGATAAATTTAATAGAAGGGAAATGAAGAGGGCCAGGAAATGGTCATGCTTGTTTAGTAAATTAACAAGGAAGAGGGACAGAAATGCTTTTACTTTCCTTTGCCCATAAAGCAGTTCATCTCCTGAGAGGTTTGCTTTCATCTGTTGACAGAAATCTGCATCCACAATTTCTCATAGGATTACCTTCCTTGAGGTTCTGCTGTGAGGTTCTCCTATGAGATCTCTGTTGGTTTGTGTTTGTGCTCTTCTATTCTCACAGCTTCTGGAAATTTCCTCACATCTACTGGGAGTTATTTCCAGCAGAGGTGATTAATTTTTCACACACAAAACATTCTGGTGATTTTGAAGGCATTTATATTTTTGTGCTCATATGTTCTTGTGCTGCTTTTCCCTCAAAAGTGTGGCTGAGAATATCATTCTGTCATCTTTGTGGTGGAAAAACCCAACATAGAGGGACAAGGACATAACTCTTATCTAAATCCTAGGCAGTACACTGCCTTTTGAAATATCGACTGCTTGGAGACTCTCTTCTGTGCTGGATTCCCACTTCAGCATGAGGAAGCAGGGAAGACATTCCCCCACCTTGAAGCACACACTTTGGGCACAGATAGCCCCACTCAGAGCAGTGGATTCAAAAGCTCCACTCTTTCTGGATTGCCCTGGTCAGCACCAGATGACACAACACATGCAGAGAAGAGGAGCAGGCTGGTCATACAGAGATTTAAAGAGTAGGGAGCGGGAAAATACACACATAAACAATATCTATACACCTAGAAGACTGCTGCACACAGCCATAAGCTGTGCAAGCCCCCATATGAGCGGTTTGGTTTAAAAACAGATGCCTAATAAATTACATACATCTCTATTCATATCCCAGTAACAATTTGTACTTTTCTTTGCCCACGGACAGTACACAGAAATACATTAATAATAATTTAAATGCCAGAGGTTATGGAAATTTTTCACTAGAATAAAATCTTACATACCACAGGAGAGACAGAGTTTATGGACAGAAAATTTTTCCACAACAGGTAGGGAAAAAAATGGATTGTTAAAAGCAACTTGTCATTTTTCATTTAAAGACACCACCATCAATAAAATCAGTTCTTTGCCTTGATGCAAGTTCCCTTAGAAGCAGACTCCATCATTTTACTTTGGGCTTGGAGTTATGTCTGAAGCACTAAAAGAAGATTGAAGACTTACCTGGAGAAAAATAAGCAAATTGCAGTACGAAGCCTGTGGGTATCTAAATGCTGTCGGTTCCTTTGAAAAATGTTACGCTATATTAGTAGAGTGGCAGGCAGGTCTGCTTCTCATTTCCTTGCTCTGAATTGTCCAAGTATTTAAGGGTCATTGACTAGGAATATTTTTCACCCAGGACCAACAAAGGAAGTACCCATGGGTGGTGATTATTGAACACAGAACAAGATATCATTCTTTAGCTCAGAGGAAAACTCAAGCGCTTCCAAAAAAACTGAACCTGAGCATTATGAACAAAACGCTGATAAATGACTGGATCTTAATTAGAAAAAGAAAAAAGGCCAACAGTGAAATATATGTTTTTAAAAAGACTAGAAAGGAAAATAATGATGACTGATGCTACTGTTCCCCATATTTCAACTGATTAAGTTCTTTCTCGTCAAAAAAAACAACACTAGAGAAAAACATCCAGAAATAACAAATGCCAGCAACCAAGACAGAAAATCACATCAGCTAAAGAGGTGAGCAAGAGCACCCTGCCAGCACTTTGAGCAGCAGGCTCTACTCCGCAGAGGCTTTGTCTGGAAAGCTGATTTATCATTTATACTTTATAGGCACTGTTCCAATAGCTGGTCTAATCACATCATTCTTTTTTTTTCTAATATTTTCAGGAAGCCACTCAGGTTGGAAATGTAATACAGTATCTGGTCACTTGTGAAAAGGCTGTAAACGTGAGCAGAAAGGATAGAAGGCATTTGTTTCCATCTTTTCTAAACAGAATTCCAGCCCAGGCATTGTTGAGAATTGGGTACAATGCTAAAAAATCTGTATTGTATTGACAAGGCAATAACCAGAACTGAGTTCTTACAGTGAACTGGAACTCAGTTTGGTCCTGAGATATCAAATGCTCTATCAGCAAATTTTCACTTGTGAAGCATTAGAAGGCAAATTTTAATTGCAACTTTCCAAACTTCTGCACCTGCTCTTGATAGAAACCAACTTGTTCACTGAAACTGGAATTAGTGATAAAATGTATAAAGGGGGAGGAAAACAACAGTGCACCCATAAACAGCATCTGTCTTCAGAAGGGAGACATAAAAAGCTGGGAAAGAAATAATGAGTTTTATGGAGGCAATGAGAAAACAAAGATAATTAAAACCAAAACTAAAACTCTTCACCATTATGGTGCCCATATAACAGTTTTCCTACACGCAAATAAAGGAACTGCATCTGAATGTACATGTATGGGGGAAGAAAGTTCTCTTGGCACCAGAAATAAGTGACAAATCTTTTCTGTTTGTTTGGTTGGGTTTGTTTTATAAAGTCAAATGAGCACCAAACAGACGTGGCCTCAGCTCCTGTAATGCTAGGAACATTCTGGTGCCACTGGCCTCCAGTCACTGAAGGACATCTAGCAGAGGCAGGATCACTGTCACCTTGCTGCCCCTGCAGCTTCTCTCTGCCTGTGCTCCCCAATCTCCAGGTAGGATGGTATGCTTCTGTAGAGAGGGAAACATTTGCCTTGTCTATCTGTTCAGCTAAAACAGCAGATTTAGCAATTAGTTTCACTTGTATTAATCCTTTCCTACAAGTGCTTCTAAGTGGAAACATTGCCTGGCCCATGCAGCAGTGTTCTGGTCACCCTGCACTTCTCCAGCTCTCCCACCATCCAAGCTCCAATACTCATTCCCCATCACAAAACATCCCCTCCAGTCATGTAACTGTATGTGGTGCAGACATCAAGTGGTTTTAAGAGCTAAAATGGAAATACAGTAATTTCACGACTATAAGGTACACCCTTTTAACCAAAATTTTGATCGAATCCCAGAAGTGCGCCTTATAACCTGGTAACAAACAATTACACCTTTCTTCCTGCCCATTAGGAACGTTCTCCAATCTCCAATTCTCACGTGTTTTTAGCTGCAGCTAAAAAACACTTTTCAGGAATAATACCACACCACAGCGAAAGTTTTGGCAGATGGAATCCATTCCCTGGTCTTTTAGGCAGTGATGGACAGAACTGTACCTGCTTCTCCATCTCTCCAGAAAACCTCACCCAACACCCTGCTACTCGCTAGTGCAAGGCAGAAGGGCAGCTGAAAGCACAGACTGCACATGGAACTACTGCCATAGGGAGAGAAAGATTCCATTTCAAGGCTAATCTAAAACCTTTCCCTGTGCATGGAAGTCTGCCAGTGCTTTAAGAACAGGAGGTGACTGTGTGCCAAAGGCCCATTTCAGAGTGCATATAACCATGCATGCCAGGGTGCAAAGATTGCTTCCTCCTCTTTTGCGTTCTGCCATTGTTAATAACACAGCTAAGTTTAAAATACTGGGCACTCAAGGTCTCTGGCAGAAGCAAAGCCTTTGCAGATGAAGCAGCTTAAGCCAAGAGCTTCCTTTCCTTCAAGCCCTGTCTGAACTACCAGCTGCATCTGCCAGAGCAAGAGCATCTTGCCTTAATTCCCTCTCCATACAATAAGGTCAGCTGGCAACCAGACAGTTTTCTTGGAATAAGATTTTTTTTTAATAAAACCAAACACACAACGCAGCCCATTATTAGCTCTATGTAAGCTACTGGAGCTCTAAAACCAAGAGTTTCAGCTCTGCCTCCATGTTGCCTACAAGTTCAAGCTCACCCTAGTGCTGCTTCTTCACCTCCCCTTCTTTGAACTCACCGAGCACATATTGTACAGCAGATGTGTGGAGCTGCCTTCCCTCCTACCCTCCAGCCACCAAAGCCCTTAAGTCAAGTCTCTGCTGAAAACACTCTCAGAGACTCTGGCATGCCCTTGACCTTTTCTGCTGTGCTCTTTTCTACACCTGTTTGTACCACTGAAATGAAATACCCCAAACATACTTCCTGTAAGATCTTTACCAGGCTTCATCTTTGCCCCTTTCCTTGCTCTCTCCATGATAAAACTGATGAGCAAATCCCTGGGGGTCCCACCTGCCCAAAGCACCTTTGCTACACTCTTCTCTCACCTGGGGAAAGAAATAGACTGCATTTATCCTCTGAGCAACAAGAATTATTATAATTCTGGTGCACTGTTGAGAAGTATATTACCCTATTATTTGCAATAGAAGTCTGCAAGTCATTGACCAAAAATTTAAGCTGTTGGGTGCTAATTAGAGCAGGATGGCAGAGGCATTTTATAAAGTTTTCTTCACATTTTTAACCACTTAGCCAAGAATATTAAAAAAAACCAACAACAATCACTATCATCATCAGCCATACAAACAAACAAAATCCCAAGTCCAACAAGCAAACACCAAAAAAAATGTTTTGGATTCTTCAGACTCTTAAAGAAGCACTTTTTATGAATTCAGCAATGCAGATGAGGTTAAGATACACATTCAAAACAATTTAAAGTGGATGCAAAATGCAACAAAAGACATTTCCCTCTGCTAAGGGCACCTACAAACGAGTTTCTCTGTTTGAGTCATCTCAATGTTTATCAGAGGTGACAACAAGCCTCCTCCAGACAAACCACTAAAACTAGCAGATGAACACTGAATTAAAGCAGAATCCGTTCTTCTCTCTTGGAAGGATTTGAGTTCCTCAATATTCTGTCTACATCTGTATGCACAGAACTGAGCATTTACCATTTTCCTGTGCTGATTTTCCTTCTCTTTAAGGAATAACATAAGGCCGAGGAAGTGTCAGAGTAATATGCAGCCCTTGTCGCTGTCAGTATTATTTCATACGGTTTTCTTAGCAATTCCTGCTGAGATTCATAAACTGTTTGCACATAAGGATTACTAATGAAGTTCAGTCTCATTCTTCAGCCCCCCTCCAGCCCACAGAGCAAAATATAGCTGTACTTTGGATCTAGAAGATTGACTAATCATGCAAGATACCTATCATTTATCTGTGGAGAAGGCAGCAGTTTCTACAAGAGGATTCCTGCCTTTTGTTCATTTGCTCAGCCCTGTATCAAGACAGGACTATTCTGTGGAAAGGGAGATAATCAAGGATTCTAATCCCAGAATTTCAGAATGGGAAAGGTTAGAAGGGAGCATTGGGGTCATCTGGTCCAACCTACCTGCTCAAGCAGTGTCCCCTGGAACAAATTGCACAGGATTGCATCCAGGTAGTTTTTGAATGTCTCTAGGGTGGAGACTCCACAACCTCCCTGAGCAACCTGTTTCAGTGGAGGGTCACTCACACAGCAGATCAGAGCCTTCAGTCCCATGAGAAGTATTAGCAGGTTCCAATACCTTACTCTTAGGAGAACTGCCCACCATTAAGAGGTAAAGGATGATTGGTCCAGTATTTAGAGTATGAATCTGGGAGTGAAGATGCACCTTAAAGTGCTGCCTTAACCTACATTTTCATATCTTGGTACTGAGAAAATGCCCTAAAGTCCAATAAAACTGCTGACGACACAGATCTCTTGGAAAATCCTGGCCAACACAAATAGCCTTTCACAGATCAGGTAGCTACCCCTTCCAGGCTGTATTTTATAGTTCCAAAATCTTGGTGTTAATATTCATCCTTTATTAATAACATCAAAGTATCATAAGAAATGTCCTGGTACATTTTCATACATTTAACAATTTTCAGGTTTAGGAACCTTTTTAAAAAGTCTTTTTAGATAAAGAGAGGCAGAAAGTTTCAAGATAGGAACTATTTGTTTGTGCATCAAATATTTGTCTGTACAGCCCTTATGAAGAGCACGTCTGGAACAGAGAGAGAGAAAGAAAAGCCTTGCAGAAAAGCAAACCACTAATAAATTGGTTGCATGTCAGAATCTGTCAGCAGTGTGACTCATTCTGTGCTCATTTCTGCTGTAACAAATTATTGCTTTTCCAGGTTTGAATTTTCTCACTCTCTGTTTCACTACAGCACTGCATGAAATAATCCAGCACTGAGCACCCCACTGCAGGACTGCCACATTCTCTTTATCATTAGCAATATAATTTTGCCAAAGGATGGATAAGGTTGGCAGTGCAATGCGTGAATAAAGCAATATTAAACAAATAAACAACGTGCAGTAGCAGGTGGATTCAAAACAAACAGCAGGCCATAATTACAGCAGGCTATTTTATACTGAGGCATCAGCTTGAGTCTTGCCTCAGTTTGTCAACGTCACTGACATCAAGCAGCCACTTATTTTCCTATTTCTAAGCATGGCAGTAGCCACTGTTGTCTGAGAGGGAAGATCCAGATTTTCAAGCAAATGGAGCATACCTCCAGCACCTAAGGGTAGAAGAAGGCAGACTATCACTGTCTCCCTGTTCTCCCTTTCCTCACCTTCTCTTCTGCATTTCTGTTATTCTTGCTCAGCTTCACTACCATCCTCTGTGCATGTCTCCTCTGGTCTAGCCTTTGCATGGCTGGGGCAAAACTTAAAAAACATTGCCTAGAAGCCCCAGCAGAATACTGTGAAGTATCAGTGAATGCTGGACTTTTCCCAAACAAACAAGGTTGCCTTGAGCTCCACCATGGGTAAGAAGAGAAACTGGAAGTACACAAGCAGACATAAAAAAAATAAAAAAGGCTTTTGATGTGAAAAGAACAGACTGGAAGATGTCCCTTGCTGGGCATTTCTATGCTGTTTTCAGAGATTGGAGGAAAAAGAACTGGCTTCACAACCACATCTTCCTGGGGGACTTGCCACTGGGTTTTCAACTTGCTGAAAGAATAAGTTAAAAACTCAATTAAAAATTGCATATTCCCCACCTCAAAGCACATACCCCTCTGTCTCCTGTAAAATGAGTGTTGAAGTAGTCCAAGGTGACTGTCACAGGGAAGAGGCTTCCTGAAAGTCAGAGCTGATGCAAAAAACAAATTCACTAGTATGAAATGAGATATATCTAGTACAAAGTTAAATGATCAGTTTTAGAACAGCTCAAACAGAACATACCTCTTTTCTTCCATTCTAGTAGATATTTCCCTCTGTTACAGACTACAAGTGACAAAAGGATGATGACTTCTAATCAACAGTAATTAAAAAATCAGGAGCAGTCTCTGTGGTGTGACTGCCCACAAGTACCAGGCAGGGTGCAAATATGCTCCCAAATAAAAGGAAAAACCAAGAAGTACTTCCTAATCATGCCCATCACATTGACTTCTGTCCTGACATCTCTAAAGCTTAACACCTGTGAGGTCAGATTTCTAACAGCATTTAGACAAAGCTGCTATTTAAATGCTCAGATGAAAGGTTCTATCTATCTGTAACCCTGATATTTGTATTTCTGTGTGTTCATCAGCACATCACCTGAAGGCTTGACCTGGAAACTCCCCAGGCTTCATCAGCCTCTTCAGCTCCACAAGACACTTCAGGCTGCATCTTCACATGTGCTAAAGGAAGGAGAAAATGGTGGAGCAGGATCTGCAGTCAGGCAGAGATGAGCAGGCACTATGATTCAGATGCACTAACTGCCTTGCCTCACTTGGAATTAATTTTACACCACTTTGTCACTAGAGTAGCTAGAATATAAACAGCATACTATTATCTGGTGAATCAATTGTTCAAAGGTCTCAGCTCTAAACAGGCTGAATGCTCCTCAGCTCCTTGTCTGACAGCCTGAATGGCAAATCGTGTTTAAGAAAAGAAAAAAACAGGCATGTTGTTGGTGCTGCAAATCTGATGAGAGGGTTTTGGTGGTTCTTTTAAGCCCTTTTTAATAAGAATCTATTTAAAAGCAGAACACAAATGATGACATATGAATAACATTTTTGACAGGTTTTTTAAAGTGTATTTAGACGCGGCCCCAAAAGGTGATGATGGTTTTCAAGACAGTGCACAGCAAGGTTAGACTCAGCATTTGAGGGGTCATTCATCTAAAATAATAGTAGTGATAAATCTACAAATCACCAGAATTTGCTGGGGGAGGGAGGTAAAGAGAGGAAGACCTTGTGGTGGCATCCTAACAAAGTGAGGAGCACGCTGAGTGCTGGCTTATCTCAATGCTTAATGTTTAGCTGCCAACAGTACTCTTCAGTTTCCCCTTTCATCAGAAAATGCAAGAACATTGCATTGGAGGGTCAGAATGCAATCCCCAGCAGTCAGTCTATAAGCCAGGGTTTTTTTCCAATTGATTCTGAAAAACAATCTCCCTCACCCTCAAGTGTATGTGACTGGTGGCAAATAGGGAACTGCTACCATTTAAAACAAAAGCATTTCACAGCCTTTCTCTGCAATGCTTTTGTTTATTTGCATGGCACTGGGAATATGCCAGATGTTCTAAATGCCACATAAACTCACCTCCCTTTCAGCTTTGTAAATAGCAGCTAATGCATTTGCAGTATTTGTCACGTTTGTTTCTCCAACCTGGTATTTTAGAGCCCCTTGGCTCAATCATGTCTAGGGCCTGAGGATGCTCTCCTTACAGCAGCAACAAATAATAACTGAAGCCCTGGGGATTTCTGAAACTACTGAGAGGTGAAACAGGCTGCCAACCTGTCCAGAGTATTTACAATCTCATAAAACCCACAAAATTGACACCAGCAAGCTGGCTGATAAACTGTGTATGACAGTCATAAACACTGATTTTCCTACAACTGGTATCATTAAAAATGGCACTGGAAATACACCACTGTGTGAAACTGGGTGAAAGCCAACAGGAAAGTGATAGGTCCTCGGCGCTTCAGCAAGCTTTTCTCAAGTGACAGGTAAAGCCTTGCATACCCACAAAAATTGCAGCAAGTTACTTTTAAAGGTAAATCTGATAAGCATCATCAAAGAGAGAGGCAGAAATCTGAAGCCCAAAAGCAGAAATATGAATCAGGAGGAGGAAATTACTTATTTTAAGGTTTTTGAGTAGCAAAGTACTGTACAAAGTGGGATTCAAAAGCAACAGCAAGGTGACTCCCCTTCTGGAAAAGAAAATGAGATTGACAAGCATGGAAATAAACTACTTGGATTTCAATGAGCAGATTAATTAAATCTGGCCTCTGAGGTCTGGCTGACTTTTAATTGTCCCTATAGCTGGAAATGGATTTTGCTCCTCTGGTGCATGTTCACACCTGGTTCTCACCTGGACCATTTATTCCAAGGTTCCCTCTTGGCTCTGCAAACCCCATCTCACTACATTGTGAGATGTAACTAAAACCACTGACACAGGAAAACACCTTGTGGAGAAGCCATTGCAGTGCTGGTTTCCATCTACTATCTCTGTTGCTCTATTTCCCTTCAGATGGTCAAGACTCCTAATTAAGGTCTAGTAATGTGCCAGAAAAATGAATATGCTCATAACCATCTAGATTTGAAATAATATAAATGGGAAATAAAGCAACAAAAAAAAAAGAGAAGATTCCCTTTTTTAAAATCAGCACATGTCCATTGCACTAAGCCTGCACTTTCTGTACATTATGTCTCCAAAGAGATTCCACTGGGTATCAGGGATGTGCAAGGTTGTGACCTGATAGTCAACACATCTTGGACTTTGTAACTGAACACTGTGAAATCAGCAGAAAGTCAAGGATAAAAAATAACTGAGAAAATAGACTATTTTTTGGCAAGAGTATCCTGGAAATAGAGAGTGAAATTCTTCCTGGACCCTGAAGGAAAAGAGAAATCAAGAAGGATGCACTCCAACTCCTGACACCTGGGCACAGGATACCAGAGCTCAGACTGGACTTTTGCTGCCCCCATCAAAAATTCAGAGCTGATGAGAGCAAGCACAGCTCTCCTCTAGCCCAGATGTCATTGGGGTACAAACCCAGTCTTAGGGTCAGCACGTGGCTGTGGCATGATCCCAAGCCAGGGAAGATGGAGAAACAATTATCTTCAGGTATCTTGGCTACTAAATGGATGCTGTGCAAATCAACGATATCCATGTGAGTAGTCATGTTCCAGTTTATTTAATGGAAAAACTAGAGAATTGTTTCATCTAGCAATGAATTTATTGCATTGAATTTCAGCCGTTTATATATGAGACTATTCCTTGCTTTCAATTTAAATTATGAGGTTGGAGAAAAAGACCTGCTGTTTCTACCACAGAATGGTGAGATAATTGGAAAAAACCCCCTTTTTGTAATGTTTCTGTTTTTTAGATGTCAGCCATATAAAAAGAGTATGGCTTGGTAATTTTAACAGAAATACCTGCATGACAACAGGAAAACGTGCAAATTCATTCTTTTACACTTTCCAATTCAGTTGTCTTGATCTTGTCCTTTATTTCTTGAAATCATGAGAGCCATTTAGACCTGGTAAAAGACATAAAAGGTGTTACAAGAGAAGAGAGGGGAAAAGAAACATCAAACTATGGCAATTAGCTACAGATTAATTTCCAGCTCCCTGATTTCTTCTGCTGTATTACGTCCACATTATTAAATGAAATCAGAGTAGCTCCAGAATTAGCAGTAATAACACCTCTCAGATCTGCAAGCACTTTGCAAGAACAGCAATTTCTGGGGTCGTAAGTTCAGTTGAGGTGATTTCCTTACCACAACATCATAAGCAAATACCAAAATTTGAATTAAAGTCTGCCTCTGTATCTTATATCAACGAAGGATGCCAAGTGTTGTGGGATCTGTGCTTGCCCATTGATTTAGTTTTCTGACTGTAACCCTTCATGCCCATCACAGACACAAAAAGCTGAAGGCACAGCCCTATATTGGCTGCACTTCTGCTGCAGGTACTAAAGAAACAGCCAAGCAATACTTCCCGCTTACCTTTAGAAAGCATCTGCTTTTTGCAACACTGCACTCACACACACTTCTTCCTTTCCTTCCCTTTTCAGTTTCTGAGATAAAGTAAATCCTGCTTCAAAGCCAGTATCTTCTCTAGAATTTAAATCCCTGTCAGCCAGGTGGAGGTAGAGCTGGTTCAGGCACTAGGCTGGAGATGGAGCTGGTAACACACAGATACATCATTTTAAACAATGCAAAATTCTTTCATGTTGGGCAAACTCAATTTTTTTTTCATGACAGTACCTGTGCTTTGTCTAATGAGAAACCTGACAGGAACTTAGGCAACAATTTACAAAGGCTTGAAGTAGCCCCCAGAGGCTCAGAGCTGAGTTTTGCTCCAACACCACTCATACCATTTTCCTGAAGATTTCAAAAGGGTCTCTAGAGAAAACACACTTGACTCTGTTCTCCTGACCTCCAGTTTAATACTATTATCCTGCTACTTCACTTAAGCTTCAGTAATATTTGAGGTCCTGTCACACAAGGGAATGAACACTCAGGGAAGATGCAATGACCTTTCCCTCCAGCAACCTCGTGACATGTAAGACAAAAGTGATTAAAGCGAGAAAACAGATGAGTAATTTATCAAAATATTAAATGCAGTTTCTCTCCAAAAGCTCTCCTCTCTTCATCAGTTCTTGCCTTTTAGCCCCTGAGAGAGTGGGCACTTGTGCTGTAATTTCTAGACTGACTTGCATTAGTCAGCTAACATCCTCCCAGAGCTGCTTTGCCATAAAGCTGCTTCAGAGCAGAACTGCTCTGCTAACGCTCAGCTGTATAGTCAAGCTCAGGATAATTCCCTTTATTTAAGCAGCAGAGCTTATCTCCTTATGAGAGAGAAACAGACTGCCTTGACTTAACATGATTGTTTGCATGATGGTCTACCCTTGATAGGAAGAGTTTGTTGGCAGTCACACGAAGCCAATGTCCCACTGGCACCTGGGTTCAGAAAAGCCATGTTGTTCTTAGGAGTAGAAGGTTTGCCAAAAAATCCAGTGAGTCACTAGGAAATGGCAGGATTTCTGGACAGGGTGCTTTTATTATCATGCTCAGTTAAGTGGAACTGGCACTGTGACAAGTGCTTCAGAAAGGGCACTAAGCACAATGTGGGGGAGAAAAAATGTGAATGTCAACTGATGGAGCTGTATCATCAAGAACACCTAGTCCAGAGGTGTAGGAGCAACAGTGCATCCTTATCACACAGTGTATTTCACTATAAAGGAGCAAATAATGTCACTAACATTGCACTGTAGGTAAGATAAGCCACATATGGATTTATACAGTTTTGTGGTTATACCTGCAAAACTCTGTTAATGCAGGTTTGGGCTGTTAGTTGTAAGGCTTGGATTAGGCATCTTTCAAGTATGTTACCTTGTACTTATATTAAATGCCTTAAAAATGGATCCCTTGAATTTGGGATAATCCCCCACCCTTGAAGACAATTATTAAAATAGCATCACTTACAGTATCTAATGATAGTGCCTACACATACTGAACAACAATTAACAGCAAGAAGACTCATCTGTCTGTGAAATGCATACAGGAGAGCTGTCATTCTAGTGCACAGCAACTGTCTTTGCACAGACTGTAGCAGACTGGAATCATCATCATAGTTGAATTTGTTGAGCTTTCATAAAACTGAGAATGAAAATTGAAGGCTTTCTAAAGTCCTTCTAACACCCAGTTATTAAAATAAAATATATCACTCCCTTGCTGCAAATCTGGGACAGAAAGGAACTCAGTTCTGGAATGAGGGAACTGAATAAATAGGAGGAATTTTGTTTCACGGGTTTTGTCAGAGATGCCACCACCTTCCTCTGCCAAGGAAAGTTGACACTTTGTGGACTGAGATCACAGATTTAATATTTTTGGCCTTATTAAGTACTGCTTGTAAATCACTGTTCTTTATATTTTCACCATTAACATGTTTTCCTGTTTTACTCAACAGCACTATAATGTCTTGCTAAGGCTGCTCCTTTTGATAATTTTCTGATTTTGGGAAGTAGGCAATGCAGCCATTTCAGCAGGATGCTATCTTAACAACTGCTAACATTAGATGACCATCTTTATTATTTTTGCAAGGATTCATGGAATTTTACAACTGAAATTCACATGAATGAAATGCCTAGCCAAACAACAGAGGATACAATCCTAAAGGCATTTTGCAGTTTCCTCTTCTGTTCAGGAGACTGATAAAATCAGATTTCATAGTTTGTTTTTTATTTATTAATCTAGAACAACTCCTCAACCAACTGCTTTTGTTTTCCTGGTACAGAGGATTTCAGAAAAATAGAAAAGGAAACTCAGCATAAAAAGCTAGATCTCCTCAAACAGCACAGGAATTCTGGCTCGTGGAGAGTGAAGCATCCCTGTTCTGAATTTACCCGGCTCCTCAAGATGCCAATCTCTTTAAGGGCTGTAAATCCAGGGCCTCTTTTCTGCCATTAGCCTCTGCCACCAGAAGCAGTGCCTGGGGGAGGGAGGCAGGATGAATGCCAGCCAGTTCTCAGCAAGGCTGTCATGCCTGGCTTTTTTCTCCAGCCTCCTCTGCCGTCCTTGAACAGCCCCTGTGCCTCCCGAGCTCAGGCGCTGCTCTGCCTTGCCTGTCTTTGGCTACAGTCGGGATGGAGCACAGCAAGGAGCAGAAAAACTGTCCTCTTTTCAGAGGGAGGATCAAAGACTAAAAACCCCAGCTTCTCCAGCCATGCTTACAGCCAAATCACAATGTACTAGACACATTTTGCAATAAAATGGACACTCAGTAATGGGTACAGAGTAAGACACGACCCTCTGAAAATTTGGCAGATTAATGGAGATAAAGAAACAAATGGGACAGTGGTGAATAGAAAGGAAAAGAAAAGTTGAGGTATCTCATTTGTCTTTTCATAAAACATTATTCTAGTTAATTCTCACATTAATCATCAGAAGCACATGGATGCATTGACTTCCTGTGAAGAGCTCTCCCATGCTGCAGCTGAAGAAAACACACTTGTAATCTCAGACATTCACCTTTTGTGCAGAAATGTTCCCTATGGATGCATCAATTGCTGGTAACTCTGATCAATGCAGAGATGTAAATATTAGTGGAAAATGATGAAACTCTACTTTAACGCACCCACTGGAAGAAGGATTTGTGAGAGCATTTATTCCAACATGGGCAAAATCTCATTTGACCTAGTTTCCTATTCTGTTTGTTACCTCCTGGCTGTCTCATCTGAGGGTCCACCTGCTGTTTCTCCATCTGCCAGTCTTTTATACCAGAGGAACCTTCTGAGTTACATGCTAAATGTCAGGCAGGCTGGAGAAAAGTTGTTTATGTCTGCATTTAAACAGATGACATTTCCATTAAAAGTGCATTATGGAGACGTTAAAGACTAAGATGTCATTTGCATTTGGTTATTGTAACTCGGGGCAGGCCTGCTTGTGTGAAAACTCATGCTATTGTTTCAGACCATGACCATACCATGTGAAGTTCATTGTTAGTGTCTTTTCTAGTAATATTGAAAGTCTCAAGCTAGAGGCCAAAAAAATTACCAGGTAATTTAGTCAAAGTCACTGGAAACTAAAACCACTAACAAGGAACCATCTGTTTTCTCCCACTTACCTCCTAAGCTGTTTCAGAGCAGAACACAAAGAGTGAGTTCGGATTAATGTGTGAGTAAACATCAATTACCTGAAAGAGTAATTACCTCGAAGATTCCAATACTTAAGGGCAACTACCCCATTCAAACCCAGCATTACAGGGATATTTTGCCAGCATATAAAAACACAGCTATGCTTCAAAAGCCTGGTAAGGGCTAAAATGTGGGATTATTAAGGTATCTTTTTATTTTTCTCTGCTACTTTTGCTATTCTTTGCTGTTTGGAAAAAAACTTCCTTTACTTTCAGCAAGTTAGGAATCAGGGAGCATCACCTCCATCACATATCTCTCTGACAAAAAAAGTACTGTATAGCCAGTGCTTCAGGAAACTCTAGTATCAAGGGTTTCAGCAGCTATTTTCACCCAAAAAAAGCATACAAAAAAGAACTGGAAACTCACTATGTCAGCGCAGACTGCCACACATAATTAGTATCAGATCAAATGCATACTGGAGCTGGATGAATATATGTAGGCAGCCATTCTGTACCTGTCTTTCACTGTGCTCCTGGAATAATTTCAGCCATTAAATGGATAGCTGTGGATCTTCCAGTCTCCCAGTTCTTGGAGGCAGAGGTCTCTACTCTGAGTTTGCTCCAGCATTTTGACCTACTGTCCATGTCTGATTCTTCCACATGAGAATGCCTGGGCCCAGACTATCCATGCTATGAAAAGCAGGATGAATAAAATCTGTGCTTCCTGTAGAGAATGTTACTTTTCTTCAAGTTTATGACATTGCAATTTACCTTAATTTGCCTACAACTGTCTTGAGGGAATGTAGGAAACTCTTGGTGGGGAGAGGAAACACTTGAAATTCATGATATGAAAGCCATGTAACACAAGTATTAACACTGATTTACAGTAATAAAAGCATTCTAACAAAGAGTTTAATTAGGAACCATTACAAGACCAATTCAAGTTGTCAAAATAGAACAAAAAAGCAACATGTGTTTTTCCCCTGGAGGAGTAGGATACTGTGAGGCTCATTATTAACTTTAATTAGACAACAGAAAGCTTTGAGTTAAAATCCAAGCTCTTAGGAAAAAAAGGCTCCAGGTTATATTCCTCTCTAGAAGACATTGTTTAAAACATTTTTAGCATACCAGCAGAAGTATCTGAGTCCAGCAGTATCTATTTAGTTCAGCTTTAGGACCCAACACAGCTCTGACATTTGCAACCTGCATGCCAGGATCCATCTCACTGCAAAAAGCAAGACACAGTGGCACTTGGTTTACCTGGAAAGAATGGTCAGGCATCCCTTAAAGAAATCTAATTAAAATGCAACTTGTTACCAGAGCAGTGCATCACACTGTGCTGCCATAGTAACCAGGTCCCATGGACTTTTGGGGCCATCTGAGGGCATGTTTGCAAGAGGCACACAAGAACCAAACAAATCACCTTTGGTACATTTTAAATGACTTTAAAACTCTGAATGATTTGCTGATATTACCAATGAAAGAAATTAATTAACTCTGACATGTTCAGCCATGGAACAAACTTATTACTGTTCTTTATGACATAACACTCCCCACAGCTTATTTAAGAAGTGCACGACTTATTTGCAACATGTGAACAACCAGTTTAAATTGATTTCCTTGTAAAGAAACAAGTGAGAAATCAAGACCTGTGGGCTGTGGAAGTAAAGATGAACAACAGAAATACATAGTCTATTTAGACTGCTATTTCCAGAGCTATTTTCTCAAGTATCAGGCATAAGACTTGTCTCAGCTGTTGCTTTTGGTGGATGATTCCTTGCTGCTGTACTGGGGAAAAAAAATTTTAAAAATCACACTATAGCACTGGGCTTTTCTTCCCAACTCCTTCCCTAGAACAGAAAGATCTCAAGAAACATAAAGATATAGATATATATATATATACACACACACACATAAAAGCAGTATCTTACATTGTATCCCATCCTGATACAATTTTCTAAAAATGCAGTCAATGGATTTATCACTGAGGCATTCATTTTTCACAGTAAAGATGTCCAGGTCAAGGAATGCTTTTGACACATCACCTGTGAAGGAGACTGTAAATTGTCGGTGCGTTGCTACAGATTACCATGAAAGATTTCTGAAAAAAAAGCACAAGACTTTAGCTTCCATTAAGCAATTAAGCTGTCGATGAAACTATCTGAAAGTTGTTAGAAATGATCAAGGGGATTTTTCACCGCTTTGAAGGAAAAAAAAAAAAAAAGTGCTTCATAGCAATTCTTCTGAAATAAATCAAAGTCCTGAGAAATATGGGATTGGGAGTGGGGAAATTGAAGCACTGCTTTTCTAAGCATCATGAAACCAGCCTGTTATGTGACTTTGGCTCACAGGTACTACGTCACCAGCTTCCATTGTCTACAGATGGAATGGGCACACAGCTGGAAAGATCTGTTTCATGTTGGGAATGGTAGTATCAGGAAGGTTGCAGAAAGCCAGAAAGGAGCTCAGTTCAAGAACAAGTTGGAGAGTTCATCCTCCATGGGTCTGTGTCTCTTTTTAAGCATACCAGTAACATGCATTATGTGGCTCTGCCTAAGTTTCTCCCCTTTCAAATCCAAACAATTATATTTACCTGTTACCCAGAACACTGAAAACAATAGCTGCGGGTCAAGTTCAAAATCCTACTCAAGGCTAGAGAAACCTTAAACACAAAACCACTTCAGGTTAGAGGTAACACTTGTTCCAAAACAACAAATAATAAACATGATTGAAGTAAAACCATCTCACATTTAAATCTTCATACTATATGGAAAAATATCCAGGCAGTATATGTCTAAAAATACATAGTAGACTGTTCTTCTGGGACTTTATACAAGACAAATTCAGAGCAACTAAGCCATCACTGTATATCCGAGCAGTTTAACAACCTTAGAACAGTAATTCTTCAAAGAGCCTCATGATAATCTGCTGCAGCCCATTATTAATGGCTGCACTCACTTTCAGGTTGTCCTTACAACAGCAAGTTTATTAGCCTTACAAACAAATCTATCTGCCAGCAAAGCTGAACCCAGCTGTGGTAGCAGCCTTGATTTTCTCATTCTTCACCATGTTTTTTGTACAGACTGGCCTTGCATTTTCTGATTTTTGCTCCTCCAGTTCCTTCAAAAGAAGCAACACAGCTTGAATGCTTCAACAGGGACTTTTGGAAGGGAATGGTGGTAAGAAATCATCACTAATTTAGAAATTCTTTTTTAATGGGTTATGTTTTATTTGCTTCAGTTGAACACCTTTATTTACAGACACAAGTTAATAAAACACGTTCACAAAACAAAATTTCAACAGCTAATATTTATAGGTGCATAGTTCATGCTCAATTACTTTTTTTTATATGTATAATACATACACATATATATAAAGCTCTCACAATAAGTCATCTCTGCACAGAAAGAATAGTCATAGGAAACAAATAAAAAATGTATCATAAACAATATCAAATTACTGACAGCCTATCAACAAAACATGTACAGAATTAGAAATAAGCAGTAGACACTTAGGTGTTTTCACTTAATATTTTCTTTTTTAACTTTTAAACTTGAAGCCACAATATCCACAGCACAACAATGACCCTGCCAACCGGCTTTCATTTCAGCAGGAGTGAAATGCTGAAACAAGGTGGATGCAGTCACAGATACTCCAATCATTGCTGATGGAAGACTTCAAAATACACCGTAAAAACTGTAAAAAAATGTAACAACTGGGCACATTGGAACTCAGCACTTGTACAGGATGGGACATCTTTAGTAGTTAGTAGATTTCAGGTGATAGAAAGGAAGGACAGGACTCTCATGCTTCAGGTTCATAGTCTTGATACTCTTCCTATTAAGGGAGAGCAGAAATCAACACTACTGGTATTTTAGATAAAGACATCCTATTTTCTCTATTTATTCTACTCCTGGTGGATTCAAAACCTAAATATTATGGATTCTCACGTGGCCAGGATATGAAATGTATTTGGATTTTGTCACATTTTCCAGATTCTGTAATTTACAAGTCATGATACTTAGAGAAGAATTAGACTTCTACAGTGATTAACACATTCAGCTGAGGCGGCCAGGAACTTCTGAGACCACCCATGACAAGTCACTTGGAGAGGAAGGAAGACTACCTCTGTGCTGAACAGCACATCAGGTGCTGCAGATCCCCATATGAGTCAGTAAATCATTTAAAAGAGTGTTGAAATATGGACACATGAGCAGCATCCATAATTTCAGTGATAGTCAAGATGTTACACTCAAGCCTTTAGGTGTTTTATTGGATCATGGTCTACATGTTTTACACCTCCCATTTTCAGTCTTATTATCTGCACTACCATAAAACTGCTAGTCCAACTACCAGTGCACCATGCCAGACACTGTAATACTATTTTAAATAGCTAGTTCATAAAAACCAATAAAATAATTTACTCCCATAATTGCATTAACTTAAGATCATGCTTTACAAAACATGATGCATTGGTGAGTGGCCAAGCTATTAAAACAATCTATGATGATGATACAGTTTGTCCTGCATTCCCTATTACGCATCCAAAAGAGGATTCCTCAAAACCCAGGCACAAGTGTTTTGAAACACTCAAAATATTTTCCTATTGAACTTCCTTCCTATCAGAAAAGCAATTAATTTTCTGATTCCCAGCACTGGGTATAGGCAGATTTTGGCCAGAGAGACCATGTTTGTGCTGTGCCCTTGCAGCTCCCAGCATCAGCCTGGGCCAGACTCATGTAACTCCTGCATGCAGCCTCCTCCCGTGCCCTTCTCTTGCATGTATTCACAGCAAACACCACAACAGATTTACCTCTGGAGGCATCTCGTAAGCCTCATTCTCAGGATCCACAGGAACACCTGTATTATTCACCATTCCCTCCTGCAGGAAGCCCTCTTCATTCTACATTTGAAATAGGGAAAGAAAAGCGACAGTGACTGCTTGCCTCACCATTTCCACCACAGTATGAGTTTCCTCCTCATCAGTGGTTGACTTCTTGGCCTGTCCTTTGGCTGTGGGATGCTGCCAGGGGTTGTAGAGAGTGAGGGGACATCAGCTGCAGACAGATCTTCTCCATGTTTCACAGGGGTATCCATGGGAATGACAACTACCATATCCTTTTGAATAGCTGAGACCCCATATTTCTCTTGCCATGGACAGGCCAAGAAGTCAATCTGATTTAAGAACAGCACCACCAACAACTTTCCAATATCTTTGGAAAGTTTTTAATCCCACAGAAAAGCTTTGGTCAAGTTATGAAGCAGACCAAAACAAGGGGGTTTTTTCCCAATTATCTATTTTGTTAAATGTTATAGACACATCCATCCTCTCATAAACCACTGTTTATTTGAAAGTTTTAGCCTTTTCACATACATTGCAAAAAGGGGGAAATATGCTGATTTTTTTTCTTCTGTTCTAGAACCTAACTGTATTGGAAAATGGTTTTTTCCTTTAATGGGTCATACCTTTACATGCTTTATGTCAGCCAGCATATTACTCTACATACTACTGGTCTATGATACATGGTATGATACCTTTTACCCAGCTTCTTGCATTTTTTATACTAGAAGCACTTCTTTTTATACAGCAATTTTAGTAAGAGACTCTTGCAATCAACAAGATGGCAATGGGGTGAGGAAAAACATGTTGAATAAGACTATTAAAAGACGATTATTATTCTCCTAGAACTACAGATCCTCTGTACCATATGAAACAAACAGAAAGGAAAAAAACCCCACAACATTTCAACTGGGCCAATCTTTGTAGGTGCTACTCCATAAGTTCACAGAGAAGAAATGTGAATTCTGCCAGAGCAGAGGCTGCTGGAGTTCATAATGAACTGTAAGAAAATGATATGAAAACAGGTAGAGTGTCTCAATGGAACTATTGTGACCATGCTGATTTATAACAGGTGTCAATTTAGACAGAAATGCACTAAAACCAATTACAGACACTCAGGAAGAAATTAATTTAAAAAACCCCACCTGCAGGCTGGTAGAGTAGACAGAAATACAAAGTTAAGTAAATCCCAAACCAGGCTAATAAGATAATTCTTCAAAATCTACAAATTCTAAGATAGTGGTGCTAAATTAAATTTAGGATACAGACAAAACAAGATAAGAGAAGCTAGACCTGAAATTCACCTCTGAAAGCTTAACAAAATAGAATATAAAATGCAAAGAGGCAGCACTAAACCCTCTTTACCTTCACACAGTATTTATTCGGCTTCTCCATGTGGCACATATTGGCTCCCTCTCTGGTTTAACCAGGTGACCTTAGTCATAACACTCTGTTCCTCACTTTCTGCACCACCCCAAGCACAAACTGTGACTTCATCTACAAGATACCAGCCCTTCTCTTCCTTGGATCCATCACCTTTCTGATACATATGTAAGTACACCAATTTTTCATCCTCATCATCAAAGTTTACAATGTGCAGAATTTATATGCATTATATAGATTCTTCTATTCAGCTCTTATTTCAGACTTCAAAAGGTCCAGTATGAAGAGATATGGGGTCCCACCACTTCTCAGAGGGCCAGATATGCTTTTTCCTCTGGAGGTAAGCTGCACAATCTGTGTGGAGTCAAACTCCATGCGTGTGCCTGCTCTGAGTCAACACCTTGAGCTGCTCTATAGAATAGACCATGTGGAAAAATTCCAAAGAGCCTCTGATGAATAAGGTTACAAGTACATTTATTTAGGTATTTAATAGGCACCTGTGCCTTCTGGAACTGCCAAAAATTTGGGGTGTTCCATATGAAAGGTACAGTAATTTCACACTGATAAGCCACACCTCTTTCACTGAAGAATCGAGACGATCCCGGAAGTGCAGCTAATCACCAGGTGCGACTTATTTATGGACAAATTCCGGTGAAATGCCAACCTGAAAGTGCAAGCTGGCTGGGCAGGGAGCTGCCGTGGAGCCACGGCCGGGCAGGTGAGGGTGGGTGGGGAGCTGCCGCAGAGCAGCTGCTGGGTGGGTGGCTTCGCGCGACAACACGGCAGGCCGCTGCTTTTGTGCGGCGCGGGGAGCCACTGCCAAGCAGGAGGGGAGCTGCGGCAGCCAGCACCGGGGGCGGGAGTGCTGGGGCCCGTGGCACAGGGAGGGTGCCTGGGGCTGCATTTAAAGGCTTCGCTGGTCTGTGAAAACTGTTTGCAAATTGAACACCTGACAGCAAACCCCGCGATCACGCAATTCTGTTACTAACTCCTTACTTTGTTGCACATGTATCCTCACTTCAGAAAAAAAAACCATGCAGTTTATCACCTGGTGCGGCTTATTTATGGACAAATTCCGTGGTCTTCCCGGCTACCCAGAAGTGCAGCTTATAACCAGGTGCGGCTTATGAGTGTGAAATTACTGTAATTTTTTCAGGCTTGAAATTATGAGAAAAACTAGGCCAAGTTACATTTCTGCCTCATCTTGTTAAAACACTTGAGCTCCACAGATTACTTGATTCCAGTATTTACTTACCTTAGCTTCTAAACAAAATTGTAATAGCATTTATGCATGTTTACTTTTACAAAAAGGAGTATCAATCCCTACCAGCTTTGACTGAAATAGCCAAATAGAGTGGTGATGCAAATTTTACAGCTGTTACTCTGCCCTTGATCTGACAGACCAGCTCTAAGGACCTAAATCTCCCGTCGCATGCTCTCCTGATTAATCCAAAATACAATTTAATTTCTGCTTCCCCCAGTCATGAAAGAACAGCTTCAGCTAACAATCAGTTCATCAAGTAGAACTGCGCCCAAAATCAGGCTTGAGGGTGCACAAGAAAGCATGCATGCAGCTTAATGTTATCTGCAGCAGAAAAACAAATGGCAAGTGAAACTGCCAGGACCATTATTAACAACAAGGAAAACCACTTTCCAGCAGAATTTCAAATAAGAGCTTCAAAGTTTGTATGCTGTTTTATAGTTAGGAACCTCTGCAATGGATCTGGACTGTCCATCAGGATTACTGAGACACAAGGCCTAAAAGAATGAATTTATCATCTTTCCAAGTCCCTTCAGCAAGTTCAGGATGAAGATTTCTCTACAGGTTCAAATAAAAAAATCAGCAGCACTAGAAAAATACAACATCAACCACAACACAACTATTTTTTCAAAAGAAGTAAATCATTAGCCATAACAAACCTCCAAGGGAGCTCCTTGCCTGGGAAAGGTTTATCGCCTTTGCCCAGCTGCAAACAGCAACACAAACACCACCTCTCATGTTGATGTCACTCCAGTTCAGATGAGGATGACATTACTCAAGGTCATCTGTTACATAGAAATGCAGAGCAAAGGTGACTACCTCATTTTAAATGGTGGCATACTCTGCTCCTGATGTACAGTCCCCCCAAAGTAAGGGTATCATAAAAGTAAACCACCTCCCCCAGTAATACAGAGCCATCTAAAGTACACCTTATATTATAATTTACCTCCTCTAAAACAAAGAAATGCAATTTTACATTGTCATGATCAGTAATTCCAAATCCTAATTCAGTTATGGATGAGGAAAACCACCCAAAAGACCAATTTTTCTCTAGAAGCTGCAACCTCTCTCAACCATATGGAAGGTCACTTCCAGAGGGAAAGATTTTTTTATATTAGATCATCTGAAAAGCTCAACTAAAGCTTCTCTGAGATGAAGTCAGTTTTTAACTGGGGAGCATTGAACGCTTGCTGGGAAAACAATTTTCCTTTAAAAAGGAAAATTACAACTCACCCAATAAACAAGGCATTAGAAGAATTGTCTGGTGAGAACTTCTGCTTGTCCCCTAAGGATTCCCTTGAGGAAAA
Organism: Sialia sialis; assembly: GCA_009812075.1. Taxonomy (NCBI): domain Eukaryota; kingdom Metazoa; phylum Chordata; class Aves; order Passeriformes; family Turdidae; genus Sialia; species Sialia sialis. Next base: position 6,748,545 of record VRYO01001865.1, read on the forward strand.
ATGAATACCTACATATATATTGGTTTGAAGCATGGTCACTATGTGTAACTCTTGTATTTTGACTACAGAGAGTCTCATGCACTCAGACCCCATGTTATAGGAAAAAAGCTTCTGCGCTATCCCAAGCAAAGTAGATCCCACTGCCATTCTCAAGCATTAACAGGATTGTCACTTTTTGCTGTCAGCACTTTTCTCTACCTTGCTAAAGGCATGTGCCTATCAGACCTGCACAAAGCCCCTCCACACTTTTCCCAGGAATAGGTGGCTACGATACACAGAGTATATCTTCTCTTCCATGAGCTTCTCCTATTTTGTCAAGCAGCTTGTGTCCTTTATAAACAAAGAGGACATGGTGTTCCATCATTGTGAAGTAATACTTTTGCATGGCCCTGGGTGCCAGTTCTGATTCAAAGAACGGGTATGAATATAATTGGTATGAAAGGGCATGAAGCAGAACTGCTGTGATGGCTCCAAAATGTCGATTCCTCTACTTTTACTATGAGAATGAATGCTGCTAAGCTCTGTGCACCACAGTGTGAAATGACACACTTCTGCAATAAAATAGTAGTCAAACTAATTAAAAACTCCTCCAGAAGACCTGGCCCTGTTAAAATACAGAATATTTGACAAAACTTCAGGACTATTCCTTTTACCATGTAAATGTCACCAATGTCACCAAATAGATATTTCTTATTTAAGTGTTTTTGGTGAAAACTGTACCCCATTCTTTCCCTTCATTCTCCTTCCCATCTCAGAAAAATACACACACACACAAAAAGAAAAATACACAGTGAAAATAATTTTTCTACATTTAAGTGGCATTTTCTGCATTTCACTTAGTGCCCACTGCTTCCCACCATTTCACTGGGCACCACTGAAGAGTCTGGTTCAATCTCCTTCACCTCCACCCCACCAGGTGTTTATACTCATTGATAAATGCTTCCCCCCTAAACTCGCACCCATGTTGTTTCACAGCTGCTGATTTTCTGTCTTTTCTTGGGACCTCCAGGGAATTTCCCATGCAGATATTGTGGGAGGACCTTTTCTCAGCCTTACTGACCACAATAAATAATGTGAGGCTTGGCTCAAACATCTGAAAGATTAATGCAAGCTGAAAAGTAATAGTTAATTTCAACAAAATAGATTATTAAAACTCAATGAGCACTGGTCACTCTACATCACTTGCCAGTCTGTTACTAAGTGTTTTATAATGTGAAACTGTGAACCAAGTAAATTTGATTAAATTAAATCTGTGTAAATTAATCAAATTAAAACTCTGAATCAAAAAAGCTATGAACCAAGGCAAGAGGCATTATGGAAAAAGCAGTGAACTAGAATAGGGAAAAAGTTGTTTTACAAGGTAATCTTCTGGAAAATCCTTTGAGACCCCAAATAAAATGTTCCATGCAAAGCAATTTTAATATAGTCCATTTTGTTGTACACACACACTAGTTGGTACCTGTGGGAGCTGAGAATAAGAAAATACACATCTAAAAGCATGATTATCTTGAAAAATTATCACGTACTGATGGAGTAATGCTTGCCAGCATTGTATATCTTTGTAGGCCCAGACGTTAATTCTAGCCCAGTATGAGTGAACTATTCAATCTGCTGTTGTTACAGTCTGGATAATTGCAGTAGTAATCTGTCTTTATTTATTTAGGGATAAAACTATTTACCCCTGAAGCAATTGGTCTCGTGCCTGTTACCACCTCCCAAACCTACAACTTGGCAGGGCTGCCTCAAGCCCTTACTGGTAACTTCATGTCCCTACAGCTTGACTAAACCCAGTTCATTTTGGTATTACTCACCTTGTGAAGCTTTTGTCAGGAGCTGTCAGTCATTATGTGGTAGAGCTTAAGGTAAAATTTTGTGATTCTTTTTTATACCCACAGTGCAGCTGTTACTGTTCCTGTGCAAATTTGCCTCTCCTGCTACAAGCTGAATAACAATTTGCTGGGCTTATGGGCTTAAAATTCCCCTTTGAAAAGAAAATAATTAGCATTCCTTCTTCTCCAAAATTTACTCCACTTGGATACTGTACCGAAGTGAAAAAATAACTATCTTCCCCATTTGGTAACTCATTTTTTACAGGTATTTTGACCATAAAGACCAACTTATCTGGACAAAGAATCCAACAAGAGGCAAAAAAAAGATATGCTAAAATGGCCTCAATTAATTTATTTTCCTAGGCCTAAGATATTATATTCATGGACTTGACTGAGTTATACAGTTATAACTGAGTTGCCAGGTTAGCTTAGTAGGTTTTAAAGCTCCTGCTCACTCATTGCAATACTCAGTGCCTCCATGACTCAGCTGTAAATGAAAAAGCACCGTCATCAGTCCAAATGTTTCATCCAGAGATATAGAGATGTATCTGTAAACTAGCTAGAAATAAAATAAACTGTTTTAATTACCCCTATGCTGAACTCCTAGGTGAAGGAAATTATGAGAAAGGATTATGAGTGAAAGAAACTAGCTGTTCCAGTGCATAACTCATTTAGAGTACCAATAATGAAATGAGACTGTCTCCTTCCTGCTCCTCAAATGAAGAGTTGAAATGAAGAAGAGACATTTAATTAACAAATAAATATCAGCATTAGCACAATTCCAATGAAAGGCTAAAATAGTGCCTGCAAGTTCTACAGTTTTCATTTTTACACCTTTCAGTTGGCAATGGCAAAATTGAAAAGGAATACAACTGATGCTTACAGAGAGAGGAATTAAATGTCTGTGCTAACCTGTAACCACAGCTCTATCTTGGTATGTACATATAGCTGGAAACAATTTCTGTTTACAACAACTTGCAAACTGCTGTAAGTGCCCTGACAACATAGATGGTGTATATTTTTTTCCTTCCTTCAAAATTGCCAAGTATTACTTGATGATAAGATGCCTTCAGAGGACAACAGGAACATTTCTGTAAGAAAACAAATTTGCTGAAACTCAGATTCATGTCTGCATTGAGTTTCTAATTAGAGCTGCTGGAATGCTGCTATTTGCAGAGGCTAGATCAGAATTTCATGTGAGTTCTACAGGGATGGACATGTGCATCAATTCCAGGTGACTTAAAGTAAGAGGTTGCCTAGGGGCTGAGTCAATGTGACATCAGCAACAGATGTGAACACATCCAGGACACAAAGCCCTTTCAGCTTCATCCTTTTCTGCTTCCCATATCCATGGTGACATTGAAAACTCCATGGGTAAGGGAAAAAAAAAAGAGCATGTAATTTGGAAAGACTGAAGTTATTTCTAATTGCAATAGAGTGGGATTGATGCTGATTAGACATCACATCAGAGATGTGGCCCAGATCTGCCTCTCTTTCCATTCTCCTGAACAAGGCAATAACAATATTTTAGAATAATAGATCTGTTCAAATAACATCTGCTACTATATGTAACAAATATCCACTATCAACTTTGTTATTTACATTCTCAAAAATGAAATTTCAGACTGCAATTCCACAGAAATCTTCAGTCAAATAATACCACTAATTCCAATAAGGATTTGGAAGAAGGGACAAAGACTGCACTGAAGTGCTTGCTCAAACTTGTGCAGTAAGAAGGAACATATAAATACCCTGAGTTTATTTTAATTGTTTTTACTACATAACTCAAGGGCACCTTGACAAAACTGAGTAAGTGACTGAAATTAATAACATGCACCTCAATAGGAAAATGTCTAAGTGCCACTTAGGCACTCACCGAATCAAAGATGATGGGCAAACAGTGCGCAGAAAAGAATTACAAGGTCAACATAAGCCAAAAACGCCACCTTAGCGCCAAAAAAGGGAAGCCATTCTCTCATGTATTATAAAAGCCTATCCAGCCCTAGAGGGCCTTCTCCTGAATGCAAAATTCAGTCTACACAATGCACTTGGCTGGAGATGCTGGGAGATCCCAAAGGAGAACGGCACAAATGATCATATTCAAGAACAGAGAGGAAAATGAAGGAATCCAGCAGACATTCTGCCTGACAGGAGCTCCATAGGATTAGCTAAACCCATCTGCCCCTTTCTATAATAGAGGATTCTCCATTCTGTGTGAACCCATTAACAAGAATGACCTCCAAGGATGTTATCTGAACATTAGCTTCATTAAATAACTCTAGAACATAACACATGACCTTGACAGATCATATTAACTAGAAGAATGGTATACATCAGCTTGGAAGTCCATGTAGAAATGAGCAATATTGGTCAGATGTGGCTCTACTAAGTCAGCAAAGATAATGTTAAATAGTGTGGTCTGAGCCAGAACTGCAATGTTATTTTACCATACTTTATTTAAAATAGTTTGATTATCATAATCACATCTCAATGTTAAGTACATTTTTAGTACAAAGTCCAGAAGTTACTGTATAGACTCCATGAGTATATATTTCTCAAAACAAAATTTAAGGAGAAAAATTAATTTTCTCTTCAAGAATTCTCCAGTTACACCAACAGTTGATTCAATCTGTATTATTTAAAACAGCACCTCCAAACCATACCTATTTCTCCTACCCTTAGAAAAGTCCTCTACACAGTCCTGCAGGCCCAGCCACACTCTGGCATTGTGAACAGCATGAGATTCCACTCATGTGGCCCCACATGTACAGAGTTACAGCTCTGTGCCCCATCTCCTGTGACTGTAGTCACAAAGCACTGAAGCAACTTCACTCACTCATAAGGATGTTTTTTAAAGAAAGGGGAAGATTTTCTGTTCATTGGTGGGAAGAGGGCAGTTTTTGCTCCCTTCTGCTTTTCCTGAGTATGAGCAGACAAGCCAATGCAATTAGTACTGACTCATTTGCTTGTACTCTCCAGCACACTGAGCTGTGGTCTCACAGGTGATCTAGTGGCAGGATGTCATCTTCAAAGGCTGGATTGATTGGCAGGACATACTATTAATGAAGTGGTCACCCTTCAGTTATTATCAGTGAGCATCTCTCAGAAGCATTCCTTCAATTCCAACCTATTACAGCACTTTACCCAGCTGGGGAATTTTAAAATATATTTCTTCTACAAAGTAAACTAGCACTTGCTTTGAATAAAACCCACTTGCAACGATTATTTGAACTACAAAGGTTTCAGGAGCATTTCCTGCAATTGTGATCTATTCAGCAACAGATGAAACACTACAGAAGACTAGAGAGACAGCCTACATTTAAAAATTTATGCTCCAGAAGCATAAATACTCATTGTCTAGAAGCAAGTACACAACTATTCAGAGCTTTCATTTGAATTGGGAAAGGTTCCTTCACATTCAGTGGCACAAAACACAAACATCACGAACATCTCTTCAGTGTATTCTTTTCCCATACAAGAAGAGATAATTCCTTCTAAGTGGAAATAATTTCTTAATAAAGCATACTTAGGTGTTGCACACAAGCAGACTCTTAAAAAACCAGTGCCTAAATACACAGTACTTGAGTATTTGTGTTGTCTTTCCCTATTCCCCCAGCATTGCTATTGTTGTCTTTGCTTTTCACTTCTGGCTTGGATGCAAGGAAGTAGCAGACTGAAGTCTGCCATCCTCTACACTGCATGAGAGTGGATTTCAAAGCAACAGTTTCCCAGGCCAAGTTCTGCTCTTTGTCAAGATAAGCCTGGTGTGGCTCTCCCCCTCACTATGCCATTTCCATACTTACACCGGTATGTCTGACAGCAGCCGGGGTTTATGACCTCCTTTCCTGACACCTGCTGCTGTCCCAAAAGGGATGGACACCACAAAATTCTTCACTACTACTTCACATATAAGAAGTCATAAAAAAAAATGTAAGTTTGGATGGCCTTTGAGAAGTCACCCAAGTTGCACCTCTGTTTTAGGTAGATTCAGCTTTTCCCAAATCGTTCCCAACAGATGTCTGGAAAAAGCCACTTAAAAGCCTTAAAGTAACAAAGGTTTGATACTGGAACAAACATTACCTTGACTCACTTCAGTCTTTTCTGGACTAAACCAGCTCTTTCCATCCACACAACACAGTTAGGACAAACCTGTGGAGCATCGACCACCCTGTACCTGTGGTGCTCCTTTATGAGAACTGCAGACAAGTTACGCCTTGCTAGAGTTGAGATGTGGCTGCTTGGTGTTTGGAACAGAGTCAAGCAGGGCAGAGATGCTGCTCACCAAGTTGCTGAGAAGGAAAAGCAGGGCAAGCCCCAGTGGTGTCAAAAGCTACCTGAACCAGTGAGAACTGATGATGATCTCAGCCACTTCAAAGGGGAATTGCTGCTGCACTGCTTTTATCAGGAGGAGCCTTCTATTAATAAACTCTCTTAAACCATTTGACATTAAAATGCAGAGCTGCTTTTAAAGAATCAAAGCATGGAATGTTAGTTATTAGAATTGTTAAAATGACACTTTCCCTCTGGTCCTTTCTTATTATCAATAACAATAGCTCCCTAAACTTCACCAGCTAAGTAGGGGCTGCCCATGGAATGCATTTAAGTCACAGTGAAGTTATCACCATAAACTGCTAGAACTCACAGGAGGCAGTCAGTCTCTAGCAGCCACTAGGAACAAAAGGCTAATATCACTTTTCACACCTACACTTCTGATTTGAGAGAGGAGATTTTAATAATACTCCAGCCCTCAACCCCTTTAAATTTAAGCATACCAGAGGAAAAAAATGATGCATACACACCATAGAGATAGCACACAAAAAAAAGTAGTTGAGATAAAAGAATTTATTCTGTTCACAGCATTCAGAATAACAGGTATAACCATAATTCTGCTGGGAAGTTTTGAGTGAAATACTGCTTAGTAATTGTACTCATTACATCATCTACTTTGGGGATATATAAGAAAAACCAAACCACTTTTCAAATTCATGGTGTAACAGTCAGCTACATGTGATTTATGAAAACTCAGAGGAAGCTGAGGAAGAGTAATTTCATCTATGTCACATCAATGAGATCAATTACCAACAAAGCTTATTCTATGGGAGAAGAGAATGCTCAGTTAAAACACAGAAGGAGTAAGAGAACTCATGTAGCAAATTAATTACAGTCGGTACAGTTATTTCTCCTACATGCCACATTTGTAGCTCTCCTGAACAACAATATATTACCTGAAGCAATATAACATTTCCTCCAACATAGTGGGAACCTAAATGCTGCTCTTTTGCATTTTCAGAACTGAGGATGAAACAAAAAGACTGGCAGGATGAGTCCATGCTTCAGAAAAAGATGGGTATTTATGATATAACTCCCTATAATTTGAAAACAACACAAAAACCTATCTGCTACTAGCCATAAAGATGCTTCTCTACATTTGCAGCAAATGAACATTTGGATAAAAACCAGAGCCAGATGTTGAGAATCAACCATGCAGATCTGAACACAACTGACTTGAAAGACTGCCACAGCTGGATGCCCAAGAGTTTCTAAATGCTCAAGCAGTATCAGGCACTCAGCTGGTGAGTTTATGGGCAAACACCATTTCTGAGACAACCTATACTAGAAAATACTTGTATGAAATACAAGGCTAAGAGTAAATGTACTTTGACATGACCAAACAAACTAAATTAAATTCAGCATTATGCTGTATCATCATCTTTTAATAACTACCTCCAAATAATTTTGTTTCAGTTATCTGATAGGTATTTGTGCACTCTCTCAATTGGGGTATTGCAGCGGCTCTCATTAAAGTATGATAATTTTTGTAGTTGTTTAGCATAAAGCCAAATTATGTGTTTACTGTTCCATAGCAAGCATTGCTCAACAGGCAGATTCAATGAGGAAACATAGCAGTGAAAAGAGAGTGGTTTCTCTTACACACGTGAGAAAATTCTGATACAAGCAGGCAACAAACCAACTGGTCCTTGTTCTCTGGTTTAGTTGCTAATCTGTCTGGAATTATCCAAGAATGGCAGTGGCATTGGAAAAAGCAACAGCTGACTGCTCTAAAGTTATTTACCTCTTTGCCATACCTGTAATATTTCAAACAAATATGTGAAATGTGGATGCTTAGCAGTCTACTTGTACCTGAAGTCACTGCTGCCAGGATGAGCTCTGGACCACCTAGCACCCTCACAAAGCTATTTACAGAAGAAGAACTAGTGCCTCGAGTGTTCAGAAACATTTTTCTGAACAGATTATTGCAGAAAAACGTTCAATGCATTCTTTCCAACAACAACAATAAATGTAAACCATATTGTGTGGCTGCATGGTACTTATTTGCCAGCTGGACTTAAACCATGACAAACATGTAAGCAATGTGATAAGAGAAGCTTAAAACAACATTACTACTGAAAGCTCAGAAGCTGATCTACTCCAACTGCAATTACTTTTAAACATTTAAATTCATTGTAAATTCATGATATCCGTTCATTTGACTCAGCAAAAGACTTTCAAGCATGCACTAAAGCAAGTAGTTAGTTCCACAGAAGTCAAAGCTTTTACACAGGTTTAATACTATCAGAACACCGTAGCAAATCAAGAATGACCTCCAGAAATCAACAGTGTTTCAAGTGCCAAAAAAATAAAACTACTTAATATGGTAAAGTATGACATCTTGGAAATTGGATATAAACCACTTTCACCCAGTAAAACAGACTCAGCATGGATCCATCTGTACTCTCCCAGATTAAATCAGTGACTGTACCCTCATTGCAATTAAGATTCAGACATAAAGAGACAACATCAAAACTAAACGTGTTCTTAACATCAGTTCCAACAACCCCGTGGAAACCATGATTTAAGTCAAAGCAAACTTAGGAGACAACATTCCCCAATGTCTATTCACTGCAGGAACAGAATCCCTTCAGCACTTGAGCCTTTTTTTTTTTACTGCTGCTGATTATCCTGTGCAGAGGAAAAATGTGCTTTGTGTTGTGTGGGTGATGCTCCCATTTCCCAGCTGAGTTTGGTTCAACATTTATAGAAGGGATAAAGTATTCTGAATTGGCTTCTATCAGTAAAGTGAGTCAGTGATCACTGTGCAAGTGGGAGGACTTCAAGCATTTGACACTGCTTCTCACATTCTTGCTGTCAGAAATGCAAATGTTGGGGAATTTAAACTCGTTCCTATCTTGTCATTTTAAAATCCTAAAGGGACCTTTGATCATCCAGTGGCTTGTTAATATTTAGCAGTCAGGAAGAGAGGATTTTTTTTTTCCTTCTATGAAGGTTTAACTGGTTTCAAATCTAATACTGATTCCTTTATGTGAATACAAGATATCACCATTTGCCCACCTTTTCCCTCTGGGAAAAAAAAATAAAAATACCTCCAATTAAAAATTGATCTGCCTTCTAAACTAATGAAAATAAAAGTAATATAAACTGAGAGAAGATAGGGCTATGAACCCCACAAGCTACATAATCTCCATGCACTGAGCAAACGGACATCTTGGGGGTTTAAAAAAAAATTTTAATTACTCTGCCCCCCTTCAAAGCTAAGTGCCTTGCAAATACTACCTGGGGACAGGCTCAACTTGAAGGCAGCAGTGCCACTACCCTCTTCAGAGGAGTAGGGCTTCGGTCCCGAGGGCACCAATACCCCTACTGCACTTGAACCTGTTAATCTCACTGAAAGGTGCAATTGTTTTCATGGTAATATTCATCACACTCCAGGAGGAGATGTGTCTCTCCAACCCAGGAGCTGAAATTAGGCACCAGGGAGCTGTAAGCAGCCCTGCTGTTGTGGCTCAACTCTGCTAGCAGCCTGAGGAGAGATGGCTCCTGCAACCTCCCACACAAAGCCTCTCCCGTGCTCGTTAGCATGCCTGTTATATTAATGACTCATCTTCATCCTAGAGCACCAGTCAGACTTCTCATTAATCACCTCAAGTTTGCTCAGAGTCCTCGCCACCTCAGGCTGCTGCATGACAAACAGGGGGAAGGAGCTGGTGGGTCAGGCCCCACACTTCAGCAAGGACTTCATAACTTCGCAGAAAATACCTTACGGTCAGAACTTGGTTTTTCCAACTAGGGTAACTTCTGCATATTTTTAATGAGCCAAAATAACTGCTTTGGAAATTTGATTCTAAAATTGCATGGTCACTGCTGGTGCATTCCCAGTGACAGGCTCTGACACAGAACTAGCCCTGTACCACAGCCCAGACCATCCTTCCTGTAGAAAAAACACTGAGTAGCTCATTCAACAGCATGAAAAACCTAGAGTGAAAACGAATGCACTTCAAATTGATTTATCCTTCAGGAGAAGACAAAAAAATTATCTCAAAATATTCTGAAAAAGTCTCTATATGTTTTATCAGCATGAGAAAGCCACTGAGAAGAGCTGTATGTGATGAGGAAGCACTGACTTTTCAGGCTCTGTGGGTACTTTCTCTTGTATCCCAGCCACCACTAGATTACATTCGCAGTTCCTTCTTTACATCTCTTTGGATTTTCTGTTTCTCGATTATTCCTGTAGCAACTTCATTTTATTCTATTTTACAGATGACCTTTTTTTAAACACTAACTGCAAAGGCTTCCTACTCTAGCTGAAAATGGATTTTGCACAAATAAACACCAGGCCAAAGTGCGCTGTTAGCAGAAACTAACAGCCTATAACTGATGTAAATTTATGTCCACCCACTGGTTAGCCCATCAATTTCTTCTCTTATAAAATGTCAAAGCATCTGTCAATCATGCAGACAATGTGAGAGGCTTCACCACAGGGACTAAGAGAACAACTCTCCCTTCTAATTTGACACGCCATTCGATGGGTGAACCATTTGACACAGAGGTTAGAGCCCAGACACAGCAGGTATGTATCAGAAACTTGGCAGATATGTAAGCAAAACATCAAGGCTGTACCACTCCTTGACACATCACTTCCTTAGAATACACAATAGATACCACACACATAGTATCTGTCTAGAAACATGTATTTGGCAGGTGTATATCAGAGCCATTGCACTGGCTTTAGACCTCATGATTGATCACTTATCTATCCCAACAGACTTCTTATCTACCAAAACCATTTCTATTATAGGAACACCAATTGCCAGATAGCTGCTTAACTTCAGTTCAAGAGATGTGCTTCATTCAAGCCAAAAGCACCCATCTTTGTGTACAGCTTTCTCTACAAAGGACAGCTTCTTCCCTGACTGGGACTGCCAGACTGAACTTGTAACACCACTAGGACTGGATGCAGCAGGCTACTTGGGTAACTCCCCAGCATTTGTATCTTGAGAACACTACTCAATTTCCTTCCATGGGACAAGTGTCTGCAGCTATCCTAAAGGAAGTGTTCTTTTCTTCTTCCCTTGCCTGCTTTAAATAAATGCCTTTCTGGCACAGAAAAACCCCTACTTTTAGACTTGCTACATATGAGCAATACATTTTGCTGTAAGACAACAGACTGAGACCTGAGCTCACGGCAGCAAGGGGCAGCCTACAGCTGACAACACGCCCAGATCAGCTGAGCTCATGTCTCAGGCAGCACTGCTTTTCTGCCTAAAATACATTTTGTTTCCCCTTCTGCTTCAGATTTTTTTCTTTGGTTTTGCACTTTAGGATTATTAACTGCAAACCCAGCCACGTGTTGCTGCCCCTCTAAGTCCCAGCTCCTCTGGTGAATAGCCTCTAGGTGAGGAGCTCACCATCCTCATCTCATTGTGCTCTTCACCTTGGGTAAGAGCAGTCCAAGCCCAGTCAGCACTGACCACTGCAAGGAATAGTCTCCTATTACATGGAAAAATGTCCTGGCTTAAGGGGTCAGACTTCTGGAAGTGATGAAGATTCTCTTCTCTACATCCCCAAAGGACTCCCTGCCTTGCTCCAAGCCCTGCACATTGCTGGATGGCTGTCAGTGCAATTCCAGAATGCTGGCCCAGTAGCTGAAAACTGCTAAAATGCACTTCTGACCAAACCTGTGACACCACTCGGCACTCCAGCTTATGCAACATCAATGCTGTGGCTTCATCATATTGACTCCACATTTTAATGGACTCAAAGACTTGAAATGTCAGTAAACCATCCAGTGTGCCAGCACAGTAAGAGTACTCATGAAAATACTGAGGGAGCTTTCCAGCTCAAATAAAGCAACTTTTTATTTCCTTCCATAATACATTGCTTTAGTCAGAGCAATCTGACACTGTTCAAAAGCCTGCTGAGCTTATTAAGGACACTTCCCTGTCCAACACTCTCACACCTCCTGATCTTGGAATAGAGGTCCCTTCATAGCTGCACCCCCCACACTCACACAGAACAGTTTCCCTCCCTGGCTGGACCCCAGGATTCCCACAGCACAGTGCCAGATGTCTCCATCTTTTAAGTACCTTAATCATGGTATAATAACAAAATTCCAGCTCAAGCTGCTGCCTCTGGGGCAGGACTCGGAACAAAGGAGCCCTGGGCTTTTATGCCCTCACAGTCACAGGGCAGGAGAGTCTGGAGTCATCAGCTCCTGCTGTCCCCTGAGTGTCAGGTCCCCAGGCTGGCTCACAGGTCCCAGGGCTCTCTGTTCTGACAAGGGCCAGCACTTCATGACTCTTGCCTGGGGCTCTGGCTGCTGCCCCCAGAGCTGAACTTGTACTGCAGGCACAGAATACAAACCTGCCAAAACGCTGAGTGAATTCACTCTGCAGAAATTCTAGAGCAAGTTTCCACTGGGAAAGTTTTGCTGTACTAGTGGTACATATTGGGAGCATGAAACCAGTCTGTCTTTATCAATAGGTCTATACCTGCACCAGTTGTTGCAATGCAGTTCTTGCATCGGTACTGCATATTCTGAAAATTTTCTCAATTTTTTTCTTACTATAAAAGCTTTGTTGACATTTGGGATGAAGTTCCTCAGAGAGTTCTACCAATATCTGTCTACCTTCTAAATATAATCTTTCTTCAGACATCTATCACATCCTCCCATGATATGCACAGAATCTGTTGAAGCTTTTTGTATAGTCAGTGACAGATTTAACTCTGCGTTTGCCAGATTGGGAATAGTATAGATGTGCCAACACTTCTCTGACCACATTGTTGTACTTTCCCATCAATTATTAGACTGTGTAGCTCCTTGTGATCTCCCAAAGCCACATAACTGCTGAGAAAGAACCTATTTCGAAGTTTGCAAAGTGCACAAGCCAAAAAAAAAAAGGGCCCTCTGATACTTGTTCTTTACAAACTGCACAGCAGGAACCAGCTCCTAGTCCCTTCCCTGGATAACCTCTCAATTTCCCAGAGGAAGAAGTTCACTTGGAAGTGTGATGTGCTTTGCGCTGCTACAAAGCAAAACAATCCCATAGGATTGCCATGGGTTTGAAGGCAAGGGCATGCCATGCTTACTTGTGATTTGTGTTTTCTTTGGGAAGCCTTGGAGAGAAAAGTAAAAAATAAAATTCTCAGTGCTGATACAAAGTAGTGCCTTCCAATTGCAAATGTTTGCACATATGCAGAGGCACTCTACATGTACCAGATGTGACCATAACAGCACCTCTGCATTGAAAACATTATGATGATTCTCCCTTTTTTTTTGGTGAGAGAAGGAAAAGGTTTAAATTCAGGTAATGTTCTTCAAAAGACTGCATTAGAGATGCAAAGACAAGCAAAGCACTCAAATCATGAAACACCATCTGCTTTCTTTTATCTTCTAATGTCTATCAGCATCCCCAATGTTGCCAGCATTAGTCACCCTCCTCATGATATTGGGTGTTTTTCTTATGCTCTCAGCTCTCAATCAAAATTATACAATAGCAGTTTATTTAAAATAAACTTTAAAAAAAATCCAATACACTTGATGCCTGAGAAAAGTAGTGCAAATCAGCAGCTCAGAAAAGGAGAAGATTTGGAACTATTTAGATAGAATTTAACTACTAAAATTTGTAATGATCTTAAGTATATTACAGAGGCATCTTTCAGAGTAGCTGAGCTTCCATAGGGGTGCCAAAGGGACATCCACACTTATGACCCAGGGTAGCACACTGCATCTCTCAAAAATCAGCTTTTAACTATGAACACAGAATATCCCAAAAATCCTGTTGCAAGACGCATTTCTACACAGGCATAGCTCATGACAGAGAAGTCAACTGAATTCTGTGCCTTTGGAAGCCAGGCAAGACTGAAACACTGAGTCCCATATTGACTACATTCTCATTATCTCCCCATGTAAGCATCCAGGAGAATAAGTGCAGTCTCTGCCTCTCCTGCCAACTTTACACTATCATGATTACATCTTACTCAGCTGCTTCACACAGCCTTTATTTTTATAGAAAGTGAAGAATTTTTTTGCTATTCTGAAACACAAGTATGTCACTGCCATTGCCTGCTGAGACCAGAGTGCAGCTCATGACAAGTGCTGTAGGCACTGGAGAGGCACCAGCTCACCTTGGCTGGCAGGTGGAGCAGGGCAGCCCAGGAAATGCTGCTCACAGGTGTTTTCCAACAACTCAGTGCAGCTGAGCTGGGACCCAAAGGATTTGGGTCCCTTTGTGTGTAGCCAGCAGCTGGGAAACACATCCATTATGTTCTGCTCTCTCCCTCACTGCACCCCTAGCACAGGTGCCAACCGAAACCTCAGCCTTGGCATTTAACAAGATCCAAAGTCTTGAACCTCATGGTCCTGCCTCCTCCTGTTTGAACTGGAAAGTAGGGGCTGCACTATGTGAAAGCATTCTGTTCTCTGCACCCATGTTACAGCCTGCATCTTTGCAGGAGGCTCTGTGACTCATGCCTGACTCATGCAAGACCTGTACCACCACCAGCATCCACCACAGCCAGAAAAGAGAGTATTGCCCTCAGGTTAGGAGCTATTTTAATGCCTTGTGTGGTAAGGAAAAAATATGCATGAGCCAAGGTAGCTGGCACAAGGAGACCTGAAGGAAGATGATGCTGCCCTGATGACCAAAACCCTCACTCAGCCCAAGCACTGGGGCTTCCACAGGGAAGATTAAACTGACAACCATCACCTGAACTTAATTTAACCACAGCATCATGGTATCCAAATCCCCTCAGGACTTTATGCACATACACACTTGAGTTCGTATACCTACACAGAAGAATGAACCCAACCACACACTTGCTCCTTTACACAATCCAGTCCTGCTCTTTCTGGCACTGTGATTTGTGCAACACATTTTTCAGTTTCATGTCTTTTCCTGTCTATATTTTCCAACATGAAACAGCAAAATTAGTAATTTTCTTACTGTTACGTCTTCCCCCCTCACAAAGAGAGAGGGGAAAACCAGGATTTTAGAACATTTGAATATTTCTTACAAAGTCACCTCCCTCTCTCCTTCCAGCCTCAATAAAGCAAAGCCATTTCTCCAACACATTTAAAACCACCAAGCTCATTAACTACTTAATGAGTTTTGTGCTTTCCTGCTGCACAAGCAGCAAGCCTCAGTCTATTATCCAAGTTAAACTTTTTTTGCTGTCATTTCTAATAACATAGTTTTGTGCACAGAGGTTTCCTGAGAGCCATGTGGACCAAGACATGTTTCTTCACAGTAGGAAATACAGAAATTGATAGAACAACAGCAATAAAATTAAAACATTTATCTTATATGTCAAACAAAACCTACAGCACCAAACCCAGGATTCCTTATATTACACTAGCTTAAGAAAGTACAGACAAAATGTAAAATTCCATGGAAATAGAAAATTTGAAACCTTATAGGGTATATTATATTTAGCAATATAATTTAACTGCACAGTAAAGCAAAACTGCTTAAGCATTGGACGTGTATATCATTATAGTTTATCCACTGCAAGGAACTCTGCTAGTAGAGACAAGAAATTCTAAGTTGCCTGTAGGGAATTCTTTTGGATGAATTATCAGAGGATGGTTGAATATTTTGAAAAAGACACATTTTAGAAATCTATTTCTCAAAGAATATCCTCTTCAATTAGTCCTTCCAGAAAACTAGGTCAGATTTTTAATTGTGTATCTGTCAGTGCAGATCATCTAAATCCATCAATTAAATTATGATCAGTTTCTAGACATTAGTTTTAAGAATGAGAAGAGAGAGCAGAGATCACGAGATGATCTGCTTGGTTGATCTCTGGCTGCTACTGCCAGTAGAGCTGTAAGGGGGCAGCAGACAAACATCCACACATGCAGGAATCCATCTTTTTAATCTACTGCAAATCAAATCAAATGACCACCTGGGCAGCATTCAACAGCTGCCATTAACAGTAGTCACAAGTTCATGTCTAGAAGGCATCTTTGAACTAATTAGTCTGCTTCCAAACTGCAATAGCTTTTCAACAAGGAAACAAACATCTCTTACGTTGTCACTTTTTCAAGTTTGTATTTTATCTGATCAAAACCTTATAGAGCTAACATACTTGGCATTAAGCAAAACGCTCAGATCCAAAGTCAGTGCCATAAGTGTCAAAAACTTTACCAGTTTTGGATTGAGCTGTCATTTGTGTCATAGGCTCAATAGTCTTGGATGCTTTGAAATTATAATGAAAAGCAAAGTATGATGCTGTTTTCCTCAATATAAGTTATCTGCATCATATGAACCGCTCCAGAATTACCAGAATTCTTAAAAACAAATGTTAGTGCAGGTGAAAGCAGGTAGGAAACAACAGTGATATTGGAAAGTATCACAATTTCAGGAAGCATACAGTAGCTGAAGACAAGACCAGTGGCAGCCTTTCTCCACATCCCTAACCCTTCAATTACCCTGTGGTGAGCCATGGTGAAATCACAGCCCTGGTCCTAGGAGGGAGAGGATATGTGGTGCACCAGTGAGGAGGAGCAGAGGAAGCGGTTTTAAAGAGTAACCATGTAAGCAGAGTCCACAATCACCAGCAAGTAACTACGGAAGAGCTGCAAGAAAAACCAAGAATGAGTCCCTGACGCAGGCAAAAAAGTATGGTCCTATCTCTTTGTAGCAACTTTTCCTGATTGGAAAAGTCAAGCCAAGTGTCTTATTGCCTGCAAAGTGGGAACAACTAGGGATCATACACAGCCATTTCCTAGCAACACTTGCACAAAGAGGCAAAGCAGCTGCTTCTCCTATCAATTCCATAATAAGTTTTTTTGTAGAAGAAATTTGTCCTGATATAAGTTTAAAGATTTATATTTTTCCTTCTGTAAAACAATTACAGTAATTTCACGATTATAAGCCACACTTTTTCATTGAAGAATCCAGCCTGCCCCAGTAGTGCGGTTTATTTTCAGGTGCGGCCTATATATGGACAAATCCCGTGGTCTACCCAGCTACCCGGAGGTGCGGCTTATAATCAGGTGTGGCTTATAATTGTGAAATTACTGTATGTACTTAAATACAGAAAATAATCCATTTTATGCTATTTGGCATCTAAGAATTTAGCATAAAATGGAAGAAAACATATAAACAAAATGCTTAAATAGCACAGGAAATACTGGGTTAAATCAATATGAAAAAAAAAATGTATTAGCAAACGCTATCATTACTAGTCCAACTACCATGGTATAATGAAAGGAAGTTTCACAGTAAGTTTGATGAAACTATTAGTCCATGGTTTTGACCACTGTTTCTCTAGAGATTCTGAAGGGAAATATATGAACTAAGTGAGGAAAGGGATCACAACTACTCAAAACCCATGAAGAAATAAATAAAAGCAAAACCTCAAAGATAGTAAGACAGCTCAGACACCTGCTTATATTCAATCCCTCTTCCCATCATTTCCATGTAATGCTTCAATTTCTAATTTTTTCCTAACATTACCATTATGATACCTATGAGCTCCAGTTTTTTGGGGGACTCCATTTTTACTTAATCACCTTCTGGCCAATAGATCACTCAGCACAAAATACCCAGGCTGAACCAGGAATGATTTTTTGGGAAGAGTGATGCTCAAGTTCTGTCATGAAGCTCAAGTGAGATCAAAGTCTATCCACCTCTCCAGCAACATCCATGAATTTTAGCTTGCTGAATGCTTTACTAAATACAGTGTTGACATTCACCTCTGCAGAAATCTTCCCCTTGCTTACAATGGCATGCCAAGCTCATATTTTACACAGATAAAGCAGAAACATTCCACCAGCTCTGCAGGTAGGCAAACAGACTTATTAGATTGTCAGTGATTAAATGCAAAGCTGCAGCCAGTTTATGATAGACCAGAACTGTTCCTCCTACTTCTCCAGCAGCCTCTGTCCATGGATCTAAATTTCAAAGTAGCTCAAAGTGCAGCCCAGGCATTTTAAGCTCTAGAGTTAAAAATTAATTTTTCCTAGCAATGTGCCTTTAAGTTATCCTGGTTTCATGGAAGTTGTTTCAGTGATCCTTTTTGTTACAGAGGCAGCTTGGGCTCAGTATCAGCCATTTTATTTACAATGGTACTGAAAGAACCTGGAAAAGCTTCACTTGATCCATCCAACCTTGAATTTTCTTCTCTGCTTCCTGCACTAATCCTTAACTGAGTAGCACTGTCCCCATTTCCCTCAGAACAACAATTCAGGGAAATTACTATTTTTACAGTACAACAATATATTAATTTCTGATTTTCTCCTGACATCTGTGAGGATGCACAGAGTTCACTAGGGGGTCACCAGCTGCAAATGTCACCTCCCATATTTTTGGTGGAGTTTCTCTTGACTACTTGCTTGTCTGCCATCAAGCAAATTATCCTGCATTATTGCCAGTGTCTCTGCTTGTTTCCCAGGACAGAACATCTAATTCTTAATGATCACATGTCCAGAATTAGCGTCATAACTACAGTCCAGGTCATCTAAAGGTGCTTTGACAAAGCCTTCACATATTCTATCTTCCTCAGTTTCACCATATCAAAAATTGTTCTTGTCCGTTGAACACATTATCTTCTCTGAAGAAAACCCTCCTGGCATGTGCTTCACACACACACAGATACTTCCCAATCCTTAGCAGGGAAAAAGGACATAAATCCTATGTACAGAACAAAGTTATCCTCCTTTAAACAGGCGTTTAGTGGGACTCACAAAACTCTTTGTACCATCCAAATAATGTGGTTTAGGATGAATATTCCTTCTTTTTTTTTTTTTTAAATTATTTTTTTTGGTCAAAACACCTGTTGTTCCTGGAATAAAAGGAAGCCTTAAATTGTTTTGCAGCCACATTCTCTGCATTGCCAGTTTTTGCTGATCATTTTATATGCTGACACTGCTTTCATTTTTTTTTTTTATTTTTTTTTTTTTTTTTTTAATTTTCACATGATGTTCTTTGGAAAAACACAGATTGTTTTCCCAGTTATGCTGCTCCCATCATTACCTTAAGCCACAAATTTTGTATGTCTGTTTGGGCCACATCACCTTCATTACTTAGTGTAACTTATAAACTCTGATATTCATTCAGCTCCCATGCTTTCAACGAGAGAAAAATAGCCCACTAAATGCTTGCAGGAGCCACACTACCTGTCATTCATTCTGTAATCCCTGGCATTTCTGTTCATTGTTCTTGGTAGAAGAAGAAAAAAAATATGTGGAGAGCATGCAACATCCATGGCTTCTTTTCTGCTGAAATGACTACGGTTTATTTTCTGTTCCTGCAGGATCTGGAGCTGGGTCCTGAAGGTGTAGCCAAGCACATCACCTGCGAGCTTCATGCTCCTCCTTGGGACATTTGGTAGCCATGCCAAAAATGCAAAGCTCTAGGGCTAGGCTTCACCAGGTAGCTGACACTGAGTTCAAATTGTTCACAGTAGAGTTATGCTGGCTGAACATGCAGTCCCAGGTCTCAGCGGTGCAGTGATTTCTGCAGACGTTTCCAGCAGGTGTCCTAACTCATCACTAGGATGACCACAGAAGAGATTTTTGACACACATTGTGGCCATTTTTTATTTCCTTGCTACCCTCATTCTTTTTGAGTCAGAGTTTTCTCAGATCATTCAAAGAATGATCAAGAACCCTAATAAAACTTGCAGAACTATGTATCAAATTCTATCTTAACAGGGAATATTTTAATTGAAACATAAAAGATGCTGAACTCTAAGCAATTGTAAGGAAAATTATTAAGCCAATAATAGTGAAAAGCTTACGCTCTCAACTTCCAAAACCACAATCATTCCTTTCGCCCTAGTAGCTACAGCCTTTAGAAAAATCTCAATTTTACACACTCCTTGCTTTCTCTCAGTTACTCTGTGGTGGTGAAACCATTACTATTTAAAACTGAATGATTTGGCTTAGAATTTTATCTTACCTAAAATAATGTTCCTTTTGACTAAAAGCTATAATGGTTTCCAACTTCCCACTTGTGAGCTTGTGTCATACCAGAGAGGGGGAAATGCCATCCCAGTGGTCTCTCACTGGGGCCGCAGTAAATAAAGCTTTTTCTGTCTGACTTGCCCTCATTTGTACTCGCACTGTTAGGCACTTGGAGTCCCCAGAGCCCCCAACAACTCTGTACCACATTTGCTTTGAACACAACAAAATCCCATCTTTCTAAGAGGCCTGAACAAATGAAACCAGTGACCTTATTTCACTTCCTTTTCCCCAAAGGAGCACTAATTTCAGTGCTGCGGAACAGTATGTATCACAAATTAAGCCGTGAGAAATGGCATTCCCAACATCACACTGCACAATGCAAGACACTGAGATTTACTATGTTCTTCACTAGCCTTAACATACTGTACTCATCTATTCACAGAGCACTGAATCCTCCTTTTTAGAAAAGGCTCCTACATGTCCCATGCTAACAAAGATGACATTTACAAGTTTTACCATGAGTCTTTTTTCTCCTCAACTAATTTGGTCATGGTAGGAGTATGTCACTTATTTATGGCATGCATTTGGGTGGAGTGTGGGGTTTCAATCACCAGCTGGAGGAATTTTTGTTGTTGGACATTTTGGCCAAAGCTGTGTTCATTTAAGAGTGGTTCAGAATTAGTAACACTGAGGAGCCCAGCTGGGAGCACTTTAGGAATATCTGTTTCAGGATATTTCTAATTAATCTTAGATTGGACACCCTGAAGTCAGAATCTCGATAATGGGATACTCAACAATTGCCTTGGACAGTGACCTAATTTTTACTGCTAAAATGATGTAATCTATTTTATTGCTGCTGAGAGGGAACCAAACTAATTAGTTGGTGCTTTTTAAGAGGACAACAAGCAATTTAAGTTTCTTTTACAGAGAAATGGTTGAAATTGCAGCGTTATCTGCAAATAAATCTTCACTGAATTGCTTCTCCACTGCCAAAAATAGGCCCCCATTGCACAGAAAGGAGAGGCTGATGGGAGAGAACTGCATCATTAAAAAGTTAAAATGTGTAAGTTATTCCACTTTTTCATGTAAATATTGCTTCTCTTTCACAGCCTTAGAGTAACAGCATCACATTGGAAGGAAATCTTCCCTCTACTTGCTTTGGAATGAGTAAAATAACCAGTACAAACCTACACAAACAAAACTTTTAAAAATCCCAAGCCCATAGAAATAAAATACCTTAAGACTTCTTTTAAGTCTGGTTATCCTCTGACCAAATATTCTGTCAAATACTTGACCAGAGTTTAGGTGGTCCAAAATTGATGGAAGTGACAACCACTGGCAATTCATGAGCAAAACGTCAACAGACTGGGTGAGGATTTGAGAATTGCACCAGAGACACTGAAGTTGCTCTCACAGAGAAAAATCAGTAACTCTCATACTGACTGAAATGGCCAACAACTACACACAGCTGAAAATCCTGCTCCTGGACTGAAGGGGAAGCACAGACAATAAAACACCAGAGCAAATCTTGCCTGACAAGAGTGCTTCTTTTGCACAGAATCATAAAATTAGTGGATTAAGGGTGCAGAATTAAATCACAGTAATTTCACAATTATAAG
>VRYO01001865.1:6771200-6815623 GCA_009812075.1 Sialia sialis
AGCTGGTGTTGTACCTCAAAAATCCCACTTTAAAAATTAATTCATATTTATTTGAATAAAAACAAGGCCTTTTGAATCTAAGCTGTAAAGGAAGAATAACAATAAATGACAGGTTGAAGGAAGGTGTCTCATTGGTTACTAAAAGGGTTTTTTAAAAATACCTTCCTTAAAAGATCTGTGATAGAAGAGACAGTGTACTAGTCATAGATTTAAAGTGATAATGAAGTGGAAGAAATTCTGATTACTGGCAGCAGAACAGGAACACAAAAGTCTAAAATGGAATCTCAAACATAAAACTCCCAGCATTTATCCCAGAAATAATTTGTTCATAAGCTTGAAATCTCACTTTAAAATACCCCCACAACTATTAGTAGCAGGAAATCTTGAAGATGTGAGCCAAATGTAACTGATACATACACGTGTAAAATCCCCAAAATACCCAGATGACAGCTCAGGGATGCCAAAGCTCCCCTTCACTCTGGCTCTTCGGTCAGAAAGCTAAGAACAACAGTTTAAAGGTCAGCAAAATGAACTCAGAAAGCTTTGCTACAAAACCAGCATTCAGCTAAAGCCCATAATACCTACAACTTGAAGACACTGTCTTTACAAGGCCTATTTTTAAAAGTATCCATGAGAAGCTGCAGTCACACTATGCCACTACAAAATATTTCAGAACACTCATGCAAGCACAGTTCTTGTAACCATTTCAAAGGCATTCATCATTCCTTTTACTTGCATTCTATTATCATACATATGAGAAGCCACTGCAAATTTGCATAATAATGTATTTGTACAGCTCCTTGAAAAAAAGGCTTTGT
Organism: Sialia sialis; assembly: GCA_009812075.1. Lineage (NCBI taxonomy): Eukaryota > Metazoa > Chordata > Aves > Passeriformes > Turdidae > Sialia > Sialia sialis. The sequence continues at coordinate 6,772,019 of VRYO01001865.1, forward strand.
GAGCTTGGAAGACTTTCTATCCAAGAGCAAGAACATTCCGTGCAATCAGTGACCAAATGCACAGTACAAATAAAAAACTGCAAAAAGCATACAGCAACTTATAGGCTGAAACAGCCAAATAATTTTGAATAATGGGCAAATTAATGGAAATTGAAATCTGTTCACAGATCATTTATGGACACAACAGCTAAAATGTCTGCATAACAAAGTTTTGAAATAAGTATTAGAAAATACTACAGGAAAACTATGGCTAACTAGGACCAGGACTGTAAAATAATCCTTTCCCCGCACTTTATTAAAATTATTCAGTCTGAGACAAGAACAGCACTGCTCTACTGGATGAGCAAATCACATAAAAATGTAGGATTTCCCCTTTCCCATTTTATTGCAAGGCATATATTTTTCAAGAAGTGCAAATAGAAACTCAGTTAACGTCAAAAAGAATAGGATGAAGAGCATCTCAGAGAGCTCAGATTTGATATTTCTTTGATCATCAACTTGACCTTTGCCTGCTAAATGGCACAGAGCTAAGGAATGATAGATCAGCTGTCTTCACAGATGAAAACTAAAGGACATCAAATACAGCCACCAGTGCCACAATAAAAATCTTCAAGTGGGACACTGGCTGCAGAGGGTTACACAGATTCAAATAACTGCTCTACAAGTTGAGAGGAACCACAGGGAAATACAGTACTTTTCATACAATGGTTCTGACACCTCTGGTTAGGAAGTCCCTCAACTGAAAATCCCTCCTGGCAAAGGAAGAGTGAGACCATGCTCTGCACATCCTGCATCTTTGAGATGAGATTTGCATGTCACACCAATGTTTATAACTCCTCTTAGGTTCTTACACCTGATGCATTTATAAACAAAAGAGCCAAGATATCTAATGCCCATTTTTTTCTTCCAAAAATCTGCAAAAATAATAACACCATAAGAAACTTCAAACATTTCAGCAATGGTTGCAATTTCAGGAAGCTATGGACAACTTAAATCTACATTGCAATCTGGCCCAATGCTGAGCACTGAAGCAGCAATACCAAAAGATGCAGAAAGAAGCAGCTCTGAGCCTGGACAACTCAACTCAGAGTCACATTTGAATTTCATGCTGCTCTGTGCAATTCCCTCTTGCCTTGTATTAGAACCTTTTAAATAAAAATGTTCAAAGCTACCTGTTTCCCTGTTACTATTAAGAAACTTAATCTTGAAAAAACCTGAAGACAGTCATCACTCAACTAAAAATTTAATTAGTTTAAATTTAAGAGCACAAGCAATTCATCCAGGTTGAGCTGTGCCTGACTAGACAGATGGTGTTAAGATTTCTTTCAGTGTTCAGAAACTGCAGAAAGCACAGTTTCTTTTTATGAGGGCTGGTGTGTATTAAGCAGTAAATAGTTGCAGGTGAAGGCCCAGAGGATGTTCCAATAAACCATTTAAACACTACTTGTAGGTGCCTAAATCAATAGTGCGGTCGTGAACCTGTGCTTCCATGTTCATGTTTGGCAGGCAGTTGACCAATTCAGGTTCATACCACTGACATCAACACCACTAATAGGACTAATTAATTAGCTCATATTCTTCTACTTCTCAAACAGCAAGAGAATCCAAGCTTCCTGCCTTGCATTTCCAACTGAGTAGAAGCATCTGTTCTGAAGATGAAAAGTGACATTTGCTTTCAAGTTCTTTGAAATAATCCCCATGCTTCTCAGAGTGCAAGGACTAATGATTTTTGGATGTTTCAGGATTCTCTTCTAGGTGAGCTACATTTCTCCCACATTTTTTTCCTGGATAAAATACAAGTAAATCCCAATGCAACAAAGCTTGTACAGCTGCAAAGCCTTGAGGGGTGTATTCCATTTGGTCCACCCCACTACGCTCTGCTGGATACAGTGTGACTTCAGACAACCATTACAGGACTTTTCAACCAACAATTACTAAAAAACATATTGTATTCTACTAACAGTGTGTTTGAGGAAAGCATCATGGCTGCTTAGAGGATAACCCCTGTGACTCAGAAATATGTTTTTTGTGGTTCTGGTCCTTGCTTACAAGCACAGAAGTATCAACACAGCAGGTTCAGGCCAACACCAGTCTGTGTGTGTTCCCCTTCTTTGCAATCCATTGAGGCACAAGGCATCCTCCTCCCCAGGCATGCAAGAGGTGAAGTGATTTACTCTCCACAAGGGTTGGACGCGAAGGTAATGCAGTTAATGCTGAGAGTGATCGGGACTCATAGGCTTACCATCTTCTAAAATGGAGTAGAGCCATGCAAATACAGTTATTTCTGCAGCACCTATGTCCATCATGGCTGGACTGATGCTTGTTCAGGTGGTCTGATATGTACTTTTTAAAACTGTATCTTTAAATACTAAGTGGCCCTGAATGCTTAATTCAGTTTCCCATCTCTTTTCTCAAACAGAAATAGACATTTATATGTGGCACTTGAGCCAATCCTGTCTAAATAATGTGACACACAAGGAAGAGATTGTTGAGAAAAAACACAGACAGAACGGTACTGCTATCACATGTCATGCTACTGCACTTGTGTTCTGGTAGCCAACACTGCAAATACAGCCCAACGACTAGGATGAGACTTAAACCACAAGGAAGGAAGAATTAGTACAAGCACTAGAAGGCATGGTAAAAATAAGCAAGGCAAATTTCTTTCCCCTGAAATTAAAAGTGTAATTACTTTGGTGAAAAGTTTTACACATCTCACAGATGATTAAGATATTTTAAGAGCTGCACATCTACTCCTCTGAAATGCCTCCCTGTTGTAAACAGGTCTCCACCCTTGATTATCAGTAATAAGACTGCAAAAAAAAATTTAAAAATCAAATAATCCAAACTTCATAGGAATCACAAAATTCCCTCGGTTCCATTTCTATTTCAACACCTTTTTTCCCAGTGATGGACACGGACAAGGACTAGAAGATATGCTATTCTACCACTCTGGCTCCATAAAGTAACGGAAAACTCAAAGGCCAGCAGCTTTGTGATTGCCATCTCATATCAAATCAAAAACTCCCATCACCTCACAGTAATTGTTTGCTTCTCTGTCAGTATGAAGACTCTAACAGCTTACTGTATTTCAGAGTCGGAGGAAATGAAGAACCAATCTTCTTGGCTTGAGAAAGGTGGAAGGGAAAGCAGTTAAAAATAAAAATACAGGAGAGTTCTAAATTATTACTCCTTACCTTAGAGGTAATACAGTGATCTTTTAGAAGGGAAAGGGAAGTTACATGGCAATATGTGCCATCACAATAGATTAAATGCATCTAGATACAATAGTACTTCAGGAAAGCAAACAGATGACAGTCTGGATGATCTGTCCAAGAGCATAGCTAACATCTGTGCTATTTTTTTTAATTGCAAAGCACTTCTGCGCAATGCTTGGCTGATCATTATTTTATATATTCACAGCTGAAGAAGCAGTTTCCCTGACAAGAATATCCTGCTGCCTGGCATTTGTACTTTTTACTAATATCCCAATTATGTTACTACTGATGACCAAGAAATAAAGTATTCATTAAGAAATATGGCCATGCACCAGATTATCTCAGATTCTCAGATGTTCAGTCTACACAGTCTTGAAAAACAAAACTATTTATATGGCATAATGAAGTACTCAAAGATCAGAACAATTTTGAATAGAAGGCAAAATAAAAATCAAACACCAAGTAAATGGAGCAAGTTTTCTGTTGAGTAGGTTTGACTGACAAGATCATCCTTACTTGCTGTCAACGAGTGACAGTACACACTGAGGTGGCTGAGCAAGCAGTGAAATAAAAACTTACCGTCAAAGGAAGTAAGAAAACTTAACTGCTACCAGCTGTCACTGTACCAGCCTTACCCTCTTGTTCTTACTCAATTCTAGTTGCTTTCAAGCCTTGCCAATCTAAAAGACATATCAGGTTGATTAAGAGTACAAGACAGAACTGACAGCTGAACAGACAGCCCTTCTTCATGCAGCCAGACATATCAAATGGGAACAAGGGATTAATTTAACAGACCCTAACACCATTTTGCATAGTAAGACCATGATGTTACTTGCTGCTCTGTACTGTTTGGATATTATCCACCTCCTGCTTGATGCCTCTGGAAGAGCAGCAGCCCAGATGACTAACTTTGACTTCCACAATGGAGAAGACGACAATACTCCAGATGCTATGGAAGAGTAATAGATGGAACAACGAAGAACAAAACATTTTCATGCCACATTTAAAGTCAGAAAAGTTATACATCCCATTTATTTCCACCCTCTAGAGACTTATTTAATCATTACTCAGTAATGCCTGCTGGCAAAACGTTCGGGTTTTGAATTTGTATTGTTAAGGACAATTGCTACATTTTTTTACTGTCATACACAACTTTACCAGATTATTGCTGAGATTCTTAACAAAAATTGGAACACTGCAGCATGAACTGCTCCAATGTAATAGATAAGCAGAAACAACTCACAACTGTTCAAATACAGAGTTCAGTAAAAGCTCAGGTATGGCAACATCCCAAGGGCTAACTTTATTTCCTGAAACCATGCACTTCTTTTAGCTGGCACACATAAAGACCTAACTGAGAAAGCCTACTGTTAGAACAACTACAAAATTACATACTAGCACTGTTAAAATACGCTAGATTTCTACCAGTTCTTTAGATGTGTGCATTATTTTATGTTATCAACATGCCCATTCACTTCTGCTTGTTTTTCCTGCAATCACCTGTCAAACCTTCCCCCATTCTTGAGCGGCCCCAGTGGCTGCAGTTCTGTTTACCTGCTCACCAAAGCACTGTTGAGCAGCTGAAAAATAGAAGTCTTAGCCTTGATGCACCTTTAGTTAAGGTGTATTAAATATACTAAAGCACTTAACCCTGTTTATCACTTCTGAGTAAAGACAATCACAAGAATTATGAACTCAAGCATGAACATGTCTTTTCAGTGAATGATTCTTACGCACATCCCGTCTTCCCAATGTGAGTCCACAGAGCATGCAAGTGTTGCCCCTCTGGTCCCTTCCTTTGATTTTGGAACTGAAGCAATCTGCACTTCTTGAGAGAGACAGACCAAGTTATCAGCCAAAACAGGAGCTTCTTGGTCCATCTCCCTGACTCCTTGCATAGCTTGAATCCTACTAGCAGCCCTTCGAACTCATCCAAAACAAGTGAGGGAAAGAACTTCATGCAATGCCTCATTGTGAGGAAGGTAGCTCCTCTTAGTCAAAGATTACTTCTTTTTCTGCACTTCTTTGCCCCCACTTCCCAAATCAGTCTCAAATGCTGGCCACATGCAGAATGGCGCTTTGTGAAAGCACAGTGTGTTCTAACAAAGGGCAACCAACAGCTAGCTGTCTGTTTTGAAAGACAAACCACAATGTCTGGGGATGAGCCAGCCAAATTCTTGCCTCTCCTCCAGAAGAGATGTAGAAAACCCCAAACACTCCAAAGCATCTCAGATATCACAATCAGAAATTATGTGATAGTGCTACAATAAGGGACATAACAGATGAGATGCTGCAACAAAAGCTTTCCATAAATATGCTACATACAGCAGCTTTAACCACAGTCATGATTTTAACAGGTACATCGAAATGCTTTTTGCAAGTAGTCGACAGTTCATGTCAAAACAAAACAATACGAATGATTTCAAGTTTTCTTCCTTCTCAAAAATGTTTGGTAAATGCTATGACAGGTTTGTTTCTCTCCTTGAATGCCAGATACATTCAATTAAATGTAAAGAAAACCCTAAAAGTCAACTTGAGCTCTTACTTCTCCTGAACCATTGCTATATTTTAATCAAGATGTATCTAGCCAAGCTACAGACTCAATTTCTCCTGCATAGTCACTGTGAACAAAAGTCTTGTACCTGTTTACCCATGGACAAGCAAGGTAGCCTTTAATAGATTTACAAAAATAAAGCTGAGCATTAGGGTAATAAAAAGCCTACCTTGACCTGATTTTTAAGAAAAGCAGGAAAGCACCAATCCAGTTCTAATCTCCTACCAGTCTTGTCTGGGATATTGGGGCAGGAAGTGCCCATAACAAACACTCTGTAAATTCTTTATGCTTGGTTGAAACAGCTGGCATTTCCCTCCAGTGTCAATATCACTCCCAGTGATAGACGGTAACTCCCCTTGCCATCCTGGCAAAGGGGTGATTGGTGTCTGTCAATATCCAGATGGTAGATTTTTCCTAAACTTAATCTTTGAAAATTCCTTTTTACCTTCTTTCGTGCATAAAAACCCATTCAAATTCAAGATCCTCAGAATCTGTTAAGTTTCTTTCTCCTTGGGGCAAGGGGTACTAATTAGGTGAGCTTGTGAGATGTCAGCATACAATCTAGGGACATTGGGGTGGATGTGATGGTTTGCACAGAGCTCAAAATATGCCTCAGGCATTGAGTAGAACACAAAAGCAGAAGTGGAGGACATGACATGATGGACCTGTACAGATCCTTTCAGGTAACTTGAAATCATAGCTCAATCTATGTCCCTGTAAAACAATCACTCAAATGGCCTGCTTTTCCAAACTACTCCAATTTTAGGTGCTAGGACAGATATTTAAAAGTGGTAAGCACTTACAAAGCTCTACTACAAATAAGTTGCTTGGCAGTTATCAAAGGGATCAATATTAGGACAGATGCAGAGCACTTATTTTAAAAAAAGCATCTAAAATGCAATTTCTTCTATCCAAGGGATTCATGTTTATTATCAATGTTCACCAAAAAGGCAAAACATGAGGCTGAAATATTCAAGTTCCAGGGCAACTTGACTTCCTAGCCACTATTTTGCAGGCAAAAGCTGCTGGGTATACGACAAAGGTGGAATCCATTGCACATCCCATATCACAGTTTGGGCCCTTCTGTATTCCAAGAAGCAGCAAGAGATTTCTGGAGAGCGAGTTCTGTGTCAACATCCCAAGGAAACAGGATTAGAGGTTGCCTCATGGTTCTTGAATGCAAGGGGAATCAAGAACCACCTTCCCTCATACATGGCCACTCTTTTCTCCTCTCACTCATTTGCTAATGATCAAATATCCCCCACCCAGTCCTTTCCATCCTTCCTGAGCCCAGCTCATGCCCACCATCAGTTTTCATTCCAGAAACAGACTTTTGCTAACTAGAGGATGCAGAGAAAGGTTGGGTTTACCATCTGTCCCAGTCAAATCAGTTATTGTGTTTTCAGGCCAACTTTCAATCCAAGATGAAGAGAGAAAACTTGAAGCAACCAAATGTCTTTAAGTCTCCATGGAATATGTTAAATGAATGATACCTTGACTAGCTATGATTGTCCATTTTATTTCAAGTACAACCAATAATTCTCCATGTTCTCTTCATGTAGCCTGCATACCAAGATGAATTCCCAAGACTGATTCCCCTTTAGAAGGCCTGCAAAGGCTTCTGTTTACTTGCTTCCCTTCCCATAATGTACCACACACAATCTAGAGGCATAAAGCTCAACTAAGGAATATAGAGACTGGGAAAACAAGAAAAAACAAAGCCACCACCACTCAACTGTCATCAAGATGTTTACATTAGTTCAAATAGATTTCAAAGTAAATCTTTCGAAGCTTTGCTTTTTTAATGAGGTTTCATTACTTCTCCCAGCCTCCCCTATTTCTCAGTTTGGACAACAGTTGGCATTTACAGCAGCCCAACCAGCCCCATTATAAAGCATACATCTGAAATGTAGCTCAGGGAAAAATCTGCAGAGATAGCTAAGACTTAAAAACTCCATCTCATAGATGGTGTGTAGGAGGTGGAAATAGGCACTGCTAAATCTGTTACCTTTCCTGTGAATTATGAGTACACCACCCCTTCCAAAAATAGACCACAGAGGAAACGTTATTGTGGTGACTGTGAAAAAGCAAGCTCACTACTCTAGCTCAGACATCAGGTCAGCTGTGTGCAAACACATGCCCTCCTTAAAAGCTACTGCAATAGCTATTACTTCAGTTATTTTAAAAAGTAAACACATGGAATCTATTGAAAATAATGGTGCTTAAAACAGTGTACCCTCATTTCAAGAAGCTGTTTTATAAATGCCGCACTAACAAGAGGTAACAACTGACATAAGGCTCCTAGTAAAAGTTTCTATCTTCCACCTGTTGGTCTGACAATCCTGCACTGCCAATTCTATCACAACTGCCATCACTAATCCCTCCTGCCTTCACCTTTTAAATTTCTGCTATGCAAATATGTGCCTATAAAGCCTGTGTGCATGCTGTGGACAAGGAAGTGAGTTCAGCTGCACTGGTCCAGCACCATCAGATAAAACAAACGCACTTCAGAAAAAATTCAAAGATCACAGTAAGGATGAGGAGAAGGGAAGAAATCATTCTTCCATCTGAAGATCTGTGTGAAGCCAGTGACTTCACTCTTGACCTGTTAGAATAATATTCTCCAGCGAGGGAAATTAATTTAGCCTCCAGCTATGTTTGATTTCTGACCTTTCTGTACCAAAAAATTTGCATACAGTATGTCTGAACTCAGTCAGTTTTGTCTTGAGGGATTTGTAAGATGATCTGCCACATGCACAAAATTCAAAACGACCCAGCCATTAAAACTGACACTACTGGGAATCTGAACAGAATCATTTGCTCAGACCAACCATATGAAGTATTAGCTAAGTCAGACAGGGGTTAAAAAAGCATCTGAGCGGAGTTCTTACATGGCTAAGATATGCTGGTTTTTTAAGTAATGAACTGAAGTGTTTGATTCCACCAGTATGATGTTGTTATTTTTAATTGACATAAGTATATTCATTAGGCAAAGTATAAGTGTTTCATGCACACATTATCGTCTTTAAATTGAATAATGGATATGAATTCTACCAAACTGGTCAGCAACTGCATACATGCTTACAATTAAACCACACATTTCAATACCTTTGAAATATTAACTCATTACAAATTATTAGCTTAATAATTAAAACCACTTTGAATTAGAAGCAATCAGAAGCTCACAGTGAGTTCTCAACACCAGAGAAGCTAACAGGTTTTACAGCTTCCAGCCTCCTTCCTAAAGGCTCACAAAAAATCTAGAGAACCTGCCTGTCTTAAAAGTGCTCTGTAACCCAGCTCAATTGCCCTTGTAATTTCCTTCCCCAAGCACATTTTGCATTACAAGCTGTAAAAATCATTTTCTTCAGATGTGATAGCTTGTTTCAACCACTGCCTATTGCCTTCTTTCCCTTTTAGAAATAACTGTCTCTATGGATAAGGAGAGATTTCTTGTGACTGATACACAGCCTGACACCTTAATTGAATTTTTCACACCACTTCAGGGCAATGCATGTTTGTTTTGACCACAATGAACCCTTTGGGCCTTAAAACCATCACAGGGAATTAGTAAGGAAAAAAAAATTCCACCAATCTTTCTTACATATAGAAAAAACTACATTACACAATTAAAAGGTATAGCAGAGGTCAACCAAAAAAACCCAGAGCCTTTGCTTCATCCCACAGCCCCTGAGATATGACATAATACTGGCAGGGTATCAGCTGCTCTAGGTGAATGCCCCTTCTACACAGGATGGAGTGGGAGCTGGGACAGAGGGATTAGGCTGCTTCGAAGATACAAATACTGTTTTATGTGCTTCTGAAGGAGAGGCAGTTACAGACAGCTCCTCTTTCTGTTCATAGCTAACCCACCAAGCAGGGTAAAAGTAGCTCTATACCGGCTGCATCTTCTCATCTTGAGCTTGATTTTGACTTTTCTGACCCAAGCCTGGCAAACCTCCAGGGTATGTGCTAATAAAGCACAAGGAAATAGCTCTGAAAGCTAACACCACAAGCTTGGAGGGCAATCAATATATCCAATGCACTTCAGAACCAGGCTTTCTACGTGCTTCAGTCTTGCAAAAAGCATGGTTTTTTGAAGGACAACTTCAGCAGCTTACACCTCCAGTTTCCTCACAGGGAATATTTTGCATTAGATAAGCCACTGGCAAAAAGATGTTTGCAATCTAAATGTTCAGATGTATTCCTAAGACATTCAATGTAGCTTTGTCCAGTAACAAATTCCAGTGTACACATATAGCATGGAAACTTTTGAAACACTCTGAGACAAGTACTTAAAAACTGGGAAAATATTACCCATCATCCTTATCCAGGCCATTTAATTTCCTCCAACAAACAAATTAACACAGTTGAAAACAAGTGAGAGCCAGAGTTTAACAACAGTTTACTGTAGAAAAGATGGAACATCTCTTTCATTATGTCCTAGCAGCTTCAAAAAAGTCCTAGACGTCTGGCTATATCCAAGCTTTTATCTATTACTCCATAGATTCTTTAGGAAGGTCTATCAGTGGTTAAACAGCTATGAAAATGTTGTATATCCTATGACACTAACCAGTACTCTGATATAATCTTCCTTTCTTCTGATAGTAACAACAGCACTGCCAGTAATTAGGTAGTCCCAATAAAGTCCCATCTTATTTCTTCCATCCTCCCTCTCCCTCTTAACCTACAGGATTTCTTTTGGAAGGACATGACATTGGATTGACATTCTGAAAACACAGATTAATCTCCATCTCCACCGAGAGGCACTTACTCCACATTTCTTAAAGTTAATACAACACTCATCATCACATCAATCCAAGACCCCAATTTGCTGCTCATGCCTATTAAACATCCTGCTGCAGTGCTCCACTGAATAGACGAGCAGACAAATACACATTGCAGTGCTTTGCCAAAATGTCATTTCAGCACCATAAACTTTCACTGCTAGCTAAAAAAACCTGCCAGCTGCAGTCCTTGGCTTTTACCACGTCTCAGCAACCAGCTACCATCACAAATCCTCTGGTGACAATGACTTCCAGAGAGACACAGAATGAATCAGGTCTAAGCTTACCTTCCAAGGCTTACACACTCCTCCGTGGCCAGCAGAGGAAATGAGCACTGAAATGTGGCAGAAGATGCTAAGGAGACACTTTTGGTAACCTGCTAATATTTGAAAGCTTGTAAAACCCTTACTTAAGTTGCACAAAAGTGCCACTTCGCCACATGCCCAGCTATCATGGGTTTAATGATACTATTTCCCATCTGAAACTGCTGAATCTTTCACGCAAGGTGGGCAAGAACAGGAATAGTTGGCATGAATATATATCAGCCCCAAATGAACTTAAAAGTATTCCTCTCGCCAAGTAACACCTTCCTGAATATTACCATAGGCTTGGCAACTACTTAGAACAGGGAAAAAAAAATCTGTGAAAAAAGAAAATCCGCATGAAATCCCATAGATGGATGCATAGGAAAGACTGGGACACTGAAATGGAATTGGTCCCATATTAGCCTGAGAGAATTCCTTAATGCAATGCCATACCCACCCAGGAGAGATCAACACAGAAGCCTGAAATGTGCTGTGGGGAGCATATTAGGTAAGTTACGGGTAAACAGGAGATGAAGAATACAAGAGGTGGAAGGGAGACCAGAGTAAAGAAGAGGGAGGAAACAGACTGGAGACAATAGACACAATAAGTGCAGATGGCAGACTCCTGGTAAAGGATGAGGAATGTCTTTTGCTTCTCCCTCATACGTTAAAAAAAATAAAAATCGTGTTCTATTTGTAGATTTTACAAATGTGTCATGAGTATGACATGAACAATTCCTAGTGGAGAATGTGTTTACCCTTCTATCAGCTGGCAAACTATTCCTCTTGGAGACCAAGGGAGATGGGCATATTTAGTTTAAGATGGAAGCACTTAATTTTTCCACAGTCAAAGACAAATCTGAGGTTAAGCAATCGCTAGAAAACAAACAATATAATGGCACCCAAAAGCTCCTTAACTCAATCTCTCCACAGGTAATTAGGAACACATTATAGTCAGAAGTAGTGAAGGCAGCAGATAGACCCTGAATATCAGTCTGCACTAAAATGTTCTCACAGCATGGAAGCCATTAGGAAACCAGGAAAGCTCACAAGACCTTTATATTACAGTGACATTTTGCTCCTGAACTAACAAAGAGCAGAAATCTCCAGGATATTTTGATAATATCTTACAAGTCTTCTTTCCTCAAGTTCTGCTTAAGTCACAGATGCTTTGATAGACAGAAAGAACATTGTCTTCCTTCAAATACTATTGCGCCCTCTAAGAAAAAATGCTAGCTACATGCCCCACAGTAGGAAAAGTATTTTCTCTGCCAACCAGGGAGGTCAAGCATAAGTTGCTATTCAAAATTCTACCAGCACTTCAACATACTCTTCAACAAACACAAAAACTCTAGCACTTCTATCTGCAGCCACTGATTTTCCACCTTCTGGACTTTTTCCTCATGCATTGCTGTTTTTTGTGCATAATCATTTCTATATTGCCCAGCCTAACTTTAAATATTTCAAACAGTAGGGTTCAAACTGACATAAAATTAATCTACTCACATGCAGAAGTACTACCAAAATGTGCACATACCTGCCAAGAAGGAAGTGACAGGCAAGAAAATCTCACAAAGCAAAAGAAAGGTAGACAAAAAACATTGTATTTCCTTGCCAGCTTTGTGGCTTCTGTATCCTTGCTATTAATCAGCATATTTTTTGTGAGTATCATTAGCACATTCCATCCAGTAAAGTTTCCTGTAAACACTGGAGTCTGATTCACACACTCCACACTGTTCTTTACCATGCCATTAGGCAGTATCAACATATACTGAGCTACATATGGGAGGCTTATCCATGTGGAAACACCAAGGAAAAAACAGAACTGCATTAATGAAACTGCATCAAGTGCCTCAACTGCAACTGCAATGTGTTTCCAAAATAAATTCAAACCACTAAATCAAAGCCACTTTTATTCCAACACTCAGAATTCATACTGGATTGCAACACAGTTCCCAGGCCTACTGACATTCATACCTCTGTGTAACCTAGATGATTGATGAGCATTTCCATCAAAAAAATACATGTGCTGTCAGGAGGAGGAGATTGGACTCTGTACATAAAGCAGATTCAAAACTTTAGTATCACCTGCCTATGAGTGCCTTACAATTAATAACAAATCAGTTTTCTGTTTCTAGAATATGGATTAGCTTTATGGAATCAATTTGCTATGATATTTCAGTACAACACACCATCATTAATTCTGAGATCAGTAAGAAAATCTCTACCAAAATAAATTGATCCAGCTACACTACAGTCAAAGAGGTTTTTCAGCTCACTGACAGTTCCACTTCCTTCAAGAATTTAAAGAAACAGCTCACAAAGACTTTCTCTTAAAAGGGCCTTCTGTGAATCAGCTCCTGAGCAGTGCAGATCCCTTAATGGGAAATCTATCCCTCATTCTACTCTCAATCAATCTACAGACATTAAAAAGCAAACACTGCTAATAGCTGCTAAATATCCTCTTTGTTTTGCAGCAGTCACTCATACATTATGCATAGATCAAGAATAAAACGATAAGGGAAAAAGAAAACCAGACTATATGCTCTGCATATTGTGATTCAAAAAGAAATTAGAGAGAAAATTTTGTCTGACTGATATTCAGAGGTGATTATCTGAGCAGGCCTTTCCCTGTAAATCACCTGAACCACTTTGGTTTCCTTGAGGAAGACACTCAGAAACCACACTGTGCAAGCTTGCAGGGCCAGGTTGATGGGGAATTGAGCAACCTGGTCAAGTGGAAGGTGTCCCTTCTTGTGGCAGGGGGTTTGGAGCCAGATGATCTTAAAAGTCCCTTCAAACCCAAATCATTTTATGCTTCCTAACCACTGCTGTAATTGCTCTATACACCAGCCAGGAGTGCCACAACAAAACACTGCTGAGGCCCGCCCTGAACAACCAGAAATCCCATCTCTCTGCACTGCACAAGACAAACTGGCACTGCTTGCCTCAGGTGTAAGGGATTAGACTGCCTGGCAGCCCTGCTAGGAATCTAGATTATTTAATACATTTAATCAAACTTACCCATTCTCTACTGTGGCTTTTATTAGAGCCATAAAATATAAGAATTAGTTGAGGAAGGCAAATAGATGCTCTACCCCTAAAGCCTACTTGCTCTACAGTATCTACAGAAATATTTAACTCCAGAAGTTAATTGGGTGGAAGCTATTCCTGCATTTGGCACATCAAAATCTTACTGAAGTTTCCTTGCCTAAATCAAGGCTTGATGTTTTGCTCATACTAAAAGCTCTGGAAGATCTGCTTGTTCCAACTAAAGAACAACAGCTTAATTCTCATGCAATTTGCACTTACCATCCTGCTTTTCACTGGGGTCTATCAGCCTTTTGGGACACATCTGGCAAATAGCAAAAAATGGAATGCAAAGGTAAAAAAAACTCTCTAATTCCCATCCTGAAAAAGGAAATTGGACATGTCTGCTCCACAGATTTTCCTTTGTGTTTTTAGCCAAGCTTTTTGAAATTAATTTACTAACATATAGACTGGAAAGATGGGGCAATGGTGATTCTTCAATAACACAAGCATCCTGTACAGTATACTGAACATTAAAATGGTCAGAGAACCATCTTCATATTCTATCAAAACACACTGTTCCACCTACATTCAAATTCTGAAATGATCAGACCTACTTCTAGAATCTTATTTACAACATAAAGTACATTATCATTAATTTTAAAAATTACAGGAATTTTCCATGTGGCATGTCAGTATTATGGCACTGTAGCAGAGATAATACACTAAACAGATCGCAAAGATAACATGAGAGAAAACAAGAAAATGCCTGTTGAAGTTTTTCAATTACCAAGCTAGGCATTTTTTTTGTATGCAGTGTAAAGCAGTGTTGGGGATTTTAATGTTGGTATTCAAACTTTGGGAACTGATACACAAGATAAGTTAAGCAGAAGTCAAATTTCACCCCTAAGTTATTTCTACATAAGATTTCTACAGAGAGGTTTCTAAACTGATCTGTTCGTAAAATCAAAGTGTAAAGTGCAAAACCTCAAGATTTCATATTCAGCTTTTTTTGTTTTTTAAACTACACATAGTAATCAAAACTTCTTTGGGAACACACAGGAATCTCAGCTGGCAACAAGACAAATCAAATATTTGAAAGAAGTGGTATCACATTTAAGAAACTGGTGCTTAATAAAGCAGAAAAGTATCCTTCCTTCTGCCACTGAAGGACAAATTTTCAGAGACACAGGGTTTGCATTCCTTCCACTATTAAGACTACTCAAATGAACAAGTAACAGATGACTAGAGTACACTGTGATGTTTGAGGTCTTAATCAAAACTGAGTTGCTTTCACCAAAATTAAAAGGTGTTTCATCATGCCTTTAGTCTCAGCAATGCACCAAGTCTCATGAAGCTTCCCTGTAAGAAGGATCACAAAGGCTTCTATGTATTTCTATATTTGATTGTAGTGATTCCCCAAAGTGAATTCATCCATCTTGGCTCTGAACCAAGTACAATGTCTAGGGAAAATTTTGGTGGTTCACAAGATCAGCTGCTCTAGAACAAAAAAGTAGTAAGACAGGAAATACTCTAAACCTGTAGGTTCCACTACACTGAATGTTTATGCTATGACACTGTTTGAATTCTAAGGAGCGCCAGGAAATGCAAGGGGTGGGAAGGGGAGATACAGCAAACTTGCCACTGCTTTTAATCTTCTATACTAATTTTCACATTAAACGCAATTAGCGAGGACTCCTGGTTAATTCATATTTTATATAGAAGAAAACACATAATGCCCAAATTGTCAGTCTTGACACATAGAGGCTTTTTCATTGAAAGCTTCAAAATTAAACCAGTGAGTTGTATTACCTGCTCTGGAAGTGTACCACCTACCTATTTGTTAGCTGCTACTGTAATTTTGTGTTTCCAGTGCTATTTACAGCATTTTTGCTAAATTAAGGGACACTAGGGAAAAAAAGGATTTAGCACATAGGGATACCAAACATGATCCATACAGAACACAAAAGTCTTAAGGACAAGAGCTGTTTGTCTATTTACTTTAGTAAAATCTATAGCACATGAAATCCATATGACTATAGCATCCTAGGGTACTCAAAACCTTGACATTTCAGTTTGATTGGGAATTTTGGTGCTAGAATAGTAAAAAATAAAATTACTTAGCATGGAAATCACAGAAGTTGGCAACTGTTTACTCTTGAGATACTAGGGAACCAAAAATGGCATTGATTCAGTGATGTTAAGAATTTCAATTTGTGAACTGCATATCTGAAAACAATAAACTTTGTAATCCATATTTTGTTTTCACACAATATTATACATGAGATACTTGCTAGTACACCCACCCTCATTTGTATCCATACATTCAGGCTATCTTGTAAATAGAACATTCCTGTTCATCACTTCATTAAATGCAACTATCAATAATTTTTACTTTTTAGAAACTACAGTAATTTCACGACTATAAGGCACACCCTTTTGACTAAAATTTTGATTGAAACCCTGAAGTGCACCTTATAATCCAGTGCGCTTTATATATGGACATAATTTGGAAATTTGCTAACCTGGAAATGCGAGCCAAGCTGTGCACCGCAAGAGCCGCGTCAGCCGGCGACGGGTGCGGGCAGGAGTGCCGAGGCCCGCAGCTCGGGGAGGGCACCTGGGGCTGGGTTTAAAGGCTACGCTGATCTGTGAAAAATGTTTGCAAATTGAGCACCTGCAAGCAAACCCCGCAATTGCGCGATTCTGTTACTAAATCATTACTTTGTTGCGCGTGGATCCTCATCAGGGGGAAAAAAAAGTGCACCTTATAGTCCAGTGCGCCTTATATATGGACATAATTTGGAAATTTGCCAACAACCCAGGAGTGCGCCTTATAATCCGGTGTGCCTTATATTCAGGAAATTACTGTACTTTAGAAGACACACTGTACACAACACACAGGCACACAAACGTTCTGTTGTTCAGTACAATATTGCTTGCAGTACATTAACCCTTTTATAGTTAATTTGAGCCTACTTAGCATCACCACCCTGATTGTGTTTAGCAGTGAGCTTCTGCCAAAGCAGAACTCCCCCAGGAAGCCTCAGACAGGCACTCTCAAGTCATCCCTGTCTCAGCTGACTCCACACTGCCTGCTTACACCAGCTGCAGGGCAGGTGGGTGACAATGGAGTGTCACAGCAGCCCTCCAGCCTGGCCTCACTGAGGCTTAAGCCTGTGCCTTATGCTCCAAAGCACACCAGTTTTTAAGGCTGCACTAGGCCAGCTTGGAGAAACTTCTCAAGGAAGAATTTGACCAAGAATTTGTTACCTATTTCCTCTGCATAAGTACCACTGTATCCACTGTAAAAAACCAACGAAACAAAAATGAGTGTTTTTAATTGAGTTGAAAGTCAAAAGCAAACTTCCATCATGGCACAAGAAAAATGCCACTCACCACGCCCGGCTGCAGGCTTTCACACAGGCAAGCAGCCTTAACACATACAACCTTACAGACATAAATAACACGAAGTTGCATTGATGGACATTGCACATATTTTGACTGGATGCCTGGCTGGCACATTCTGTTTTCTCAGAAAGACTTCTACTGCTTCTTTCAAGGGACCTGTGTCCCTACTATTCAGGATGGCCACATCTGCCCTACCCAACTGTAGTTTATCTGGAAAATCCAAGCAAAAATCTATCTCATGTGCCTCCCAGCTGCAAAGGAAGGCAAGCCCACTAGATTTTAAAATAACTTTAAGTGACTCAGTTTTGGTATTGACATTTTCTAAATGGCTACTCACCCCTTGCAAAACCAGCAAAAGACAGAGATGCAAGGGACCCCAGGAGTAGCCACAGATACTCATCAGCTACATGACCATACTGCATAGATGACTGAGAATCTCAGTCTAAAAATATCGGTATCAAGCCTTAAATGAATGATTTTACACATCTAAAGAACAAAGCACCAGTTCAGAATAATGTTGCTATTTATAGGAACAATATGCATGTACATTATGGATGTTCCTTCATTTCACAGATGTGATTTTAATCTGTTACAGCCATCATGACTTATATTTAAACTTTACCATACAGAGAACAGATTTAAATTAAAGTCAGCAGACATTTGTTTTATACTTCATAATTACAGGGATGTCTCTCTATAGAGAGAGATAAAAAGGCATTAGTTATGGTCAATACCAAGGGGGGTAATTGTGCATTAGAGCAGTGATGATCCTTATTACATTGAGTTTCAAGAGCTGTGAACAGAAAATAATATTCTCAGCATAAAACTATGCAAGAGTTTTAGCAGAAACGAAGGGCAGAGACTCCAGTGACCATGCCATATTCATGTATCCCCTGGCAGTTCATTAGATTCTCCATTTTGCAAACCTTCCCACATAGCTTTTACAAAGATCCATGACCACATCAAAAGCAACATTTTACTTACATCTGAATAAAAGAGGACTAAAAAAAAATCTCCTGGGATTATTGATTGAAAGAGAATAAAACTGCTTGCGAGATGTTTTCCAGACAATCCATCACAGCGAAATGAATGCCTACCATAACATAATATCCCTTTTTGCTTCCCATAGTAAAGCACCAATAGGATTTGTCAGACAGGACTACACTTCAATTAGGATAAAAAACTCCACTTTTTAAGAATTCAATTTTTACAGCTCCTCTGGACACTAACTGCAAATAAGATACACAATAGAACTTCATGCTAAATTCCATGACAGCCATATTTTTGTGTAAATGCTAAATAGTCTTCCTAATCCTATTTTTGTCTAATTCTTAAATGTTCATACAGAAAACAGCACAAAAGGAGGTATTTGCCTCTTCCAGGTTATTTCTGTATCCAAAAAAACGCTACACACATTTTGGAAACCCTTGTTTGGAAACCCTGGGGTCACTTTTCACCTAGTGTCAGTGGAAGAACCTAACTACAATGTATGAATAAAAATACCTACAGTGTTTTTAGGATGACTAGGGCAAATTTATTCTGAATACTTGAGGCTATTTGGAGCATTGTTGAGATAGTGTTACAGTATTAATGGAAGACTGACTTTCCAGCTAGATCTTGACTTCAGATGAAGTGTGTCTAATAACCAGAGAGGACTGGTACATGAACGCTCCTCTCTACAACTAGAGAGAGTACAACTTGTGCTGTTAAACCTGAGATTTGCTGTTTGGCCTTTTGGGACTAGCAGATTGCTTTTCAATCCCAAATTACTGTGCAAAACTGTTATATTTCCACAAAGCTATGCAGCTATCCTAAAGCAGCTGGCATCCACTAGAGACTGCTGAGTTCAGAAGCACCACTAGATCACACTTTAAACCATGATCCAAATTAACTAAGACATTTCAGAACAGTAAAGTTCCATGCTTGATCACACTCAAGTTCCCAGATCCTGCAAGTCATTTGAAATACAAGCTATAAACAGAAGACATCTTTGCTGTTCGTTTGGCACAACACAACTCATCCTGCATTCATATGGCTGAGAGACAGAAAGTGCTCCATCTGCCTCCCAGTTCATGAGCCCCTCATTGCTCACTTCTTCACCTGCAAACAAACAAACAAACAAACCTGTTTGGCCAGCTGATCCTTCTTCACCAAGCCAGTGGCTGCAGCGATGTTCCCTGCTCCTTCCACCGTCTTTTGTGCCACCGCCGTCACTCCTGTCACCACAGCTCCCCCAACATTAGACACCTGCTCTTTGGTCTTCTCAGCCACTGAGGAGAAGCAGAAGATGGAAAACACATTATGCCTCTGGAAGCTGTAAGTTTTTCAGAGAATTTATCTCTGACAGCCCAACATCATGAAAAGCCATAAGGCCATTACATTTTCTCTACCCCAAGTGGATCTTAAGAAATTAAACTATCCATCTGGTAATGCTGGAGCAGCAGAGGCAAAAATAAGCCTTAGCTGGGGCTCAATTTCTTTCATGTGAAAGACATCTGACATTTTCATTCATGTCTAACTGCACTTTAGGGAAGAAAAGTCATTATTTAGGCGCTCTTATTATGTCCATCTCACCATATAATATATCCTAGTTTGGAAATGCATTTCCATCAGTCCACCAAACACTTGCTGCATGATACAGAGCATGCAAGACAAGATTTTTTTGCATTAGACACAACCCATTGACCATTATTATTATTTTTGTTTTCTAAAGATTTCTTTCATTAAAAAGCAGATCTACCTATGCTCTACCAGAGAATTTCAACCAGAACCTTTTAGCTGACTCCCTTGAGATTTTTGCCCCAATGCTGATACATAATATACTAATTTATAAAAAGACTGAATGCCAAAGCAAACTGGATTAATAGCTAACTTCCAAGCCCTAGGGAATAACAACTCATTTAGCCTACGTGTACATCAGCAGTTGCCATTCTACCTTTCAGAATATCACTAGGGTTTTTCTGCTCATTCATCCCCAAGGGCTCTTTCTGACAGCAGCTTAAACTACAGTGAAACTGCTCTAAGAAAAGGGATGGAATGACTTCATGCCTTGAAGTTACATACTCAGATTTTTAGCAAAACACACATGTACTCCTCTAAACAAGGGAATGTTTTTCAAAGACATCCATCATATATTTTTGCCATTCTAACTAATACTATACTTTGCTTCAGGCTAAATCTCATCTGATGCATAAAATGTATTCATAGCTTTATCTGCATCCTTTATGAGCATGGGATAGATACTGCTTGAAAGTTAGGTCACCATTTCTGAGTCTTTTTTTGGGAATCTCATCTGAAAATTAGCCTTTCTGTGCATAAATTACATTTCTTTAATTTCTTACATGAAGAGCATCAGTTGTCCATATCACAGGGCGAGCAACATGCATTACTATGATTGATATTAAACAGCAAAAATTAGGAAAAAGCTAGAAAGCTAAACAACATGACTAATATGCAATTTTTTAAAGACCCAAATTATAAACATCTGCCCACTGAAAATGGAGGCAGAAAATACAATGCTCCTTCTACCTAATTTAAAGGGAAACATTAGTAACTAATTAAGTATTATCTCTGTTATGATCAGGAGCTTTCATTATACAGTAGAACAGCAGACTACATGTTGTCTGAAATTAGAAAAAGAAGAAGTCTGTTTCCAGTATCTCTAACACTATACACACTGATAATCTAAAAGCTCATGAGAAATTCCACTGTATACATCCACTACTCTACTGCCATGCTTTTTTAAGGAAAAAGGATCAAAAGTGGGTTTTGCTGAAAAGCAAATGTTGCCCCCAGGGAAGATTTGACTTAATGCTACCGAGTGCAAAAAGACATCTGCAAAGATGCCCCATTTGATTATTACCAGCTACAGACTACAAAAAGCTTTGCATTCTATGCATGAAATTTATATAGGAATCTTTCCACTAGCTCTTGCAAACATATATCTTAAGATGTGTGGTTCTCATAACACACTCTATCTTGTAAAGCCTAGTGAGACCTGCTTGGACTCTTTCCGAGAGAAACTGAGTAACGTTATGAAACAAACTCAGTCATGTTGCTCCAAAAGGCAGAAAGAATTCTAAAGCAATGAAGCACCATCTTACAAAAGATCCAAAGATCGAATTCTCCAATAAATATTTAAATTAAAAATAATTAAAAGACAGAGAGATATGTTTTGGGTACATTTCAGTACTTCTTTTTCTTTTTCCTCTGTCTCATTCATTTTCTGGAGAGATCCTGGGATGCATTCCAAAGCAGCACAACCAGCAAGTCAAGGAAGGGGATTCTGCCCCTCTGCTCTGCTGAGACCCACCAGCAGTGCTGCAGCAGCTCTGGGGTGCCAGTACAGAACAGACATGGGCCTGATGGACTGAGTCCAAGGGATGCCACCAAGATGATAAGAGGGATGGAGAACCTCTCCTATGAAGACAGAGCTGGAGAGATCCTAATTCCTGAGGCCTTCCAGTCCCTAAAACCCTACAAGAAAGGTGGAGAGGGACTTTTACAGGATCTTGTTGGGACAGGGCAGGAGTAAGTGTCTTCAAACTAAAAGAGAATAAGTTTAGATATGGAAGAAATTCTTTACTGTGAGTGTAGTGAGGCACTGGAACAGGTTGCCCAGAAAAGCTGTGGATGCCTCATTCCTGGAAGTGCTCAAGGCCAGGGGGCCAGCTAGCAACTGAGCATCTCACAGCTGCTCATTCACTTCTTCCCCCAGTAGGATGGGGAGGAAGAGAACAGGAAGGGTAAAAGTAAGAAAACTCATGGCCTAAGTGTGGTTTAACTGAAATGAAATATTAGTGATAAAAAATTTAAAAGGGAAATAAAGAAAGAGAAAGGTATAAATCCTACAGGTGATGCAAATTAAAACAATTGCTCACCACCAACCAATGCCCAGCCAGTTCCCAGGCAGATGGCCCCACCAACCTTCCCCATAGTTTTACTGCTCATTATGATGCCATGCAGTGTGGAATATGCTTCTGGTCAACTGGGGTCAGCTGTCCTGGCCATATCTTGCTCCAATTCCTGTGAACCCCCAGCCTCCTCACTGGTGGGGTGAGGTGAGAAGCAGGAAATCCTTGACGTGTAAGCTCTGCCCAGCAATAACTACAACGTCCCTATGGTATCAACACTGGTTCTAGCACAAATCCCAGACAGTCCCACACCAGGTACTATGAAGAAAATTACCTCCATCCCAGCCAAAACCACCACACAGACATTGCACAAGAAAGCTGACACAGGAATTACCATGGAACACCTCTCACACACCCCTTCAAAAATCAGAGCCATGAAGATACATTCACCAAATTATATAAAGAGCACAGATTGGCAAAAGCAATCATAGTAAAAAGACCACCTTCCTTCCTGTCTCTAAGGAATAGCTAAACAACAACATAATTACTAGAGTGACTCCTACAATGAGCTCCAGCCTGGTGACCTCCAGCACTGAGCACCTTTTCGGGGTCAAAACTCCACAACAGGAGAAGAAAAACCAAAATAGGTTTCCAGTCCCATGAATTTTATTGCTTACGCTAAGTGGGAATGGGAAAAGCATTAAGTGCGCACAAACAAATCAGTTTAGAATGCAGGGGGGTTGATTCCAGCTTATTAAATTTATCTGAATACCAGGTTGCTTAATGATCTTAAGCCATTAAGTCTTTGTAAAATTGACATCTGCTTTGCATCACAGTGTTGCGAATCAGAGTAAATCAGCTTCTGCAGAGCTTTGCTGTGCTATGGTCTGATTACTTCTTTTGTCTATGCAGAGACTGTCCATTCCATTAAATGATGCTGGGACAGTGTGCAATGACCACACCAGGATAACCTTAAGTTCTAATACTGACTACAGCACTATGCAACAAGTTCTAGCACTGAAGTTGTCTTTTCACTACTTATTACAGTGGATAGCATACAATCAAGTAGCATATGGTACCAATGTAAAACCTCAGGATCAATTCAAAATAATAACTAGTTACTTTCAACCTCGAACAAGAAGAGTAGATACAGACCACAGAATTTCTCTGAATTAATGAACTTGCTCTCATTGTACCAACAATACTTCTGAATATGTTTTTCAAACAGTAAGTTTGTCTTAAGGACTCAAAGAATTCATTTTCAAAGACGCCATAAAGATGGTGGTTCTTTAATTTATGCAATTTTCTGTAAGATACTTGATGGAGTTAAAGAGAAAAATACCAATGACTAAGAATGTTAAGACGAACAAGAACGACCAGATAAAAGAATTAAGCAAAACATTTGTCTGTGGTTTACTACTAACAATATTGCATATTCAGTCACGTGACTGAAGGACTAAGAACTTTTTTACCCTGACTTATTTACAAGTAGTGCTTTATTTAGAATATCAGGAGATCGACTATCATCTTTGATATTTCTGGGAGATAAGATAGATGAATTACGCATTTATAGTCAAAGGCCAGGCCACATTTTAATTAGGAAGGCAAGTTTAAACACAAGCATACACCCCATAAAACCAGTAAGCAAAGCTGCTTTATCATCATAAGTTCAGTGAAAGGGTGACCTGACAACACACTCACCATATTCCTGTGAATCACAGCCTGGAATCCTCATTCCACAGTGTCTTGATGTCACTAAACCTGGTACAATCAGGTCACATTTAAAGCAAGAAACACCCTTCTAGTAATTCTGGGTTTGGAAAATAACTGACTGAAGAATGGATTTAGGGCTTTTTATCCCTTTAAGGTGCATCATTTCACAGTCATTCCACCAGAATAGGGGGGTAAAATCGCAGCTTATTCAAAGACACCAAAACTATCAAGATTTTGGAACTCAAACATTAAGACTGACTGCAAAAATGTCAACACTCATTTTTTCATCTGTGATTCTAGTTTGTATCTGACTGTCTCCAACCTTTCAAATAATTTTCATTTACATAACAGTGTTTAATCCACATCAGATTTCATATGGTGCACTGGGGAGTTAATATCGTAAGACTGGCACAACTTGTGAACTCCCAGTCATATGAAAAGAGACAAATAGGCCTTTATAAGTGACTTAAAAGGCATTTTTGTCACATCAACTTTGACAGCATTGATTTGAATGGATTTGATTTCTACCGCAACTTCACTAGCATCTCTGTCCTCATAGAATCACTACAGTGAACCCAAATCTGTTTTTTATCTACCTTCCCTTCTTTCCAGAACAACTATTTATAGGCTTGCTATTATTTTTTTATTCTTAAAATGTGTCCAAGCAGTTTCTCTGTTCTTTCACTAGCAAGTCCATACTGTTTCATTTTGGGAGCCATGGTCTCTAGATTTTGCCTGAAGTCTTCTCTTTTCACTGCCAAATTTCAACCTGTTCACTCTGTTCATTTTCCTTTTTCATTCAAGAGCTAAACTCATCTCAAACAGCTTGAAAGGCCAGAAGGAAGCAAACTGTGGCACAGAATCCATTATTCCCAAGTTTTGGCATTTTATTTTGTGTCACCTGTTTCCTAAAGTGTTTGAGGAGTAGCTAATGCTTTGCCTAAAATCAACAGTAACTTTTTCAAATTTTCTATTCACAGGCAAAGCACATAACAGATGTGTTCCCCTTATGTTTGGCTTTACAGACTGTTTTGTACCTTCCAGAAGAAAATTTAACGTATTTTCAAGCCCATTAAAAATTCTATTCACCTACTGAAAATTTCCTGCCTAACCAAACATATTGCCATCACATAAAGAGAGGAACAGCATTTGGGATCAGTAGTTTTTTTCAGGATGAGGAAGAGAAGTCCCCCACTGAGCTAGACCACTAGAATCCCAGTGCTTCAGCATGTTTCTTATGTGTGCAAATGCCCTTGACTTTGATTCTACCACATTCCAGCCTGGTGAACATCACCTCTATTAACTTGCTTCCTAGAGCTGTCAGTTGCTGCTCCCACATCTGTCAGGATATTGGATATATGTGCCCTAAATCTCATTCTACTGCAATCCTCTACTGGTCATAGTAATGATCCCTCTGAATATTTCTCTTAATTGAGGTCTAACGAGTTGAGATTTCAAATCTCACAACAACAGTACGGATGCTCAGCCCGAGGCTAAACTCTGAAGGATTACCCTTGATATTCTGTTCTGTATTACTACTAGAAATACTCTTGACTGACTTTTCAACCTTTTATGTGGGTTGTGTATTAAGTACTGACATTTGTTTACCTACCACTGTTTATCCTTTGCCTTGGCTTATGTGAGCATAATGATATGTGAGCTGAATGATATCCTGCTGTACACTGAGGAAAAATAAATCCTTTTCTACTGTCTTATTTGTTTCTGAATTTGTTAGGGGGAAAATAGCTTAAATTTCTTGACCATGCATTCTCTTCACATCTCTAGAACTCAGACATTCTACAGCAGAAAAGTACACATTTTATTCAATGCCCTATAATCAACTAAGGCTTTTCTACACTCTGTAGATATCAAAAACTTCTGAACATTTTGAAACACTCATAACTGTGACAAATTCGAATCAAAACTCTGAATTTTTTTTCTTTCCTGTAAGCCATTTCCATTCAGTCTTGCCACCTAACCAGATCTCTCAATTTTCCTATGCTTTTCTATCTTTCATAAATTGTAGTGCTCTCAAAACAACAGCATTTTTAACAGCTAAATGGCTGGTTAATCTCATGCAGGAAAGAAGCTGAAATCAAGAGATAATTATCTTACCTGTTGTAACACCATGAACAACTCCTTCCTTGGTCCTGGAACCTAAACAAAGAAAAATATTAGTTTGAAAATGCATACCCTTAAGTACTGGTAAAGACTAGACAGATGATAAAGAGGGATTAATTTGTAGACAGCATACAGTTGCATACAGTATTTTCTAACGTTATTAAGAGAAATTAAAAAGAAATTCATTCTAAGGGAAGAGGCAAAAACATCAGTAAAGAACAATTACATGGATGGGTATTGACTGTGGAAAGGTGAATAATACTGAAAACACTTCTGCAGTACACACTGACTTCCTTGCCATTTTCCAAACAGCTGTGTTAGGTCTCTCACTTGGCAAACTCTTGTGCATGACAGAAACACTGAAACCATGTTAACAATCCTAACGAAGATCACGCATGCATTTGTAGAAGCTCTGAGCCACAGTCTCCAGAAGATCCTTAAAATCTCATCTTTGCCAGATCTCAGCTTGTAAGGCTTGACAATCACTACTGAATCACAGCAAGACCAAGAGGTTATATTCACGGGGAGATGGAAGTGCCAGCCAAATTTGGGTATCAACTAATCCAAAAGAACAACTTGAAGCAGTAGATAGGATTTCAACATGAAAACGCCCCCCAGGTCACACCCAATGTCTGCTGCACCCACTGTCCTTATCAGCTCACAGATGTGTTGCAGGAAGCAACCTGGAACCCGACACAAGACCTGTGTAAGCAATGCAACCCTGCCATGCTGAAGACCAAAGTGAGATTTCTGCAACACCCATATAAAAAAACGCTGACTTTTCACCACGCTGCTGTGAAAGGGAACAATCTCCTTTCAGGGGAGGAGAAACAAATTAGCACATGCTGCTGTTTGAAACATGACTGGGTGTCTTTTTCCCTACCAGCCCTCCACTTGCCCTTGTCAAGTTCCATAATGTGGCTA
Organism: Sialia sialis; assembly: GCA_009812075.1. Taxonomy (NCBI): domain Eukaryota; kingdom Metazoa; phylum Chordata; class Aves; order Passeriformes; family Turdidae; genus Sialia; species Sialia sialis. The sequence goes on from VRYO01001865.1 coordinate 6,798,935, forward strand.
CATTTCAGGGATTAGTATCCATCTGTGGACTATGACGCTTAACAATGTGCAATTAAGAGTTTATGGCTCCCAGTTAATCATCTTGCCTAGTCTGCCAGAGACAGGATGACATTTTATTTTTCTTACCAACACAGAAATGACCTTACTTGTAATGCAGTTTTTTTGCTGTCATTCAGTATTTGAGACATGATAATTTATAATTCTAACTTTACACTTTTAACATAACAGAAGAAAATGCATAAGCGAAAAATATTGGAAATACCAACTTTTTGTCCAAAATTCTTTACAACAATACAATTAAACACAGAAACACAACATTCATCATAAAGCTCCTTCATCAATATATCCTATTTGCTACTAGTGCAAATTTATGGAACTTTAGCCATGTAGTTTTGGCACTATTACATTGGTTATATGATTGAAAAGGCACACCTACTTATGAGCAAGAGTAGAAAAATAATGCATGATAAATACAAGGGAAAAATACTACCTCAAGCACAGTGAAATGTTCCTTTAGCTAATGATGAGGTCAAACAGCTGAGAAGCGTTTCCCCTCCTTTATTCCAATTTTCTCTTCAAAAACGACTGCTTTCTCTCACTGAAAACTATTCACTGTTGAACAATCAGGAGTTTCATAACATGCAAAGTGTTCACACCTAAGCACTTGTTTTAGGACTTTGGTTCTCAATGTTGAACCACTATGAGACCTGAAGAAGCAAAGCACATCCTGGAATTCAAGCAGATGATAGTTCTGCCAACTTCTAGCAACTAAACACCTACACTACAGGCTTACAGTGTGTCTATTGGAATACTTAATATTAAGCACATGCTTTAAAAGGCATTGTTAGAACTGGGCAATATCTCATTCATGTTGTTGAACTGACTCTGTCTGCAAGCCAAGCCATTGAAGACATGGAAACCTGTGGATTAGCAAGTACTCAGTTCCCTAAGGCCAGAAAGGGATGGATGGTATGACAGAACTCCCTAAGGACTCGTGCAATGCACACATCTCCAGAGGGACCTATTCCAAGTCGATTCTTGCCCACACACAACACTGCTATAAGCACAACTCAAACAGAAATGCTGGTTTCTTGAGTGGAAGACAGACTTTTCTTTTAAAAGGCCAGCTCACAGACCCATATGGAACAGCAGTATGTATAGCCAGATCCATTAATTGGCAAACAACCAGCTGGTTGGTGTTCCAGACCCCACAGCATATGTTAGAGCTCAAGGGTACTTGCCCCACTGCTGCACACTTGCATGCAAGGAGCTGATCCTGCCATCACAGTGACAACAGCATCTAGAAGCACATTAGGATCTGCCAGAACAGGCCTATAAATAACAACAGCTGAAATCAGTAGGATAACTTCTGGCTGGCCATGAAGGAAAGCTGGTTGTCCACATTGTTTCCAGGAGAACTAGCTGTCTTTCATCCTGGCATTCCCAAAATATCAATAGTCTTGCTTATTGTACTCTGCATAACAACAGATGAATCAGAATACAGATAATGTAAAGACCAAGGAACATGACTCTAACCTAAACCAAGAAGCAATAGCAGTACATGTTAATGCTACTTTTCCAAGCTATAGTAGACATCTGTGTGAGGGGAGGGGGAACACTAAACAGCATTTTTTCTTTTTTTTTAATTATAAAAAATACCACAGAGTCTCCTCATGATTTATTATCATTGCTATCATTGTGCCAGAATGAAGAGGTATATCAGCAGTTTGCAAATACACTCATTTCTGGATTATTTGAGAGACCAATAGACTAATCACATGGGTTAGTCAGAGCTGGTTACAGACTGGGAGACAAGCCCAAATTAGAGGAAGAGGCAATCAACACTTCACCATAACACTTGCTTCCATGTCCTGAAGCCCATTATTCTACCAGACCAACCTTGAGTCCCTCAAATACTCTGCTGGCTTCTCTACTGCCAAAGGAAAATAAAAAACACTATGAAATGGGAGTGGAAGAATTTGGATGGCTTTGCCAAATAGGTCATAGCTGTTCTGCTCTACTCTAAGGCTGTGTGCCAGCACAGGGAATAGTAAACAACTGTCAGCCAACCTGCTGCTAAAAAACAATTCCTTTGTTCTGTGAGCTTATGACACACCAGAAACGATCAGACTGGAAACTTCCATTCCTGAGCACTGAACATGCACTCAAGAGTACACTGAGCAAAAACTTCAGCTCCATGGAAGCACACATGAAGCTCATCTTGAACACCACATTGCCAAGAGTGTGTGAGCACATCCTTCTTACTCAGTTCCTGGTTTGAAAGCAAGTGGGGATTAAGTACTGCCACTCGCTTCCTCTCTGCTTCACACTAACAGCTCTTAAAGGACATAGAAAGATGCAGTTTTGAATTTCCAGCACACATACTCCTTTCTAAACAGTGACCAGGCCACTGTTTGACATCAAGAATGGTCCCAATGCTGTGCTTCAATGAGTTAAGAGAGAACAATGGTGAAGCCCATTGGCAGAGAAATTTTAGAGGAAAAAAACCCCAATAGTTGAAAGCATTAAAACACATTGTAGACAGTATTGAAGGGATCTTGGGTACTAAAAAGGAGGCCAGACAGTGGACTGAGGGAAGAAAGTAGAAAACTTCAGCATGGACAGAAAAAAAACCAAAAACCTCAATTAATCCTCCAATACACTGCTCTTCTACATAGCTCAAGTTTCTCCCTTTGCCAGAAGACATTTTCCTTCCCTTGTGCAAAAAAAAGTGCTAAAACCAAAACAAGAATAGAATTACAATGACTACATTTCATCCTAAACAGCAGTTGCTGCTATCAGAACCATTACCAGGTAGAACTAGGTCATAGTCTTGCACATAATAGTTACCAGCAGCCTGGACAAAAGGTCTAGATGTTTTCCACACTTACTTAAATTGCACTGATTTCAGTGGGAAACGACATCACCTAGGGGATTTGGACCAAAGACTCTGCATCTTCTTAATTCTCCAGCAGCAATTGGAAGCTGAATGTTACGAAACTGAAAATGATTAACAGGTCCCACTCAGCCCAGTGTTGTTAGGCTCTTTTTTGCAAGATGTCAGGCAGCTTTCACAGTATAATCTGGCTGTGAATCACAAATTTGAAAATCCAACTATAGAAAAAGGGAGTGAGAAGTCTACAGGAGCTCTAATGAATTGTGCTGCTCCTCTCCTCTGCTCATAAAGGGGTTTCATCTGTTTTTGAACTGCAATCATTATCAGCCTGCAGAACACAAGATTATTATACTGGCCTTTGCTAATGCTGCACAGGGGAAGAGACACCTCTGCTGTGTGCTTGGGAAGTAGACAGAGAAACATCCAGCTCCTCTTTTCCCTATTTGAACTTATTGAAATGTCTTGCCTGTGTGGGCAAGCACACCACTGGACACAAGCTGCCAGAGCTTCTGGAAACAGCTTCTAACCAAAGCCTCTTTTACCTGCACTACAAACTGTGCACACAGCCCTCGCCTCCTGAAAAGGAGACCTGACCATAACTACAGTCACATGCACAGATTGCTACCAGAGCTCAGGGCTCTGCTGTCCCCAGTAATTTCTTGAAATTCTTGAAAAAAATAGCAACCCTGGCCTCCAAAGTTCAACCTCAGCAAAAATGTCTCTGAAGGCAACAGGAAATCTGTTGCCTTTGGGAACAGAACTAGGTTCAAATGTTATTATGGTCTAGAGAACAGGTCAGACACAAAGATTAATTTAGCACACAATGCTGGTTTCTAATACAAAGAAATCAATGACCCCAGAAACAAGGCCAGGACTTCAAGAAAACAAAATGAAAAAGTCCTACCTCTGGAAAATAATTCCAACATTAAGCACAAAATAGAGTGGAAGAACATCTATTTTGATACCTTGAAAATGAGCAGATGCTCATTTTAAAATAGATTCATCCCACAATTAGTACTCAAAATGACTGCCATCCCTGTTGGCAAGAGCACTGAGCTTTGCTATGGCTTAAAAGGGAGGGAAGAATATTCCAAATGAGTAGTCCACACTATCTGGAGCAGAAATAATTTCTAACAAACTGGCACTAGCCTGCAACAGTAGAGGGAATCCAAAAAAGGCACTGCGATAACAGAGACCTCAGTACTCCCATTGAAAAGAAATGCCTCTGGTTTCAGCTCTGTTTAACTTCTCTCTGTTACATGTGCACATCTCCCTTGGTACACACAGTGCCCATTACAGAACTGATCTGCTCAAAATCAGCAGAACAGAAATGGCCTACAGGAAAGGGTATCTTTCCCCCTCCATTCTTTTATAGACTAGCTTTATTTGATGAATAAGAGAAACAGATCCATAATCATTTTTTTATAAATAACCACTTACTCATATAGTCTTGGCAGACTGTTTTTCCTGTGAATTTTTCATGACAGCATTTGCAAGACACTCCTCTAAAGCCCAATACTTGCTAAATGAAGATGACTATCTTGCATGAAAGTACCAGTCAGGGATTTGAAAAGAATTTTATCCCAGGCTCTATGCAAGGCTTGACTGGCCTAGAATAAGACACTAACAACTGCTTTGCTACCTTGGGGTCTACCTGCCTACCTCATTATCAGTAGAGGCTCTTCCTTGAGAAGTTGTGGAAAATATCTGCCATGAATTTCCAATAGTAATTACAGATCATGAAATTTATTTCAGAAGGTAACATTTTGCCACATAAAATATTACTGTCAATGTACCAAGCAGTTGGCATGTCTACTACTCAACTCCTGAGCTAACCTCTCCTCTGTCTTCTCCTGAAATCCTACTCAAGCTCCACATGCTCTGTAGAATGCTGTGAAACTACCTTCACCTCCAGCTTTTACATTTTTCCTATTTACTTCTACTGTACCAACCACCCCTTCAGCCTTGATCTAGCAAACTTCCTGCATGGAGTGTCAGCCAATGACCTGTACTGTAAGGCATTTGGCTTCAAAGAGCCAGAGCTCAGGAAGGCACAACTTTCCTCTTGTTTCTTCTGCTATGGTCTCCTATAAGCTAATATATAGAATAGGTCTGATGAGGATGCAGCTGTGAAAGTTGGGGTGCACCGATCAGCAGCATGCTCTCTGCTGCCCACCTACCCACATAGAGGACTCCTTCTTTCGTCTTTCCTGCTGCCTCTGCCACACCCTGCTTGGTTTTTTCTGCTGCTGCTACGACTCCCTCCTTTGCCTTGGAAAGCCCTTTCATGAACACATCCATGGCTGAAGACTTTCTTCACACAGCTCTGGAGGGGGAAAAAAAAATAAATAAAAAAATATGATACACACTTTCAGTAAGGTTTTTTCAGCATTTTATCCCAGAAAGGGGAAAAAATACTCTAACTGAATGGGACCACAATTACTTTAAAATTAAATTATATATCCCCCAAAATGTATAGCTATATGAAACAGATATCCTATTTCCACAGAATCTTATGGAGAAGTTTCCAATAACGTAGTTCTGATTGGAAGATGGTTCCACTGATATAAGCACCTTCCTTGACTATCAAGGCATCATTTCTCCCAAAGGACAGTTCTGTTCATGTGCTGAATGCAGATTCACCCCTGTGATTTAATGATACTCCACCTCTCATCCAGAGAAAAAAGCCAACTTAAATAAACATCACCAACTTAAAAATCAAACAAACAGACCTGAAAACTAAACCACATAAACCAAACACTCTCATAAATGACAAATGTTTACTTGTTGTAAGAAAATGCCATTACAACTCAGGACTGGAGGAAATAAAAAATGCTGCATTTCCATTAGTCCAGTATTTTACACACAGTCCACATCATTCATTCGGAAACTGAATTTTCCTGAATGGGTTCATTGCATGCATCACAGCTGAGAAAATATTTTACTAAAAAGCTAAAACAAGATCATGGGATTTAAAAAGCACTACACCAAAGCTACCAAGAGAGTCCTCCGGCAGTAATACAATCCAGTGCTACACTGAAACCACTGAAATAGTAATTAAAACCCAGAATCAGTGTCCCTTAGACAAATGCATTATCAGTAGTCCTTTCTCTTCCTCCGCCCACACAGACAGAAGTGCTGCCTGTTCTCTTCTCTTCTTTGCCAGAGGCTGAGTAGGAGGAATGGATGTCTAGGAAGGCATCTGGGCTGTCGCAGCTTTCCACTAACTCGTGACGAGCGTGCGGAGAAAGGCGGTGTTTGTGCTCCAGCCGAGCTGCCCACGGTCCCTGGCGCCCTGGGGGTGGCCAAGGGGGCTCCTCACAGCACCGGGAAGGCAGGACCGGCCCGTGGGACCCTCCGGCTCCGCCACCTGCAGGGTCCCCAAAGCGCGCCGGGGCACCGCGGGGACACCTGGGGACCGCGGGTGTGCATCAAATAACACCAAACAACACCAAATAACATCGAACAACACACGGGCACCTGCAGAGGGAGGAGGGAGCGAGCAGGGCGTCGCGCCCATATATATATATACGTGCGTGTACATGTGTCTACACATGTACATAGACATGCACATAAACGCATGCACGCAGCGAGGCACCTACCGAGGAAAGCAGAGCGGCGCGACCATATGGGCACCCACGGGCACGCCGTCGGCACACGGTGGACACGACTTCTCCCTCGCCCGCGCCCACACGTTCAACAGGACCTATCCAGCCAGCTCCCCGCGGTGTTACCCACACCTGTAATCCCAGGCACACACACGCCCGAGCGGCCCCGCCCTGCCCGCACTCACCGCCGCGCTCCTCGGCCAGGGCACGGAGCCGCTCCGGGCAGGCGTGGGCGCTGCGGGCAGAGCGGCCGAGGCAGCGAGCGGCCCCTGCTCAGCACATCCCGAGGCGCGGAGCCCGCCGGCTCTGCTGGCACCACCCCGGCGGCAGCCCCGCAAGAGGCGAGGGCGGGGGGCGGGGGGCGGGGGGATGCGCCGCGGGAAGGAGGGAGGGAGGGAAGGAGGAGCGGAGCCTCCCGCTCCCTGTTGAGTGTGCGTCCCCCGCCCGACTCCCCGCGCCCACCCTGTGGCGTCCTCCGTGGCGGTGAGCTGGGAAGCGTGGTAAGGTGGGAGCACCTGTTCCCCAGGCGCGGACCGAGAGAGAAACAAGGGTAAAAGGCGACTTGGTACCCGCTGGGACTCTGCACAGTCACCACTCCCTCCAGGGGCTGGAGCGCCTCATCTCAGGAGTGCGAGGAAGCTGTTGATGCGGCACACCCGAGTCACTTCACCAAATCCTTAGAAAATCTCCCCCAGCTTGTAATCGCTATTTCATCTACTTCCAGATCTTCAGCCCTGAATGACTGCAGTTCAGCGAGACTGTTCTCGCAAGATTCATGATCCCAGCTCATTTTGAGCACGGGGAGGTGGTGCTCTTGCGGGTGTAATTCGAGTCTTTATTGCACACACACCAGAATTTTCATCCCAAATGAAGAGCAGTACAGCCAGACTTGCCCAACCCTTATGCCTCTGCTGGCATCCTCCACCAACAATCCATGGCCACTGCCACCCAAATCTTAAACTCATGCAGAGGTCACCTTCCCCCCAGAAAGGGAAACCTATCAAGCTTCTCTATTTTGGTCACAGAATTTAAGCATAAAAAGCCAAGATCAGCAGGAGACAAGGGACTAGAACAGATGGACCTTCAGCTTCAGTACATCAATTCAAATCCTGCAAGACTTAAAGAAACAGCTTGGGATTTATTGCACTCCAAAAGGAGAAACAGAACGTGGCATGGATGAGATAAAAGGTTGCATCTTCCATCCATCAGGCCGTGCAGACAGCTGATCTATCCCTGTTTTTTCATGCTGAACATGTAGTGTAGGGTCTTACTCTTGTCAGGTTTCTTTTTAAGTTGTAATATTTCTGCATTGTTTGGTAAACTTTCTTTTGCTTCATTCTACTAGTAGTTTTAATCATTAGGCAGCAGATTTTACTTCTTTGTTTAAGAATGTTCAGACTGGTAATACAAATAATTTTCTCATAATTGTGCCCTTAAGAAAACCTTAATAAAAAGCCCAGAAATTGAATTACATGAGGTCCCTCACCTCATTCATCCTGTGCAGCACATTCATACTTAGTAGTGCAACAGCTAGATGTGTATTTCTATCTTCTTCCTATTTTGGGAAGAGGACAATAGGTGCAGTTTCACACAGTAAATGAAATCATATTCTTGGCACATATTAACTGGCCCAATTGACGTATCTTAGTACATAAATTGGCTCATTGAAAACCCTTCTGTCACTCATTCTCTACTACCCTGAGCAGTAGACTTAGACCCCAAATTAGAAGTGAATATTGCACTCCCTGTGTAAGTATTATCGTCCAGATTTGAAGAAGGCTTTTTCAGCAAATGACTATGAGTATGAAATGTTGCTTTTCATAATGTTGCTATAAATCTAGATAGACTTATTGTATTTAATTTTTTTGGGAGAAACAGGTAATCCGGTATGATAAACAACCTTGAACATTGGCTGTATTTCTGAAAACTTTACAAAGAAGACCTCAGATGTTTGCAACTCCTAGCTTTTGCAAGCAGTCTTTTTTTGCCTTATGTTTATCAAATGTAGGCATTATGTTCTGCTGTTAAACAAAGTAACAGCTTGTCCTTTAACAAAATCGTGCAGCTAGGAATAGAGAGGTAGAGGCAAGAGGGATCAGTTGCCACAGCAGAAGTAAAGCATTCAAACTAGGAAGCTGTTAAATTCTAAATCATAGAGTAAGAGGCATAATAAGAAAAAAAAGTACAAATGTTGACATAAGAAATTCTTCATTCTGAAAATGAATGAGACTTAAGTGGAAAACAGAATTAAATATGAATGAGAATGGGCATTGTATCTCCAAGGCAATTCCTATTTAAACCACATTGTCTACAACAGCTGGCTGGGGCTTTTTTTTAGATTGTCTCCTCAGTACTATTAGTATCACAGCAAGTTCTCCCCTGAAGCCTTTTCTGTCTGAAGGAAGGATAGTAGCAAACTGATTGCCCACTGATCACATTTAAAGCAAATCTTTATTTAATGACACTGTTTACTTCACATGAGCATCTAGAGCAAAAATCAATTAAGTAGTACTAAAATCTTCTTTAATCCATCGTGCCTTGCAGGCTAACTTATTGGTTTAGTTGCTAGTGATCAAGTATATCTCTTTATCACTATGAAAAGAGCAATTATGGACAAATGAAAAAGGTTGCAGAGGAAAATTGATCAGAATTTACTGGTTTTGGATTACTGACTCACACAGGCTCGCTTTTTACCACAGAGCTGATAGGTGATGCTCCTCAGAGGAAAGGTACCTTTGAAAACCTGAAAGCTGCAGTATGAAGGGAAGCTTAGGGCAGTCTGTTCACAGTTAACATTGATTACTCCACTGCAAGGTCCTTCTACTGATTGCAGATAATCTGAAAATTGTCTTAATTGGCTAAATGCATGAACTGTGAGAAACTGTGACCTCTTTATGCAGGTATAGTCCAGTCTTTGGATTTCTTACAGAACAGTTTACTGTGTGGATTGTTTTAGAGGCATCTGGGAGTTCAGATCAGTTTCCTAGGCTCTTGAATCACAATGTTTGCATTTCTATTCCCACTCAGCTCCCCCCATGGACTGTTGCTGTCCTTACTGACCATGTCATAATTACCTATGTGCATAGCCCCTTTCTGAGAACCCAAAACTATGCTCAATTTAAAAAAAAATGTGAAGAAGACCTAATCTTTGCTTATAGGCAAGCCTGAGATTTAGCAAACCTTTATCTTGTACTCATCATGCTCATAAGTGTTGCAATTTAACACCTCAGAGCATGCATGGTGTAACACAGCTATTATCTCTATTTCCAATATTCCCGGCTAGCTAATAAGAAATAGAAAGATGCTGTGTCATGAATAAGCGAAAAGAAGGGGCTCTGTCCCTGTTGGCTTGGTTCCAAGATTTATTCATGAGGGAACAAAGGAAGAAGAGCAGACAGCACATGGTGTACAGGTTTATATAGCCTTACAGGGGAAGGGGGAGTCTGTAATAGGACCCTTCTTCCTGTTGGTCAGATCTCAGATCGGAGGGCAAACATATGTTGAGTCAGGGGGATGCAACATCATGTTCCCATGATGTCTACTCAACTGAAAGTTAAGCACATGTTTTTAAACCTTCCTACAATCAAGATGTAACTCATATCAGAGTTGATTTCCCAGCGGAAGCATTCTGTTTATTAATTTTAAATTAATATTCATTATTATGCAGCAGTTGCCATTTCCAGTTCAGTCCTATTGCAAAGATTTCTGTTTGTGAGCTGTTTTGATAGATATAACCAGGTGCTTATTATTGGCTGGGTTACTGGATGTCCACTGTCATGTAACCATTGCTGAGAGACACAAATAGAACTAATAAAAAAATTTAATTTATATAGACATATATGACATATATATATTGTGTTAGAGTCCTTGGAGGTATGTACACAACTACACACACAGACATGCATCTATTTTAGGAAGATTGATGCATGTCTCTCATCTCCTGGATTTCAGCAGAGCTACAGTAATCTTGACATGACTTTAACACCAGTCAGAAGGGTCTTACAGCTTTATACCACCTCTGTAACAGGCAAAGCCTGCCAGACTTTTCCCTCTCCTTCACCTGCCATCAGTGGTGAAGTTACAGAGCCATCACAGCTTTCATAAGCAATAGTAAAATTTCATTAATTAATTAACCTATCTGGGCTAGAAATTCAGTCTTGAAGGGCACAGGAACTCTGTTCCACCTGGAACATTAAGGAAAGTTTTACTCTGAAAAGCAGCATCCTGAGTGCCAAGGAAGCCATCTGGCAGCATGTTTCTACTCAGAGACACCCAGTAGGTCAGATGAGGCTGACCTAAGGGTACCTGGAAAAATCAGTGTTGATTGTTCTTTAAGATGTTTCCCACAGAATTACAGAATATGCTGAGTTGGAAGAGACCTCATTGAGTCATTCTTTTAGCTCTGCAGAGGAACATCCCCAAGAGTAACACCAGGTGCCTGAGAACATTGTCTAAAGGCTTCCTGAACACCGTCAGGCTTGGTGCTGCCACCACTTCCCTGGGGAATCTGTTCCAGTGCCAAACCCCTCTCTGGGTGAAGACCCTTCTCCTAATATCCAGCCTAAATCTCCCTGATACAGGTTCAGGCCATTCCCTCAGTCCTATCACTGGTCACCACAGAGAAGAAACCAGGGTTTAACCCTGTTCTTCCCCTCACAAGCAGGTTGTAGACTGCAATGTGGTCTCCCCTTAGTCTTCTCTTCTCCAGACTGAACCAAGGCCAAGTTGCATAGCACCAAAGAATTGCTTTAGCCTGGAAGAAACAATCACCTTCCTCACATGTGATGCAATGTGTTATCAGCACCTCATATAACTGAAAATGCTAATGCTGAAAAGGAGGAAATCACCAAGCCAGAGTCAGGTGCAATGCCTATCGTGTCCCAGGTTCTGTTTGATTGAGAAGCACCAGATGTCTCCAAGGTCAATGATAAGACAGCATGTTCTTAAGTAGCCTGCTGCACATATCGGCATCTGAGCCAGGGCAGGCACAGCACATTAATTACCTGGGTGGCAGCATTTCTTGAGAGGTGCACCAGGAAGGCAGCAGCTCTAACTAGATACTACAGTTACCTGCCAGAAAACTGTTTGAACAGGTGGAAAACCCAAACAGGAGCATACTTCATTCTATCAAACTGTCTTCTTTCTGTAATTTCTAAAGGAAAGTAGACATCACATAAAAGAAGAGTGGTGGTTTTCATTCAGATATTAACCTATAGGGAAAACCTAATGTCTTCTCTGGCAGCACATGGTTCTCTTCTCATTGCTCTGATTTCTACGTTTTAGCTTCCTAGTCACATCATCCCTAGGATATTTTTGCCAGCACCACTCCAATCATCATAAACTCATAACACTGTTACCAGTTGCCAGCACTGTTTTGTAGCACCAAATACTGGTCCAACAGAACTCCCATTCATGCTGACATTAAACCAGAGATTGACTAAGGGGAACCAAAAATAGCAAAGGAAATATCACTATAAGCACGTTATTACCTATTCTGGTTTATTTGGCTCCTTTATTTATTGCAGGGAATCAGTTATTGGAATCCTATTTTAGTGTAATCTCCAGTCGACAGGTCTCTACCTACTTGTTGATGTTTGTATTACCCCAAAACATATAGGGACTTGTCTTGATCTAAGATTCTTAATCTTAAGGCAACACCCTGGGCTATAAACATATATATGAAACACTAAGTAGGGGATGAAATAACTGTGGAGAGTCATTTCAGATTTCTTCACAAGGGGATGTATACTCAGGCTTGGGCAATGTAGAAAATAAAAAAAAAATTACTTTTCCTCATAATCACACATAAAATAAATGTACTTGTGAATTTAATTTACATTACTCTGCCAGTTACAGCCTCAAGCTCAGATCTTGGAAAAAAATCCTACCTTAGAAACATTTAATTTCTGTTATACTCTCACTTTGTTTCAATTCACAAGCAGTTTGAAGCATTCACATTTGCAGTGATGCCCAAGAGGCAGGAGAAAAAGACTCAAAGGATCATTTCAGTAAGACACAAGACAGTTAGGTAAGGGACAAAGGGACAAAGGGAAGAAAAAGCAGCAAACAGGGTGGCAGTAGTCAAAATTAAAGGCCACAGTCAAGCTCAATTTGTGTAGGTATCTCAATGAGGGATTTTCCAGAAAGAAATTGCAGCTTGTCAGTGAGCTAAGTAGAGATTTTTGGAGAATGACCTTTCATGTGTGAAGATTTCCTTTTGTGTTTTGAAATACAAATGTAGAAGTTGTGCAGAATCGATGTCTCAGGAATTTACCTTCTTCTCATGGTACTGGTCTACAGGAAATATCCAAGATACTTTAAAAGTTAAGGTTTTTTGCATCTATCAATATATTTTGGCATTCACTTCACTCATAAGTGCTGACAAATGCCCCATTGGGCTTGATATTTTATAACCATGATCGGACAATTTTCTTGGCTCAAAGGGGCTTATTATCTTGGTTTCATGACAAGATACCAACAGGGGAATAGAGCACAGATGAAGAATTTCAGAACTAGTGAGAATGAAACAGGTGAACCATTCACAGTAGCAGATAATCACAGATCACTGCCTTCCTAGGTACCAACTGCCCTGTGAAATGAGAATTTGACATTTCTCTAGCAGTTAATTCTTTGTACCTGTGGTACATACTCATCAATAATATTTTCTTCTGGCATCCTCATAACCATGTTACCAGATGCTTACGAAGTTTCCTCCAAAAATTAAATTCTTTCAGAACTACTTGAAATGGGCATAAATCAGAATTTCCTCTTGCTATCCATGATCCAAATGCTGATTTCATTATTCTATGACTAGTCTGAATGCTCTGATGAAGAAAGGCATCCCCTATCATCAGCAAACTTGAGCTTCAAGTTGAAATATGTCTGATTTCATGCATTTGTACTCAACATTCACATTCCAAAACAAACTTTAATGTTCTTAACTTAAAATCTTGTGCTGAACAACTTAAAGAAATGTTGTGTATTATACATATATTTAGTGATTTTAAAAGATTGTGTTTCAGTCACTGCTACTTCTGTCTGTTGTGAATAATATAGCATTTACTCTGCAGGGGTCATCTGTGCTGCAAAATACTAACAGCGTGAATGAGAAAATGAGACTTTGACACTTCATTAAGCCATCTCAGTCTGAGAACAGCCTTTTCAGCCTCTTTAACATTTTTCATAAGTCAGCTACGTTGCTCCCATCCAGCACCTTTTCATCACAATGTTATAGTTTTGCAGTCTTGATATATCTAGTGTATAGCCACTGAAAACCACCCTCTTCTATTTTTTACTTCAGTGCTCTTTATTTGACTTTACCTGTCTGATTTGGGCTGCCATTTAGACCAGCTCTGTGGAAGACTGACTCCTCACAGTGACCACAGAATTAAGTTTATATATGGCCTGGTATGAGATGCTGAGTCAGCCAAAGTATGAGGTGGATCTATTTTGTCCCTGCCTCAAAAGATCAAAACATTCAAACAGCTAGGTATTTGCTTAGATTCTGAGTAGAATCTAAGCAAATAAACCAAATGAAGTCAGGTTGATGAGAACAACAAATTAGCCCAACTGAAAATAAAAATATTTTTACCTGACTTTGTCCCACATTGCTGTGTTCTGGTAGCAGCTTTTGCTTCCAGAGCAGCTCCTGGTCTTTCTGAGCTGCAGCGAGCAAGCCCTGCATGTTCCCCTTTGGTCCTTGTAAAGTCCTTCAGCCTCACCTGAGGCCAGGGAGCTGCTCTCTGCCCTTCAGTGCCATTGCACAAGCCCTATAAGCTGTAGGTGTCTGACTGCCGGTGGTGCTGGATGGCCCTGCCATAGGACCTTCCCTCCCCAACTACTCCACAAAAGAGGTCACAGCCTCTTTCTGCCTTCTAGGGAGTCTTCTTGATCCAGTCTTGGGCCATTTCTCATCAACCAAGAAAGCATTCCAGTCCTTTTAGGCTACCCTGAGATCCAAAACATTTGTTCATTTAAATGTCACACCCTGTTCAGACAGAGCTTTGTTGCAGAGACAAGAGTGTCACACACTCTTGTAAATTTGAGCTAGTAAATAGCTCAGATACTGAACTGTAGTCCCTTGCTAAAGGTGGTCATGGTCTGAGCATATAGAAAGCCAGTGGGATTTTAGTGAGGAGCATTGACCCAAGTACTAGTGGCACAGTCTGAGACTTTTTTTTATCTGCTGTTGTAATCACAGATTTCAGACAGACAGCCTGCATATGACAGAGGGAGAAAACTGTAAGAGCCCGGGCTGCTTGAAAGAAGCGAGCAATGCATTTAGTATTCACTGTAGAAACAACAGAATAGTGTTAATCAATAGATCAGCAGGATCCTGTTGCAGTATTTCTTTACACTTGTAAGGAGGGAGAAAGATACTTCTTGAAATAAAGCCCTATCTGTGTAAGTCCAGGAAGGCAGGCTTATTCTTTCTAGCTGAGTATATGGTGAGGATCAAATGTGTTTCTCTCAACATGTCTGCATAGGCACGTGTAGGAAGACCTCAGTCTGCTGGAGGAAAGTGAGATCATTTTGGGAGGCTGTAATAGCATAACTCAGCTCTGCTGAGAAGCGCAGTGTGATGCACAGTTTCCAGTCAAAGTAATGCATGGAAACAAAAGGGCCCTCTCTAGCCAAGGATATGCTGCCTTCGCAGGTTTTCTAGCTTGTCTATGTTGCTGCAGCTTTTATAAAAATTAACTGAGTCTCATTTATAGAGCAAATCAATACTTCAGCTTGCATGCCTCCTGCATGTTTAGTCTTGCCAAGCTTTGCCTTGTTCTGTGGTTTAAGCTTGGTGATCAGCTTATTGCTGTGCAGCCACTCACTCACTCCTCCACAGTGGGATGGGGAAAGAGTAAGAAGGGTAAAAGGACAAAAAATTGTGGGTTGGGATAAAGACATTTTAATAGGTAAAGGGAAAGCTGCACAAACAAGCACAACACACTGAGGGATTCATTCACTAGCTCCCATCTACAAGCAGGTGTTCAGCCATTTTCCAGGAAAGCAGGACTCCATCACATTTAATGGGTACTTGGAAGGTTAAGTGCCATAATTAGGTATGTACCCCCTTCATTCTTCTTCCCCAAGATTGTTTTGCAGAACATGGCACTGTATGTTATGGAATATCCTTTGGGTCAGTTTTGTTAAGCTGTTCCAGTGTCTCCCCTCCCAACTCCTTGTGCGGCCCCAGCCTCTTTGCTGGTGGGATATGTGAGGGGCAGAAAAGGCCTTGACACTCTGTAAGAGCTGCTCGGCTAAAACATCCCTGTCTTATCAACCCTGTTTCCAGCACAGAGCCAAAACTTATCCTTAAACAAGCTACTATGAAGAAATTTAACTTTATCTATTTATTTAACTCAGTGTACAAGCTAGTATACTTAGTTTCAGTTGAACAGGCTTTCAGTGTGGTTTGCAATCTTCCAGGCTTTCCTCCAAACAGATGAGCAGCCATTAACATTAGAAGCTCGACTCTACATCTGTTTCCCTGAGATGCTCTGCTGTGTCACTCGTTCTTCTATCCTGTTACACTTTGCCAGTTACAACTTTGTTCTTTCTCTCTTTTTAATGTACAAGACTCACATAGGGAGACATGAAGAGCATGTCATTACATTGTGGTTGAAGAAGAGGTTCAGTAACTCAAGCAGACTCATCAGCTGTTTCCTCCAAAGTATTAACACATCTCTGTATTTGACCTTTTGCTATTTTCTTTCCACTTTTTAGCTACTGAACTCTCTAGGCAGCCAGGATGTATTCAGTTCAATGAGAATCAGTCTTTGAAAATTTCTGCTTGTTCCTTCTTCTGCTACCTTAACAACCAGTACATGTACCTCTCAAGTTGCATCTTCATCTAAAGTGCCTGCCTCTTCCAAACACATTTCCACTCTGAATATTCACTGAAAAATTATGCTGGAAATCAAATATTGCACAAAATTTGTATATTCCTGTTTTCCCATAGCAATTGAAATTGTCAAATAGCAAACAACTCTTCTGACAAATTGCGTGGGTTTTTCTTTTTAAATTTACCCCAATCAGAAAATATAACTTATTGTTTAAGCTATTGAACACCATAGCAGAATTAATAAGAGGTACAGTAATTTCACGATTATAAACTGCACCTTTTTCATTGAAGAATTCAGCCTACTCCAATAGTGCGGCTTATATTCAGGTGCGGCTTATCTATGG
>VRYO01001865.1:6816167-6863820 GCA_009812075.1 Sialia sialis
TGGTGCTAGTTTTCAGCAGAGGATTGCAAATTTTTATATTTCTTTAAGAATTCAACTCTTCAAAATTCAGTTAAAGCAACAATATTCCCAATGATTATACATGTAAAAGGCTCACCAAAGTCCACAATATCCTTCAATACGATAAGGCTTAAAAATTTTTACATTCCAACAATTTTTTTATGGTGATCTGTCTGTATGAAATAATTTCTCCAAATGGGAGCACTGATAGTTCAGACTCCTCAATTCAATGGTGTATAACTGCATGTTTTTAAATTTGAAGTATGCACAGCAGCAAGACAGACTTCAGACATGTTTAATGCTCAATTTGTAGACAAGTCCTGACATTACTGATCATATTCCATATATTTCCTATAAATTACTATCTTTTAAGGACTTTTAAATTGCTGTAATACAAAGATTTCTTTAAAGTCTATCATAAATACAGGATGCAACTTGATTTATGGATATTAGATTTTTGTCCTTCAGTATCACGTGCTCATATTCTGTGCTAGTACTCCTTTTCTGACAAATTAGTCCCCCCCATGTCATCACTAAAATGTCTTGCAATTATATTACTTTTAAAAGTTGTATTTCAAACTTGTTAAGGCTTCAATCAAAGAAAGGACTTCACCTTTCTTGAAGTACAGGTTCAAACACACTCTATCAAGCTAAAAAATAGTAGATTTATAATGTATTTGAGATGTGTCAGCAAGGTTTAAACAGGAGGAAAACCAACCCAACCAAAACCCAAAACATGTTTTTTTGGTTTTTTGGTTTGTTTTTTTGGTTTTTTTTGAAAGTGTTGCTGTTTAATTTTTATTTTATCAGCAGGATAAATTAGTCTCCTTAAAATTCCAAGCAAATTATACTTGGTGAGTGCTTAATGACCACTAGGTGTTGCTGGAAAACTCTCAACTAAATTTGTAATGCTTAATATAATAAGGATGACTGCACTTGCTATCTCCTCTCCCCACTCTTCTCCATCTTTTGAGCCTCAGATTTGCTCATGGGCTGGAGCTTCTACCTTCATGTAGCTTGAGCTGATCACACATCAGTCACCACATCAGATGAGAGAAAATAAAGAAATAGAGCAATGTGTATGCTCAACTATAAGCTCTGATTACAGCTCATCTCTTGCCCAATTTCTTTTCTTCCTCTATTCTTACCAGTTTCCTCAGGTCTACTCCTGCAAGAGAATGAGATTTTTGTGTTCAATATAATTTCCATAAATATATATAGAGATTACATTTTTGGCAGGAAGTGTGCCTAAAGATTGTATAATTCAGGTATATACATGACCCCTTTCTGCGTGTTGAGTTGAACTCAAAATATTTCTGAGCATCTTGCAAGAAAAAAAACAGATTACCAAAAAAATAGTAATTAACCTCCTCCTGTATTGCTAAATACAGCAAACTAGTTCTGTTTGTTGCCTGTGCTTCATGATTTGGTGAAAAGACACCTCAGCTGGGCTGCTGGCCGTGTCACTTTCTTAGAGAAACACTCTTAATTCCTTTGAGGTATTTCCCTGGTGTTTCTCTGTTGGCTTTTTTTGTTTCCCTGTTGGTTCTTTACCTCATCTCTGTAAGACTGGAAGTCTGCTCCATTGTGGCTCACAGATTTCAGAGTGCCTGGCAGAGGGGCCTCATTGGCCCCTCTAACCTTTGCATATCACACCAGAAACAAGCCTGACATTGTCATGTGCCACACCTGCCACTCCCCTATCACACATAGTTTAAAGCTCTGCCGATTCCTGCCAGCTCTTAAGCAGACTGTCCTCTCTTGCTGAGAAAGGTGACTCCCATCTGATGCCAGCATGCCTGGTGATATGCATGCCATCCCACTGTCAAAACCCCCAAAATATTGACCAGCCATGGAACCATGCATTAATACACTCAGCCCGTCTGTTTCTTCCAGTGTTGCTGCCTTCAACTGGAAATCTGGAAGAGATTATAACTTGTGCCCCAGATTCCTTTATCACATGTGCCAAGGTCCTGAAATCCTGTGCTGATGGCACTTGGACTACATGTTGCCATTTCACTGCTCCCTGTGTAGGAGGTCAGTGTTGGGGTGCTCTGAGGGCTGCCAGGCTGGAAGTGTCTGGTGAGATCCTTAACCCAGGTCCCAGGAAGGCTGCAGACACTCCCATGGGTTGGATTATTGGGCTCTTTGCTCTCCTTGGGAAGGAAATCACCTAGAACTTGAACCCATCTTTTCTTCCTCTTGGAAGAAGGGGAATGAATACAGGGGGTTGACCTTTCTGATTGTAACCTGGGCATTCATCCTCTTCATCCTTTTTTGGCTGGCTTCCCATGTACAAACCTCATAGCTATTTTGCAGAGGCTGAGTTCAAATTTCCCTTGGAAATATTCTACTAATAAGGAGCAACTTGTACTTCTGAGATTCCCCCTACTTCTTCTGTTTGAGTAAACTGATCTTCATTGATCTTTTACTAGCATAAAGTCATGATGCAGAATGGGGAAAAAAGCCCCATAGAAATATAAACTGGTCAACCCAGGAAAGAGGGTCCATAGTCACCTCCCACAACCTTGTGGCCCTAAGAAGAGGATCCAGCACTCAGGGTGGGCAAGCCATGGTTTTCTGCCACTCCACACTTGGCTGGACAAGAGTGAGGCTGAATGCTGATGCACACTAAAGGGAGCATACACTGATTCTGTCTATTAAATAGATTTATTACATGCTTGCCACTGTGGGTTACTCAACATCATGATGCACCTTCTGCCAGGTGTTCCCATATTCTTCTATACACCCTACAACACCTTGCTTAGTGGCTTTAGGAAGGCTTTAGGCTGCAGCTCTAAATATACATATTTTCTTGCACAGCAATCGCCACCATCCCAAAGTAAAGCTATCTTTTCCACCTCTCTGACTCAGAAATTTATCAGTTAGGGCTGTTTGAAACTCAGTAAATGTAGCTGGCAGTGGCAAAGCAACTGGAAACATGTAGAAATTGAAATGGGGCTCATAGAGAATATTTTATTATTGCAGAGGGTAAGAACAGCTTGCACACAAACATAAGCACTCATCTTAGGCCCTGGCTCACCACATGGCCGGAAAACGTGTTGCTCAGTTCAAGCAGTTTGAAAAGCCGGGAGTAAGCCATCAATCATTTCATTTTACTGTGCCTCTTAAATTTGTGAAGCCTTTATTTCCCAGCAAAGCATACATCCCATTTTATAGAGCCATGGAGCTTCACAGGAAGCCAAGTACAGCCTGGCCTGCCCTGTTCCATTACATTTTCTTTGTCTTTTCACCAGAAATGCATGTCATTGACAGTTAGTCTTTTTACAGAAATTAATCCAATCAAACTCCCCCTCCAGTTATTGGAAATTCCCTGGTCAGTGGCCAGGTTACTGGCAAGGCTTGTCCTGGACTGTAGCACACGCTGATGGGTTTTCCTCTGCTACCTCCAGTCTGCTACTCACAGTACAGGTTCTGCTCTGCAGTTTGATGCATCTATATCCAAGACTACATTGCCTGAATTCTCCACCATTATACTCCAAATTCATGACCAAAAAGGGAAAACACCTTATATGCAAACCAACAACTCATTTTTAGTTCAAATGAAATACAGTTAAAAATTACATATACACAAACTTCCTAGAACCTATCTCCTTTGTCTGCTCACCCCTCCACCACCCCTCTGGGTATGAAGGCTGATACCTTCAGGCCATGGGCAGATGCACAGTCAGCATCTCCTCCCTGGGAGGAATAGGATATTATTGCTTCTCCCTTCTCAAACCAGGACCAGTGGTTGAGATCAATATTATATTTAGTAAGAGCATCTATGCTCTGCTCTTTTTTCCTTCATCTGTGATACCATGCTAGACCTTCATTTGTGAGCTTAGCATATTTTATTTACTAATTCTTTGTTCTCTTATCTTTCCACTAGAACAGGTTATAGTCATCTGCTGAGGCTGCTTTCCTTAGATAAGCTATTTGTATTTTCTTTCTAACAATTGACCAGTGCTGAGTCATGGGTTTGCAGATGAGATCCTTTCCCTGTGCTTTGAACCTCCTGCCAAAGAAGGCAGTTTTAGAAGTAAGGAATCATGCTTATATGCTTGGTACAAGTTTTCTAACTCTTCCAATTGGAATCATTTGCTGGTGGCCATTGCTGCCTTCTCTGACCTCCTTTGACACTGTCTTAACCTCCAGTTTTCCTCTTAGTGATACAACTAAGAAATCCTTCAAACATCTTTCCAATCCAAGCTCTCATTTGGCACTTACTGTGCCATGGCTGCTAGACATGAGCACACATGCGTATATTTAGATTTAGTACTTCAAAGCTCTTTATTTTCTAAATGAAGCCACTTCAGGCTCCAGTCCAACTCTAAACTCCCAGCTGCAGCAGCCATTGCACATTACTCAACCCTCCTTCACTTTTTGTTCCAAAGGAAAAATTAGTCACTACAAATAATCTACATTTGCTCAAATAGAAGATTACACACAGAGGTTCATGTTGCCTTCCCTTTGTTTTTCTCCCAGGGCATGTCAAGACTGCTAACTAATTTTCTAGGAATAGAATTTATCATGTGAGCCAGAGAAAACTCTCTCAAATTTATTTTCCATATGACAGAAAAAGCTTCTTTGTAAATAGCAGAGGGCTCACTCCTAGAGCTTGGAGCAACATCCTTCTGTTGCAAGATCAAAGAATTTTGAGAAGCCCTCAAAATGTAGATTAGTTTTACATATTATCAAGTTTCCTAGGAAAACAAAATGTAGCTCCATATAGTAGCAATCCACACAGTAGCTGAATATGAAGTTTTAAGCCTGGGTGAAAAGGATAATTTTGAAATTCTTGTGTTAAAGACTACATTGAAGAGTAAATTTGAGCTGGTTTTGAATTCTCTTTTCTGGCATGCTTAAACACCATTTTCTGTCTGGAAAATTAAAACACATCAATCCCCGGTCAATCTAGAGATAATCTGCCCTACCTTCAAATGAGTTTTTAAGGAACATAAATCCCCAAGTATCACTTTAAGTAGGGTAAAATGAAGAACAACATGATCAAGCAATTCTGTAAGAAAAACTGAGCAGGTTAAATCAAAGTCAGTGCTGGAAATTGACTCCAGGCAGTTATTGTGAATCAGGTTATTCTCTTATATAGATATTCCACATTCTTAGCTCTTCTACCAAACCTATTAATATAAAAACCTGATTGCAAATCCAAGACAAAAACTGTCTGCAACAAGACTGCTCTATTCTTTGGAGAGATACTTTCACATCCTCCTGAACTGATTCAGTCATATCTGAAGGAAATTAAACACTACACAGTACACTTCAAACCACAGAGGTGCCAGCTGGGAAACACCGAGAAAATCAAATTTCTTACCCTACTGAACTAGAGCACCACGGTCACTACAAAAACTAGAGACTGACATATTTATTCCTGTGCATTTCAAACACTCGCCCTATAAACCTCAACAAGCTCTAGTCATGTATCCAACCAAATCTGGACAAATTTCAAGCACAGTAGCAAAAATTAGGAGACAGAATTATGCATAAACTTTAATTTATGTATACTGAAATGTCTACAGCTGTATTATCACCTTCCCTTTTAGGTTTCTATGCCACTAAGCCTTTCCAAATGTCCCAGGCAGAGTTTGGCAACAGGCCATAGTTCATGAGTAATGGAAGAACTTCATGGCTATCTGTGTACTGCCAGTTGCAATGCTGGGGCTCACTGCTGGAAAACGGGAAAAGGAATTCTGTATGTAAAATGACAAAAATGAAATTGACCCAGATATTTCTCAGAAGAGCAAAATGCAGAAAACTAAAACATCATGAGCAGAACTCCTGTAGTCTTAGGAGAGAACATGCAGCTTTTTATCTTGCTTCGATCCATAAAGCCTTGTTTTTTGCACAATTTACACAATGTTCATTCTCCTTAGTAAGAAGCAAATGGGTTCTCACTGTCCTTTAAAGGATCTGTGACTCTCACTCCAGACTGAGCTGCTTGTAGGGAAGAGGAAAGGGAGAAAACATGTATTTTCCCATGAAATGCATACCCACAAGAAAACTGGTAAAAGAGTGTGATTGTAGAAGGCCAAGTCTATATATTTGCCATGGAAACAGCAGTTTTAAGAAACATAGTAATGGGAGGAATATCAACTATATCTTCAGTCTGATTCCTGCAGAATGCAGTCATAGCAAGCTGACTAAAAGAAGGCTGCTCCTCATGCAGCTTGACAGACCCTCCAGTTTTATTAGCTGGGTGATTATGGGTCATTTCTGGCTGTTACTTTTGAAATGTCCTAGGTATCCTTTACTGTGTTCAGGAAATACAAGGAATGAAGTGGAAAGGTGTCTCACCTTACTCTGGACACTCACCTCATTTTTTGTGAGGCCAGCATCAGTTTTGATGCATATTTCATTCACATGTTTGCCTGTTCCTTTACATCCTAACACAGGCACATAGTATAAGAAGAAGAAAAGGGATTTCTTTGGACACCTCCTGAAGACAAAGCAGCTCAGGGCCTTATTCTGGAGAAACTTGACATAAAAAACACTTCTAGAGTCTAAGAAAGCTTAACTGGAGTAACAAACACAAATATTAGCACAGGGTTCTCTTTCCAAAGCTGTCACTACTTCTATAGTCATAATTTCTCTGTTTTTTGCCTACCAGTTTCCTTTCCTTTTGATTCCCGGTTCCTCTTCAGTCACCTCTCTTCCTCTTCTTTATTCCATTCTTTTTGCTACCAAAGGTGTAATTGCATCCCAGTTTCCCTTCTCATCCTACTGATGTGAACAAAATGAACCAACTACTTTTGTCAAACAAGAGAGAAAACATGCCCAATGCAGTCTCTTAGCCCTGGACTCTACAAAACAAGTATGATACACAGTCCTGAAGAATTCACAGCACCTGCCCTTAAAGAATGCCAAGGAGTTTGGCTGCTCCCAGAATTCAGGGAAATGCTGCTTTTCCAGTGACTTGTGGCACTGCTATTCAGGAGGGTTGATCACCTTGTGGAGTCACCTTCAGCTGCAGGAGAGCAGCCCAGCACAGACATGAATGTGTGCATCTGGCAGAGGAAATTTCTGCTTCTCTGGTCTTTTGTCACAGTCCTGGCTTCCTTCTAGTTCTCACAGAATGTTATTGATGGATAGACTGAGGAATGAGCTGGAGCGGGAGGTTGTCAGTAGCATGGTTTTGTTTTTCACAGAGTGTTGCTAACAAAACACTGTCAGTAGCAGACTTGAGTGGGAAATCCACGCTATCAGACAGATGAAAAATACATCCAGGAAGCGTCAGGCATTATTACTTAGTCCCCAGCTTGCCACATTTTCTTGAAGATAAAGCCAAGCTTTTCTTAGTGTTGAATTTAAAGCCTCTATAGGTAACTTGTTTTCCTAGGTCTCTTGCTGATTTCCTGGCACATGGAAATGATTTGATCTCCAGAATCGTGTGAGCATTGCCTCAGCTAAACTCTTTTTAGCATCATCACCTTAAGGCTGGAAAAAGGGGCTGCAATGGTCATCAAAGACCAGTGGCTTATCACACCCAGGGGCAATGCTAAGAAAAAAAGGCCAAAGTGAGATTTCTGCACCAATAAGTTATTTCTTTTGTTCTAGGAAAAAACTAGTGTTCTTTGGTTTATTTGCCTATCAAGGTCATTTCTAGAAAGGAAATGCTAGGAACAGCTCACAGAGGGTTTGTTTTTTTTTAAAGTAACCAGATGATTGCCAGTTGCCATTTATCTGGTATCAG
Organism: Sialia sialis; assembly: GCA_009812075.1. Classification (NCBI taxonomy): domain Eukaryota; kingdom Metazoa; phylum Chordata; class Aves; order Passeriformes; family Turdidae; genus Sialia; species Sialia sialis. The sequence continues at coordinate 6,823,897 of VRYO01001865.1, forward strand.
CTTTGCCCTAAGGATAGGCTGAAGTTAGAGCAAAGCAGACAGCAATCTCCTTCATCAGCTGCCACTGCTCCCAAGTAAAAAAATACATAAATGTCTCTGAAGGCTGAAAATGTGCCCACGGGCAAAGGAAAATAGTATATTGGAATACACTTTAAAAACACAGCTATTACATGATAATTCAGCAGAGGTCTACTCAGATACTGTAGGGTGTTCTATTTGCTTAGTTTGATCAAGAGTGATGCTGATGATGGAATAGGAATGCCTTAACTGGATCCTAATCGCAGCTGACCCTTCAGAAACACTAGGAGTTCATGCTCTAATCATGCAAAATTCATGTCCTGACTTTTAATTGGAAAATCCTTCTGCTGCTATGTCCTTATGCTTACGTCCTTCTTACACTGTTACTACCATTCTAAGCAAATTAGGATTCAAAGGAATTATTTTATTATGTAATTAGGACAAACCTGAAGAAATCTTACTGATTAATGAAATCCTATTTTAGATGCAAAATTTGAACTTCCTGGATAGACATAGAGAAATACCTTTTTTCCTAAGCTTACAATGGCTTTAATTTGTAAGATGTGGCCACCTTAAGTCTGATTACATGTTTTGTAATGTTTGCTTTTAATTCATGCTTACCAGCCATACACAATGGATATGAGCTCTTCAATAAAAAAACTAAAACTAAAACCAAACCAAACAATGGGTATTGCTCAGGAGTCTTCAGTATACTTTTGGACCTTACAGAGGAAACATTATGACAAGAAAAGATACTTTCTCTTTTGATATAGAGGTATTTAGAGCTCTTCATACCCTGATAAAAATTTTCTGAATCATAGCAGAGTGACTGCAGAAGTGATTTCTCCTTCTTTATCCTGAGGTACCTATTTTCCTGTCTTAAGTGCTGCCCTGTGCATGTGTATGAGAGAGGAAAGCAAAGTGGCTTTTTCACTGGACAATTCCAGCTGGTACCAAGAGGCACGGCAGGAAATGTGAGAATTTATGTCAAATACAAGCATGTTTGATGTGGAGCAAGGGAAAGCAAAATTCTCCCAGCAGTAAGCACACTAGTGGAATAAAGAGCTATTCAATAACATCTTTCTCACTGTGCTGGTTTTGGCTGGGGTAAAATTAAAATCCTTCCCAATGGCTGTGTTTTGGATTTGTGCTGAACAGAGGGCTGATAATACAGAGATGTTTGTGTTATTGTTGAGCAGGGCTTGCACAGAGCTAAGGCCTTTTCTGGTTTTCATTCTGCCACACTGGCAGAGAGAGAGAGAGCAAACCTGATGCCCTCCTTACAGTGCTTGGGGAGAGTTGAAAGTTCCTGAAGATGTCTCAGGTTATGCAATGAGATGGTCAGGGATTTGTCTGAAGTCACAGTGTTGAGTGTGTGCCATTAGCAGAGGTAAAATATAAAAGTGTTTATGAAATCAGTCCTTGATCAGCTCACTCAAGCTTCAGTAAAGCAGTTGCCTTGTCTGAAGAGCCACAGCTGTGACCCTGAAAATAAATAGTGTTCTCCTGCAGTACCGAACAGGGATAACTCTTCTGAGAGCAGAAGGGTACTGTTATTTTATATTACGTAGTCTGGTGACTTAAATCACTCCCCTAGGAGTGCATTTGCAACTTTACAATCCATTTCCATCTCCTAGAAAACTGCATCTTTTACCATCTTGTGCTCTCATGGGAGATGAGAGACTCTCTATGACTCCTGCTGGATGTGCCAAGACCTAGAGAGTTAAAACTCATCGAGTGAAAGAATATCATGTTCAGCATGAGTTTAGACTCTGATATGGACACTTGATATGGTTTGGAAACTTGAAATCCAGCTTCTACTGCAAGATAAAGTCTTTAAATTTCCAAGAAAAGCCCATGAGGGCAGCTCAACATGCAGGGATTTCAGTAACATGAATACACAACTAATACGAAAAATGTGGCACTTATGGATTTATGTTTACAGGAGTGGGCAGCATGTTGAGTGGGAGTTTTCAGAATAATTTTGAATCTAATTCTACCTGAGTTTCACCAAATTCACCCAAGTGGTGATCTTTTCCTGGGTTCAGTTTGCACTGAGACAAGCAGCACATGGATGTGAACTAATGCTGAAATAAGACTTATAATGAGCCAGGGATTCAGATCCAGCATACAACAATCTGAAAATGGATATCATGAGTTTCTTACAGTACCAAGATTCTTTTCCTAAATAAAAACAGCCTTCAAACAATTTTATCTTTTAATCTAAGGCCCAGGCATGTGCTAATGAAGCAATATTAACAATAGATTTCCATTTTGCAGTATTCAGACAGGGAAATAAACACTGCTGTAGTGAAACCTTCAAACCACCAAAAGCCAGACTCTTCTGCATTACTTTTCTCTGCACCAGTGGAAATCTGCAGTCACTTCTCTGATTTTAGAGGCAGAATTAACACTTGGAATGGAGTGACTCAAAGCAGAATCCAAGGGGGTTTTGCTATTAGGCACTTGTTGCATAAATAAACACAGTATGTAGCTGCAGTATTTTTTTTAAAGTTAGCTTGCATTTAAGTTGCAAATGCAGTCAACACTAATTTACCCTTCATTTTGTCTTGGGATTTCTAAGAAATATGGGATGCCAAATGCATATTCAGGTAGTGGTACTTATTCAAAAACTCAAATATAAAGCTCAAAAAGATAAGTTCTCACATGAAATTGCTTGTCTTTAACTTAAATTGCTCATTAGATTGTCTCCTATGTCCTACATTCAAAGGTCATGTACAGATTTTACTATGAATAAGAAAAAAGAGTCTCCAGAAGAAAAAACAACTGTGTGTCCTTTCTAGTGTGTTGTATCATAAAATTGCATCTGGTTTACTTACAGAGTAGAAGCGTGTGCTTTCCTTGACAGTAAAACAGAAAAATAAACCATAAGAGAGGGAAAACCCAACCCTTTAGCACAGCTAAACTTTTTCACCTGGAAACTGAAAGTAGGGTACTCTTATCCAACTCTAAACAGGAACAATCATCACAGAGATTTATTTAACTGCAACAAGAGCTGATGGTTTATCCCTCATGTTTGGCGTTTTGCTCTTGGGTTTATTGATTTGGTTTTGGGTATTTTTTGAAAGTATTTTCTGAAAACATATGCAACTAATTTACCAGTTTTTCTGCTGTGTCCCTGCTAGTCATCAGATTTCCGTGGAATGGGGATTTTTCATTTGTTTTTGAGAAAACGTGATCCTCAAATAACATAAAGTACGCCCAAAAAATGCATATGTGTCAGTTTGCTTTCAGGGATGTCTTGTCCATAGTCCTTAGTACAGCACTTGTGTCAGTGGCCAGAAGCTTTTTGAACTGGTGTGCAGTGGTCTCTCAGATCTATACGGTTTGTGACAGATCTATTCTGTTGCTGCTTTGTACCCACTTTAAAATTTCATGTTGTATGTCTCTATGCGATTTCCTCAGCAATTACTTTTCCTCTTTCTTTTCCTTCAACGAGAAACTAAGCAACCTTACTCTCAGACAGCTGGAGAATGGCAGTAGAGGAGGAAAGCTTTCATCTCCTCTTTCCTGGCTGCAGTATTCTACCTTGCAGCTACTAAGCTTAATTTCATAGAGTGATGTAGACTGGAAAGGACATCCAAAGGTCATCTGGTCCAAAACCCAACTTTGAGCAGGGCTGAGATCATATTGCTCAGGGTCTTGTCTCTGAGTTTTGAGTCAAGTTTTGAATATCTCCAGGCATGGAGATCAGTGGTAGTTACAGTGTGAACATCTTCCTTATCTCCGCTCTGTTAGCACTAGTGTGCTTAAATATTCAGAGAAAAAAGAGAAGACACAGAAAATGTTCAGCTTTGTGTAGCACACCGGTTTTGCCAACTCTTTTTCCAATAACAAGGTCATAAGTTTGAACCATCCAAAGTCATTTGTCCGTACATGCATATGGGAAAGGAAAATTAGCTAATAATTTCAGGTTTTATCCCTCAGGATTGCTTCACAGTACATATTTTTCCACATTTCTATCACACTATTAATCTTTATCCTGTGCCTTCTGCAGACTTCTTTTTTTCCTCCCACATAGGCTGCCAGGGTCCTGCTCTCCAAGGGGTCACAGGTTGCAGAGGGATCCACAGAAACAGGAAACCAGGCTTCCTCAGTCAGTTTTGAAACATCAAAACCTGTTTCCTTTCTACAGAAATAAAGCCTGTCAGGGCATCCTCTGGGTAGACTCACTATCTGAGTAGCAGCCCAGAAGGAGGGAGAAACTACAGGATTTCTTGTTTAGGAAATAAATGTGAGATAACTTTTAGCATTTACAAGCCATCAGAATGAAAGAGATAATATTCTTGCTGGTCCTGTTACACTTAGACAGGGGCAGCACTGGATTTAATCCTCTAGGAAAACTCTGGACCACAGGACAAGGAGATGAAACCCAGACAAGTCACTCAGACTCGACTCCGTCTTTGACCACAATTAGGGGGTCACCCCATCCTGAAATCCAAGCTGCCAGAGCAAGTGCCTCAAAGGCACCTCCTTTTGCATCTGCAGGCGAAACACTGGGAATGACAGCAGTGAAGAAAACTCCCAGTCCTACAATATCTACCCCTCCAAGTCAGCCAAATGGACACAGTGATGGTGACTCTGGCAGAGACAAGGTGGGAAGCTCGTCTCGCAGCAAAGGGACAACCCTACAAAGCACTGCTAGAGAGATCCCTCTCCTTCAAGGGGTCACTGCAAGCCTGGATACAGCCACAGGGAACAGATCTGTCAAGCAGTCCTCTCGCAGCGCTGGTATCACCAGGAGTCAGCAGAATGCCAACTCCAAAGCACCTGGCTTTGAAACTACCAGGGGAAAGTAAGTTACCTATTTTTTCTTGTCTCCTATGTACTGCTTATTTTCCAGTGACATAATTGGCAAAAGTACTAGCAATTTCAGTGAAATTATTTTTTTACCTTAAAAAAAGACCATCTAAAACAAGCAAGGGATCAAACTGGAAGCATTTACACAGGCAAAACCATTGTAAAAAAACATTTCCAACAGAGTAAATGCTGCGATGTTTTATTCCTTAGGGTGATTACCTCAAAATCAACAGGAAAGTCATTATCATATATGGGTAGGAAAGGACTACAATAGATAGCCCTCTGTTTTATGCACAGTAAATTCTGGTCGGGGTTTTTTTTTCTTATTTCTTTTCTTGCAGATAAAAGAAATTGCAAATGCACTATTTCATTTTGAATCTATTAAAAATACTGTGTTTGTAAACTTCTCCACTAAATTGAAAATACAAGCAATTAAATGTACAAAATGCATCAATGTCTGACAATTTGAAACATCCTATTTTGTGATAAAAACTTATGAAAAGTGATGTTATAGGTGAATGTGCATTCAGAGCTCTGTAACTTAATACACAATAGCTGTGCATAATAGAGTATATCAAATTGTACTGTCTACTTTTATAGTTCTGGAACACTCAATTTTCTTCTTTGTTCCCCAATGTGTTCAGTTCTCAATGAGGATAATAACACTGACTTTGCAGATATTGCAAGTTTCCCTTAATTGCTGATATAGAACCAGATACTTATAGAAAATGAAAGACGTGAAGGATTTTTCTGTTTTCCACAGTATTTGTGGAGAGTTGACTTTCAGAATATAGATTTCTTCATTTGATATTACTTTCCCATATGGTAGCATCCAAATTCATGGAGAGGAGAATAAACCATCACTCTGACAATTATCTTGCTGGGAGTTAATGTTCTTTCAAGTGAAAGAAAAGATTGTCATCGACCTGAACATGTTTTGGATGTTGCATAAGGGAAATAATGCACAAGGACCTATAGGAAAGGAGTCCTTTGCCTCTGCTTGGAAGAGAGGGCCCAGAAAAGGAGCTGTGCTTCCCAGACAGCTTTCCTAGCGTAAGTTCTGAGAGTCACCTGAGTTCACCTGAGTTAAATGGAGTCTCTTCTTACATGAGTGCTGATAGCTACATCTCCATTGAAATAAATCCTAATACATGCTAACCTTGGTCTTTAGCTTTCACAGCTTTCCTCAAGAAAATATTCCAATTAAATTAATCTTCCACAAAACTCTGTGAATCAGCAGGTATTCTTTCTACCTTTTACATGAGATATAAATACAAGTAGCAAAAAATTAGTCTCTGGTGAGGATGGTCACGTATTTTATTTCTCATAATGACACACGGTTGCAACTGCAGAGAAGCAAAAGACGCAAATCTTGTATTTGCCAGCACCTAATTTCATGCTTGGTCAAGGAGCAGCCTGCTGTGCAACATGCATATTGGACTTCACTGAGCCAGTTAGCAATAAAGCCAGGATTGCATATCAAATTTACAGGACTGTGTAGCAGCAAGAAATCCCAGCATAAAACTGAATGCTGAATCCCCACTCTCTTGCTCAAACTGCTGAACTACACAGCCTCTCCCTCCCTAGCAAATATCTGCAGTTTTAAGAGTGGCTCAGTCCTTTCCACAGTAAGATTCTTATACTACAAGGCTTGTCTTCCCACTGTGTATGAGGGTTTTTACAACCAGATGTGGAGTTTTGAACTTCCCTTCCACTTTCTGCCATGACCTCAGCTGTGACCTCAGTCACTCTACTGTTCTTCCTTTCCTTATGGATTAGACCTGGATGAATAATAAACTTGCTTGTGACTCATTTTTCTTTTTCAGCAAAGACATGAGAAAATGCCTAGTCTAGGGTGCTTACTGCTTCCAATCACTGCTGTGAAACACCTGAAAAGCTGCTGCTGAGAAAATACGCATAAGAAGACAAAACCTTTTACTAATTAGTGTAGGTGCCACTGACTACGCCCTGAATAGTTTGTGTCATATATTTTCTTTAAAAAGAAAAAAAAAATTATCACATAAAGTGAAAAAGACACTGTAAGAATGCCAATAAAGACACGGCTTTCTTCAAGGTTTTACTTATTTGAAGCCTGAACACAGCATGACTCAATAGCAGATTCCACAGCTGTAAAGTGGATTGTCTCTGAGGAAATTTGGAAGAACAATTTGCTTCTTGAACTCACTTTGAATTAAAGCACCTTTTTGGTGCTAACCTGAATTTTGGAGCGACCTTGTAGGAACTGCATGACTGAATTAATCCTTTATGGCAATCCATTGTGCTAACATATGTGCAGAGATGCTGATGTTAGGAGGCTCGATGTAGAAGGAACAGTGGAGATCAGTGAGAGATAAGAGGAAGGAAAACAGGCAAGAATGAGAATTTTTAAAAAAACGTATTTATAATTTTAAAAATACCAATACATACACTTTGTTAGAGAGTCTGCAAGGCTGTCCGATTGCCCACAGGTACAGTTTGTGTCCATTATCCAAATACCCCTTTCTGTAGGAGATCATGTGCCTTAATGGCTTAATTACAAAAATAATTCCCTTGCTATCACTACCCTGGGTTATGTGAGGACAATACTATGCACCCATACCTTATCACATGCATTCTAGAACTAGGCTGGGCTTTGAAACTCTATCACATCCCAGTGGGGTAGTACAAGGGCTAAATATCAGGCATATCCTTTTCTCTAAAAACACAAATATCTTCCTTCTTATTCACTGGCACAGAAATGCAATTAAATACTGTTCCTTCACATTGGAACAATTTTATAATTAACCTTAGAATAGGTACAGGAGAACACAATTTGTCGCTGTCTGCTCTCAAACCATTTCAGAAGAGTGTTTTCTTTGGTGAGGTATCTGCCCTTCAGGCAGGGTCTATGCCCAAGCTTTTATGAGGATAAGAAAACTTCATAGGAAGCACATCTGGAATGGCCTTAGCCGAAAGAAAATTAATTTCTTCACTCCTAGTAATGAATTTGAATTATGTTCTGAAAAACGAGACTTAATGTCCCTACAGAAATGCATTTTTATAAATTTTTTTATTTCTACCTATCTTCCAAGTTTTATGCAATCCATATCAATGAATAAAGATATAATGGAAATCTGGAGTGAGAGAATTTCTCCCCAATTCAGTGACATAAATCTGAGTACCAATTTGGTGTGAAAGAAGAAAATTTATAATACATCATTTTCAACTCAATTCATTTGAGATACATGTTTTTCAGCCTATGGAGAGCGAGACAATTGCAGTATTTCACTATGTAAAGCAGCTTAAGCAGCAGTGGTGCAATGGAGTAAGTCTCAGGTGGAGTCCTGAGACAAGCACACTTATCTTTTCATTCTGAACTTGATCTTATTAATTACTATCCAAGGCAGTTCCTGAATATATCAGACCTTCATTCAGGCTGTAAATTAAGCACAGTATCCCCACATTGCTGAGTGGCTCAACATTACTCTTTTTTCTTATTATGTGTATATTACACCTTTTCCAGTTATCTTGAAGTCACTGAGGATGTTTATAGACTTCCTCTCCCATTACTTTGGGTAGCGGTGAGGTGGCAGTATTTTATTACTAAGCACAGAAAGGGTTTAATAGAGTCAGCACCAGGGACAGATTTGCTTAGCTGTCACATGTGATAGGAGTGCTGAAATATTTCATTCTCACAACCAGACATCTGCATTTCTCCCTGGAAATTGCTTTTGCCTGTATCAGCTTGGTAGAAATCTAGTGTACTGACAAATTAAAATGAATGGTTAAGATCAGCAGATGGTTCAGATGCATGAGACACATAGAAACCTGATTTAACTACCAAGTTAATGCAAGGTTCACAGTCTCTTTTCATCATGTCACTTTTTAATGGAGCAGAGAGAACAATTCTCGAATCAATTTCGTAAGATTTTGCATCACTGTGCATTTACAAAAAATACACTCACACATGGCTTAGGTTTCTGCCTCACTAGGTATATTCAATATTACTTGGAAGGAAGAAGCTCATACACAGGCCTGAGGTTGCCTTGGTGGCTGTGTAAGGCTGTGTTTGACAATCTTTGTCCCCAGAATGTTGTACTACAGCTATGCAGAAGACACTCTCACCCAGCAGCACCCTGAATGTATTTCTGATGCTTGGCTGTAAGCCCACAATCCAATTTTCCTACACATGCCAAGCTCAGTGTTACTCCCATACAAGTCCCAAAGCAATGATGGCTGGTAGAGTCATGATAGACTGTTTTCTGCAGCACAGGAAACATAGCACTAGGGAAAAAAAATAATTTCTTCACCAAAGTTAATTTTGAGACCCTCACAAAGTACAGTAATTTCACGATTATAAGCTGCACCTTTTTCATTGAAGAATCCAGCCTCCGCCAGTAGTGCGGCTTATATTCAGGTGCGGCTTATTTATGGACAATTTCCGGCAAAATGCCATACTGGAAGTGCGAGCCGGCCAGGGAGCTGCTGTGGAGCTGCGGCCAGGCGGGCGGGGGGCAGGTGGGGAGCAGGCTTTGCAGGGCGGCAGAGCCACAAGCAGGGCAGGCGGGCGGGGCAGCGGGGGAGCGCTGCCATGCAGCGCCGTGGCTCAGGGCCGCCCCGCCGCCCCACCGCCCCGCTGCGGCTTGAGGCCACCGTGCGGTGCGGGGAGCTGCCGCTGCAGCCGAGCAGGCGGGGAGCCAGAGCCGGTTTCGCGTGGTGAGGAGGCGGTGGGCGGCCGGCTTCGAGTGCACAGCAAGGGGGAGAGCCACTGGCTTCGCGCAGCAAGGGGAGCTGCCACCGCCACCGAGCAGGCAGGGAGCCGCAGCAGCCAGCGCTGGGGGTGGGAGTGCTGGGGCCCACGGCATGGGGAGGGTGCTTGGGGCTGCATTTAAAGGCTTCGCCAGTCTGTGAAAACTGTTTGCAAATTGAGCAACTTGACAGCAAACCCCGTGATCGCGCAACTCTGTTACTAACTCCTTACTTTGTTGCACATAGATCCTCGCTTTAAAAAAAAAAAAAAAAAAAAAAAAGCGGCTTATATTCTGGTGCGGGTTATATATGGACAAATCCCGTGGTCTTCCCAGCTACCCGTCTGTGCGGCTTATAATCGGGTGCGTCTTATAGTTGTGAAATTACTGTACTTAGCCTCCTCAGAGTCTTGTTGTTTGGTTTTTCTGTGATCAGATAAGGCACCGCTATACAGATGATTTCTGATGTTTTTTAGGATGTTAAGGAAGGTTTCTGTTTGTCTCATTACACTAACTATTGCATTAATGTTCATGCTTATCTTGCTCCTGTACTATGTTTCATCTGCCATGGAAACAGCAAGGATTAGGAAGTTTTCCATCCCTGCGATGTCCCTTCACCCCCTCTGAACAGATTAGAATTACTGAGCCAAACTGGACACAGTGTTAGGATTTACCTCCTGGCCACTGCAAATAGTGAACTCTTTGTGCCATTTCATTTAGGCTACAACAGAAACATCTGCTCAGATATACACAGAAAATAGGAATTCTTACAAATCTGTATTAAAAAAACATTTTAGAGAACTGACCCTAATTCTAGAATAGACTTAGCAAGGAGAGGACAGCAGCAAGGTGTCCCCACGTGTTTTCCAAAGGCATTGTCTGTGTTGCCAGATAGAGATCCAAGTGTTTCAAATGACAATTTTTCTGCCAAATCTGATACAGAGCATCTATTCTGTATCACATTCCTGGTAAGCAGCACCATTGGTTGTGAGGAAAAGCCAGTGGGAAAAAAATCACCTTGAATTTCATGGACTTTGGCTCAGATCCTTTCTGTTCAAGAGCCCCATAAGATTAGACAGTAACAGCATAAAGATATGTATCCGTATGATTAAGTGGCAAATCAGATACAAAGAAACTGGCAAGGCTTTTAATCATTTAATGGAGGGAAACAAGAAAAGAGAAGCTGCCCAAAACAACACTATAAACAAGAACAAATTCACCCCTGAAACTGTAATGGATCTTATTTTTTATATTTTCATGTTGTCACTCACAAAGGCTAGGGTTTTTTGTTGTCAGTATTTCTCAAAGTGGAGAAGCCATCACTGACGTACTGCAGTCTAATTTTCTGTATATCACAAAAGCACCAAAAAAGCAGTGAAAACCAATACAACTGAAGGTTACCTGAAAAGCACTGACAGTAAACTAGACCAGAACTACCTTAATGAATTTTGTACTCTGGTCAATTAAAAGATTGAAAAGAAATTCATATTCCAGAATTAAAAAGGCTGAATTCAGACCTATTTTAAGAGCAGTTTTTCTGCATTTTCAGATGTGTTTTACTGGAAAATTCTCAAAGATTTGAGATTAATATCGTCTCCAAAGCCTACATTCTATCTGGAAAAGTTTGATTGTGTTAAAGGCCTCTGAACATGGAGTGGCAAATCATGCATCAAAGAGGTGATCTGATTTGCAACAAGAGAACATTTTAAATGCTAAAATAGATTGGTGAATTGCTAAATAAGTGAAAATGGTGAATTATTCTTTTGCAGCATGAGGGAGGGTAAGCAGTAAATAAAGATTCAGATGAAACAAAGTGGCTGTCTGCAGCCAAGGCTTCAGCACGGTGATATGAAAAACCGGAAATGAATGACGAGAGCAGAATTTGTGTTTTGCAATAGAGAGGACAAAATGTCAGGACACTGAGTCCTGAAAAAAAACCCAAAACATTAAACAAATCTTTGACACCTAATGCTCCAGTCAGTGTCAACAAGTCAGCTGTTTCTCAGGGATTAAAACATATCCTATAATATATATTACCATCACATACTATTTTTTATTAAATGTCACATGCACTTTTTAGTTTCTTCCATTCCAGCCAGCTTGTAAAACACATTTTCCAGTTTGTTTTGTTTATGTTCGGTCCCTAGTGAGTACTGAATTTTTATTGTAGCTGAGATTCATACATTTCTGAGCAGAGGAAGCTGGGTACTGAACCTAAAGAATTAACTGGTTTTGATTCAAGCTTACAGTTTCTCTTTGAAAAGAGCTTGTATTTTTGAAAGATGACTGACACTCATTTAAAGATGCAGAAGTTACCGTATCACAGTGAGAGGTCTTTGTGGTCACCTAGTGGAATTCAAGGGAAGTTGCTAAAACAATTCTCCCATGCAATAGCAAAAAAGAACCTTATGAGGGTGCTTGCTAGCCTTATAATCTAAGTGTTTACTCTGTGTCAATCAACATCATTTCTCCTCATCCAAACTTGGCAGGTTGTTTAAAGCAAATTGAAAAGCCAGAATCTCCTGGCTCTAGATGCTTGTAGCATCTTTCTACATCCCCTTTGCTCAGATGTAAAGGATAATGTAAAATTAAAACTGTTGTAGAATCAAGATGAGTATTTCATTAACTATGTTGTGGAATACAAATAAGCTGTATGCAACATGAGTGAGGCACAACCACCAAGATGGGCATGGACTTTGACAGCAGTTCCAGCTCTGGGTCCTTTTGTATTCCATCAGCAGCACAGTAATCTCATTTTCCTGATTCAGTGATGTTCAGCTGGGCTGATTCAATAGCATTTCTATTAAAAGCCCGGTAATCTAATTTACTCAGAGACAAAAATAATTCATTTTCAGATACGATTTGAAGGGGGCATAACCGATTCTGTACCCTTTGTGGTCCGACTGGCACTGGTGCTCCTGTGGGCTGGCTTTAGGACCACTCACAAGGATCTGCGGTTCCAAGCAAGCCGAATCAATCACGTACAGGCAGCTTTTGTGAGGTTTTTGTTTCTCGGCAATGAACCCAGGGAAGGTTTTACATCGGAAACGTGCTGTGGAAGGGGGGCTGCGGGGACCCTAAAAGAGCTGGTGTAAATTGTACCTGGGTTTTGAGCAGCAGCGGGTGTCCCAGCGCCGGCCCCTCCGCGGCCTGCGGCCGCCCCCTGCCAGCCGCGCCCGGCAGTGCCGCGCCTGAGCCCGGCTCAGCGCCGCTCAGGACAGCGCCCAACAGCGCAAGGACGCGTTCAAGGGCTCTCGAGTGTCCCCCGAACCAGCTGACAGGAATCCCAAAAGCTAAAGACAGGCTTAAAGAGCAGCTCCTGGGTGCCGATTACCCTCTCAGGACTTGGAATTGGGAATGGCCCTGCCAAGGCTGCCGAGCAGAGCGTGCTCGCAGTTTCCAGCAGAAGCAAATGCTGCTCTTCTCACCATGCCCTCTCCTCGTGTCAGTGCTTCCTCATCCCTGAGGGTGGGATGTCACATTTGGGTACGGCCAAACCACGCTGGAAATAGCTCGATTGAAGCTGGGAATACCGCAGCAAATACCACATCAAGGAGGCCGCTTCAAAGGCCTGAGGACTCCCCCACACATTGCCACCATGCATGCTCCTGGAGAGAGGAGGATGAAATCTGTCACTCGGGCTTCATGCCAGCTGGGGACTTGTACTGCTCTTTCCAGGCTGGATTTCTGTTGTATGTCGTGAGGATTTTGTTTTGTTTTTAAATGCAGCTTTCCTGATTGAAATCAGGCTCAGTGCAAAAGAGACACTAGGCTCCTCAAGCTCTCAACAAAATATGCATGTTAGGAGCCTGTGTTGATGATCTGGAATAAATTATTCCGGGGAGGGTAAAGAGGATTTTCAGGTTTAAAGTCCTGTTATGCAAATCAGCTGTCTTCTGTTCTGCCTTTGCATTAACACAACCTGTCATAGTTCTTCCGCCACGCTTCATCTTCCATTTCCAAATCTACATTTTTTCAGACAATTTGATTTCAAAATTATATTTACATTCTTAACGTCTCTTAATGAGCTTATTTCATTGGTAGCATCAACCTAATTATGAGTCACACCAGGGGCTCTTTTGCTGTGAGTATTTCCTCCAATTTAGCCTGATCAAAATTGCTGGGCCGTGTGAGAACCACAGGCTCAGATATTGCACTCACGCACATTAAGAATGAGTTAAACATTTCAAATGGAAACAATCTGCTCAAGTTAGTTACATTTTTGGTAGAGACCAGAGGCTGAGTTCAGACTTTCCTTAAAAAACAAGGATGGCCCTTAACAATTGGGGTGTACTGTGACATTTTTTCCTTTGGTAGGCATCTCCAAATGAGCAAGTTCCAATAGCTGTTCCTCAAAGCTAGACACTGATAATAAATAAAAATAGTAATAGTAATAGTAATAGTAATAGTGACAACAGCATGGATTTTTAAAGGTTTGGAGGGGACAGGAGCTAGGGTTATTTGTTTATTAAAACCAAAATCTATATTCCAGTGCTTTGATATCTTTGGCAATTTTTAAATGCCTGTTTTCATTCTTTAATCTTTTAATTGACTGCATTTGCTCAGATGTAAAATGGCTCTCAGTTACTAGAACATGTGCACTGCAGAGCAGGTTGTCAATGACAGTATTGCTGTACTTCTGCTTAATCCCTTTCTCTGGTGAGCTGTCAGATCTGTGTGCAAGGGAAAGTGCAGGCTAGAGAGCCACAGGCTCAAGTCCCTAACCTCAGCCCTGCCCCACTGTAGAGCAGATCTTAAAATCTGACCTTTTATATTTGCCTTTTTTATTTGCAAAGGCGGGATGCTTAGCAGCCAGCTGCCCAAGGCACTAGCTCCTCACTTCCTAGAGATCTAATGTGGAACAGGAAAGTACATGTGGTACTGCATAACAGCTAGAGATGACATTATTGCTTCAGAGGTTTTCTGAGCAGACTTTATATGCCATGAGTTAATTGCTGAGAATTATTTAGGAATTTAGATGTTTACATTCGCTATACTTAGTTTAAATCATAAGCAAATCCCCATGCTTAGTCAGAGCATGTCCTGAATAGATCAGTGTCAGTCTGGTCCAGAATCACTTCCTGCATCTGTTAAGAAATATTTAGTATCCCATTCATATGCTGAGAGATTTTTTAATTTTTTTTAATCTCTTCACTGCACTCTGGAGGAAAAAAAATTGCAGTTTTTAATCTTGGGTTTTGAATTTGCAGAACTCTCGCCACAGCTGTGAAAGGGAAGAAATTTCATACCTGTACTGAGCAGGATAATAAGCCTTGATGGTCCTAAGCAAGTTTACCTGTAGCTCCACCCATGCCCCTGGGCCTGGACTCCACTTATGCACAAGATTGAGCTCAGCTTAATTTCCTTATGAGGGTCCTTGTCTTTAGCAGTTCTTTTGGATCTGGCTCTTTACCTGGTGCCTGCTGGGCTACTCCTTGACCTGATCCTGCCACCCTCCTGCTGCCTGCAGGCTCGTGGTGCTGTGCTACCTCTGATGCTGGTGAGGTCAATGCCTGGGTTGTGTGGTTGATCCTTCTCTGAGGAAGAAGCCCCGCTCTTGTGTTCCCTGATGCTCACTGAAGAAGCCCCCTGGAAGAACTGTTTACCTGGCAGTGCTTCCAAGGGTGCCAAGTCCCCTCTGTGTCTGGCTCCCATTGATCTCTTGGCAAGAAGGGATGCCTGTCTTCCCCTTGCTGCTGCAGGGGTGTGCTGGAAGAGATGCAGTTCCAAGCTCTGTCTCTCTGGCTTACTGCTGCTGGTGATTAACTCAGATACCATTATTAGTTAGTTACTATGGCCAGTCTGTGGTACAGGAGACTGAAGGACCCACATGCCCCACCCAAAGGCATTATTTCTCTGCCAAACTTGAAAGACTTAAATTTCCTCTTGGTTTTGCCAATTTTCTGAGAGTTTAGTAGCTTTTCTATTTCCCACAGTTTTTGCCAATTTTATGTGTCTCAAACTTGCTCCTGACTTCCCCAGACAAAGTGAGCAGAGTGCCTCATCTTTATGGTCATGCTTCATAACTGTATTTAACCTTTAGCAAATTTTCATGGAGTCTTAAAATAAAAGGCAATAACTAAAGGAGCGAGAACATAAAGGAGACATCCAAAAAAGCACAGCCTTTTTATACCTAATTAAGAAGAAATATTATCTTAATGAAAACTCTCAAGCAAGTGAAGAGTGAGTGAGCAAAATCAGATCAAAGGTATTCATATTTTATATGAGGCACATTATTCCTCAACTAAACAACATATGTTGTGAAAGGGAGTGCTGTAATGTTGGCAGTAGAGTAAATATGTTAGTTTCAGCTTCTTTCTGGCTTATCTTGCTTTTTTTCTCGGGAATCATTTTCCAAATACAGCACTACTGAGCTTAATGCTTATACACTGGTAGCATCTCAGTAAACAAAAGCAATCACTTAAGAATAGATGCTGATACTTTTTTGTGTTTTGTGCTGTTGTTCATGTTTGAAGCACTGTAAATCTGTACTAATGCTGCTTAAGTAAATGGAACTAATCTGGTCTTAATTGTATTTTGATTTCCACTGCAAGGAGCCCAAAGCAAGATATGATTCCTAGAGTAAATATATTTATTCCCTGACTGGATCATGAAACATGAACAGAACTACTACAACTGGAAGAAAATATTAGAAGCAAAACACAAGACAGAAAGATGAATGTCAAGTTCTCATATGCAAATGTTGTTTGGAAGTCTTTGCAGCTCCACCAGTCCTACAACTGAAACAATGTCTAGACACTAACTTGCCAAGTCAAAACTGAAATGTGTTGCAGCATGGACAAGGGAATAGCATGATCCTGAGAAAGGCTGTACTAAGTTAAAAATGGAAGGAAAAAGTCAGCACTAGGCAAAATAGACATTTGTTCCACCAGCAGAAATGCAAAAATACTTTCTTCATGATGCCTTCCAGTCTGCAGCTGGGAGACTTCCTGAGACAAAGGTTATAGTTACAACTTAATGATTGTTAAAAAAAACCTAACTGATAATATCCTAATGGCATGGGGGTTTTTTTATGAAATAGTTTTACTTCTTTTTAAAACCCCTTTTGGCTTCCAAATTCAGCATAGTCTATGACTGGGGAAATGCTGCCTGACCATTTTTTTCTTCTTTAGTTTCAAACCTCTTTTGATGCCCATTTATCATAACAAGACTAACTGAATAATAAATGTCATGGCTTCATAGCCCTCTTGCTCTTCTATTTGTCTTTTCTCCCACCTCTTTAGGGTGTAGGACCAAACCTGAATTCTCTGTTCAAACTGTCTATAAACTCACATACAGCTACAAAGACTTGATGTACTGAAACAGTCACGATTCCTGTTTGTTCTTTAGTTTTTCCCTAATAATTTCAATTATTTTATTACCTAGCTTATTTAAGGCAAACCAATAAATTGGCCTATTCAGAGAGCCATTAACAATGACTCCAAGATTATTTTTCCCCTGATGAAAGCTTCTGTAGATAATGATTCTATCTCTATAAGCCAGTCTTTGTGAATGATTGCGCTTTATAAGACCCTTTTCTGGCACCTACTTAGTTGGAAATTCAGTATCATGAGACTTCTGTAATTCTTCAAGTTGAGCTTTTTTTACTGCACCAAATGATTTTTTAAAATTCTGTATAACCCTGCCATCCCCCCTATTTACTCACTTCCCCCCCTAGCTAATGAATATAGTGCCTATTACAGATTAATGTGGGATTGTGTTGATAAATTGCTTCTTGAAAAAGCGAACTAGTCTTTCATCTTTCTGATTTAATGCTTTATTTATTTATAACAGGATTTATCTTCTTACCATGTAATAGATTGCTTCCCTCCCCCCCATATCATTTGGTGAGTGACCTTGCCAAAGCCTCTGAAAAATCACACATTTATCCACCTGCTTTTGATTCAAGGAATATCAAAGTATCTCTGTAGCATAATTTCTCTGTACAAATCTGTCCTGAGCCATTATTCACATTGTAATTTTGACTTAAATCTGTTCTCTACTGTAGCTTCTACTGTAGCTTCTACTGTAGCCAGATTTCAAAATATGATTTAACAGTTTGCATTTGTTTGCAGCCTCCTTAGTAATCTTTAAGAAAAGAAAAAGAAAAAAAAAAAAAAGCACAAAAAAAACAGTTGCATGTACCAGCTCTGGCCCCTTGTGCTGCAGTGATCTAGAGTTTGATCATTTTGTATATCACTGCCTTCTCTAGATGGGTATGTGTGGAGCCATGCATGGCATGTTTTTGCTGTGTGTTGCTTTGACGTTACAGCCCACTGGAAACAAAGTCTACCTGTACTCACTTATTGTTGTTATTATTATTATTATTATTATTATTATTACAGAGAAAAGGAGAAAAACTGGAATGGCTGTCCATAAAGTGAAAGCTGTGGATGATTAAAAACCTCATTAAGCTATCCTTTGAATTCTGGATGAACAGTTTCTGTAGTCTGAGATGCAGGTGTATTTTAAGACCTGTCTTTACTGCAGCCTAGAAAAGCTTCTTTGTTCTTGGTGTTCTACAGATGTTTGCAAGTTAAAATTTAGATTTGCAAAATGAATGTATGTAGAGATGGAGAAATTATTATCTGTTTTCTTTGCTGAAGGACAAAGACTAAGTAATTGCCTAAGACAACATTGGCAGTTTGAATGAAACAAACTTAATTTTTGTAATTTATTCCTATCTGCATATTATGGGTTTAACCTTCACAATTAAGTATCATGTATCATCATATGGTGGAAAATGTTATTTTACTTTCAATCATCTTACCTTCTCTGTTTTACAGAAACTGGTGTGCTTATGTCCACACCAGACTCATGCCTACAGTTGTGGTGGACAACCTGGAAACCTTCTCATCAGGCAGAGCAAAGCCTTGCACGTGGCAAATTGGATCCTGTGCTCAGAGGTATGGAGAATCAGGAAGAGTACTTGCAAATAATTTAATTACAACCAAATACACCATAAATGTGAATATAACCTTAAAAATTAGAAAGGAAACAAGTGGGGGCATGCCCTTACTCTTCCAGTCAGTTCAAAGTCTTCGAGTCAAAGAGAGGTGCACAAGTACAAAGCTTTAAAGCACATGAGGGGGAAAAAATCCTTTCTGTGCTGTTTTCCAGGCTCGTGCTCTGTTGAAGAAAAAGGCTTCTCTTGAGAGGCATAAATATTTTTGTTATTATCTCTCTCTGAGTGCTCATTTCTGGCATAGCTTTGGTCAGGCAGTAAACCTAGAGAAGTAATTGGCCTGAATGGAACTTGTAAATAATACATCAGTTAAATATTCCGGTTGTCCTTTGTGGTTTGGGTACCTCATTGTATTCTCCAAATGTTAGATTTCAGTTGTAAGTGAAATTGAATTTTAATGCATAAATTTGGAAGATGGCAAGCTGAAACAGCACCAACAAAATGGAGATTGTAAATGTATTTTTCTCGTGACAAATGTTAAAAGTCTCTTAAAAGTCAGTTTGACTGTTCTGAGAATTGTCCTCTAGATGGTATGGCAGAACACGCTTAAAGCTTTGAGTTGAAACTGGGAATAGAGCTTCCTTAGCCTGTGGTGACTCTGAAATGCAGTCAGCTGCGTGGCAAAACTCTGCAGTGTACCCTGCGGTTGAAATGTTTCCAGTTTTGTTATTTTGTTTTAGTTTTTTCCAAATTCAATCACTTTAGGTCGTTGTGCTGCTCCTTTAAATAAGGCTCTACTGCATAAATTTCTGAGACTCATTTACATGGATTTTTTTTAATATGGATTATTTTTTAAATCAGTATTCCTGATTAACTCCTTTCATGGACACTTCATTTTTATGAGTGGTTTTAGGAATGGATTATGCTAACGCAGAATAAGGTGTTTTTATTATATGACCATCCATACAGCAAAATAACGGAGAACTCTCTTGAATTTAGATCACCTTAATCTTTATTGAGTTCTTGCTGCTGAAAAAGCCATTTCTTAGAGCCAAATCTGGCTAGTGACACATGCAAAGCTCCTGCTAGCTGCTATGGGTATTTTAATATATATAATATTGCATCTCTTACAACATTAACTGGAGTGTAATATATGATGGCATTTTTTAATGCTGTAGGAGGATATTTTTTGGTCTGACATCCTTTAAACTGTCTCTTTTTCTGGAATTATTTATACAGGGATTGTGTGTACAAAACAACTCAGTAACTGTTTTATCATGTTTTCTGAGATTTTAGGTCTTCGTGTTAGTGCTTAGTAACCTGAAATAGCATGTGATATTATTTTTATTTGATTTTGCATTTAGCATCTTAAAAGAGCAAGGAGATTTGCTGTAGCTTATTCTGTATGGCCTACTGCAGCATTTTCATTCTAAACTGACTTCTCTGAAGTTAAGAAACCTAGGAGGAGTGATGGGGTAGCCAGGACAACACAGAAATGAAATTGCTGCTGCCTCTGCAGTTGCATACTGTAAAAGTATTAACTGAGGCCTCACAATTACATAGCCAGGCCTTCCTTTCCTTGAAGTCCAGAGTGGCATTTTTCACACTTTATTGGATTATTTTTTATAATTAAGATTACTTGTATAATCTTGTTTAAAATAATCATAAGGGAAGGTTTCCAGTGTGCACTAAGTATGTACTGATGTGGTATAAATTTATTGTGAATGCATTTTCCCACCAATTTCAAAGAAAAACAGTATATGAAAATTGTGGTTTTGGCTCACTTTTTTTCAGTTTAGTACTTAGTAATTGTAATGTCTTCCTTAAGAGATTACAGTATTTGAATTCTGAGTAGGATATTCTGGGAAGAAATCTAAATAGACACCAGGTTGCTTTAAAATTAATGCAGATAATCCATAGGTTGCAATATTAAAGCTGTGATTGCTAATGAAACACCAAGCCCTGGTTGGAATTCACTTTGAAATTCAAGCAGTAATGAAAGGATAGATATGACAAGTGAGATAATGTAATGAAGTTAGGGAGGTATCTTGGAGCTCCTCTTGGGTTACCTAAAATAGATTTAAATTGTTCTCATTTCACAGGTCCCAGACAACAACACACCAGGCTTACAGAATCAAACACAAAATAGTGACATCGCTGGAGTGGAAGTGCTGTCCTGGGTACAGTGGGCAAAACTGCCAACCCAAAGGTGGGTAGAGTTGTAGGAATCACTTCAGCAAAAGTAAACTATGCAAGTTTGATCTGTGAGTAAATGATTCTGTTGAAAACCAATGCAGTGCTGTTAATTTAAAACCAGAAAAAATGCACAGTAAACTAAAATGCTCTTGGATGTTGACTCTTCCCTGCATGTGAATTTCCAGAGCAGCTAAGCAGAGTCGTTTCCCCTTTTCCACTCTAAATAAAGCTCATAAAATCTCCAACCATATTTCATTTTGCCAAAATAAGGAGTTTGCATTCAGTATGTCTCTACTTTTGACCTTTTAGTTATTGACTCTTGCAGTGCTGGGGATATTAAATCCAGGTCCTCTATTGAATACTTGCTGTAATCTTCCTCTACAGCACTGTTACTCTTTTGCCTTTTGGCTTCAGGCTCTAAGAATATATTTTGTTTTCAATAAAATAATGTATCAACTTTTTTTACTTCTCTGAATTTTGTAGTTCTGCTGTTCATTTCAACAATGACTGCATTTTTCTAGGTATTACACATGATCCCTGTAAAATTGTGCCCTTTTTGACAATAGCCTTTTACCTTTGCCCTGGTGATCAAACATGTGGCTTCACATTGTAGTTTTACATCTGTGTAATAGCTATTTCTTTGCTGCTGGACTTAAGCAAGCAGTCCTTGAAAAATTAGATATGGCAACAGCATACAGGTTTTAAATAAATGAATATTGCAAGAAAGGCTATTAGATGTGATAGGGAATTCAATCAGCAGTGGTAAAGGGCTGTGATTAAAAATTAATGTAGAGGAATGAAGAAAAATCACTATTGTTCACATTCAGCAGGGAAATTTCAGTGCCCAAAAGCCAGAACTTTGGCAGACACAAAATTCTCCTCTGCACAGCACAATGTGGAGCCAGATATTAACAGATATAACAGAGCATGGTCAGTCAGCAAGGCTGTCCAGTAAGCATGGATCAAGTGTTGTAAATGTTTCCTTTCTGAAAAAAGCACACATTAGCAAAAATAGATTTAAAAAATGTAAAGGATAGCATAGAAGGAGGAGGTCACAGTTTACAATATTGAAATGGCATCAAAATAACAGGCAGACATTGACCAGGAAGAAAAGTTGTATAACTCAATTTGTAGTGGCATCTGTGTAAAAAATAAGAATAAAGGAAAGTGCTGTGAAGTGTTACAGGAGCGGGTGTTACATCTCCTGGGTTCGATTTTCAAACCTCTTCAGGGTTGCTGAATAACTTCGGGAAGCCACTTATAATCTGCATAACCAAGTTTACCCATCTAGAAAATTGAGATGACACTTATCTCACAGGGGCCCTGGGATATTTAATTAATTAATGCTTGTAGAAGTGCTTAAAGAGATTGGGATGAAAGGTGTTATGTCAGAGAAGCTTTTCTTCCTTGCTTCTGGAATCCTGCCTCCCATGAGGAGCAGACCACCAGCACAAGCCTGCCTGTATTATTCAATTCCCACAAAGGGACGTCAGCTAATGAACTTGAGCAGCTGGGAGCCCAACAGCCTTGTCTTCCTGTTCTCTACAACAGCAGAGAGAGATGCTGGAAGTGCTGAGAGGGGCTCTCCCAAGCCACTGAGCCTCCCATTTGGCCTCTCTGTTTTTCAACAACAGAAATGATACTGAAGGGTTTCTGTACCAAGGGAACCGGGATGTCCTGACAATCCTTTAGATCCTGGAAAGGCGCTGTTAGTGTTATGTGGGTTGCTTGCAGCAAACGCTAATTTAAAATGCCTTCTGGTTTAACTTCTCTCTCAGACCGAGTGAAGTCATATGGAACTATTTCAGTCTAGGCAGGAGGAACCACTTATCACTACCTGGTAGTTATTACCAGACATCTGAAAGTCTTGTTTGGTAGCCCCTCTGTAACTGCTTAGTTACAGATGCTCCTCAAAGTAGTGTAGAAGTGAGAGAGATGGAAGTGATGTGTTCAGATCACTGTTTCTACCCTTATCTCTGTTGTGGCAACACATAACAAAATTGGCTAAGACATGGATCCTATTCCAGCATGGACAATACAATTTTATTTAAAAAATTTATAAGAGTGAAAAAATACATGCATAATTTCATCTAATGACACAACTCAATATGGATGATTCAACAATTAAAGTAGCATCATTTTGACCTGGGAAAATCAAATGCTTAACTGGGAGCAAACCCACAAAAACAAAAGGACAAATTCTGAGTTGCAGACTTCATGACATGCCACTTTGACTTAACATAGCTTTATTTTGCCTTTCTCTGCATGTAGTAATGAAATCCCAGTTCCCTCATGAGCATTCAGAACACCGAATTATATGGTTTAGAGCCAGCAGCCGCTGTCAGCACGGAATTCCCTGGCGTGGCAGTGATGCCATTTCTCCAGCAGATGGCTGTGCCATGTCCCATCATCTGCGTGCAGTAAGCGGCATGCAGAAAAGGTGGGAATTCGCCTTGGAACATAGGGAATGGAAAGAAATTACCTAACCTCCCCTCTGGGAAACCCTTCAGCCACTTCTGCTTCATCAAAGATATATCGAGTCAAAAAGAGCCAATCTCCATTTTTTTAATATTCCCTGAAATGATTTTGAGTGCTGTGTTTAAAAATACATGCAACAATAAATTATACATCTAGGCCAATGTATTGGATGATAGATACCTAATGTTAAATTTCTGTATGCATTACCTGTTTTTCTGATACAACTGGAAGAATCCATGGCTCAGGATTTTGTATTGCTGCTTTTTTAGTTTTGTTTGTGGTGTTTTCTTATTGCAAATGGAACCTCTTAGGTGTGTCTAGCTGTCTAATTTGAATTGCTTTATTTTGTTTTAAACTGAGCGTGACATATCTAATTTTTAAAAGGTCTCAAATGAAAGTAATTTGATGGCTATTTCTACCCTAAAGAGTATGTGTATTAGGTTTTTGGTCTGGTGCTCCCATCACACCTGCTGTTATCCAGCATCTACAATGGGAAATCTCAGCTGTGGGAATAAGGGACACATAGATGTAATTACCATATGATGTCTTGGAGTGATTCCTATGGAAAAGGCC
The DNA here is from genome assembly GCA_009812075.1 of Sialia sialis. Classification (NCBI taxonomy): domain Eukaryota; kingdom Metazoa; phylum Chordata; class Aves; order Passeriformes; family Turdidae; genus Sialia; species Sialia sialis. Next base: position 6,847,615 of record VRYO01001865.1, read on the forward strand.
TGAGCCACGCTGGAAGAATGATGTAGGAGAAGCTATATTGCCAGTGACTCCTCTGAATTTGTTTCACAAATGAAAAGCCTGAATTTCTAATGCTGCTTGCAAAGTATCTTTCCTGTAGCACTGTGAAATTTATTAAGTATACAATATATGACTGTCTGTGGTTGAGGCTTGTGTATGTGCATTGCTGGCTCCAGTCCTTGCTGCTGTCAGAGGCAGTGCAGTGTACTTTGGGCTTGCCCCATGGCTGGTTTGCTCTGACAGAGATGCTCTATGTCCTTGGTCTTGCAGCCATGATGTTACCTGAATATTATGTTGCATGAACAATTTTAAAGCATTTGTAAAACAAGCACACAGGGAGAAACATGTATCCTTGGAACTCTGAGTGAATAAAACTGTGAGTGTTTGGGTATCCTAAAATGTGAGGCAATTGATTTATTAGGAAGGATGAAAGATAAGGTGGATAGTATATATATATAAAACCCCCTTGGTGTCTGTAGAACCAACAGTGTCAGTGAATGCATTTAGAGCACGAGAAAGAGCAGTAAATGAAAGAATGAAAGGACATTGATCAGCTGTTCTTTATCACAGCCAAGTAACCCACTCCCTTGTCATAGATTGTATCATCATAACACCTCCTGATAAATCCTGTGTAATGAGTTGGGTTGACTGCAAGTATTTAGCTTCTGTCAATAATCATGCCACAGAAAGATAACAGAAGCTGTTGAAATTATAAATGTTTGAGGATTTTGTATTTCTTATCAGGCAATTTCAAAAGATTCTATCAAGCTATTGGTCCATATGACAATTTCATCTGAGTTCCAATCCTAATTTTTACGACACCCTTAATTTACAACTTAAAGACCTTATATTGTCCTAACTGCAGTCTATTTATCTTCAAATGAACTATGTGAAACATGGAATTTCTTGATTCAGCATTTTAATCTGTTTCCCTGGAAACTCACATCACGGCTAAGCTAGATTTTAATATTTGAAGTGTAAAATAATGTCACCATACCCAAGTTACTCTGCTTGTACTGTACTGAAGACTAGAAATCACATTAGTGCCACATAAATGGCATTCCTTAGATATGCTCCTCCTGGAACATTGACTTCAAAATGTTTCATTAACTGAGTAAGTATATAAAAGTTGGTATCAATTTACACTAGTAAATTTATTACATGATTTGTACATATTTTGTTTTTAGGAAAAAATAGTGAAATGAGAATGACACCATTAAGCCTGATGGCTGGAGAATGTATGTCAGGAATATGGAAATCTCAGTTCAGTTCCCAGCTATCTGATCAGTTCATTACTTTTTGTGAGTGAAGGCACTTAAATTTCTGGATCTCAGTTTCCCCAGCTGTGATACTGAATAATAATATTAATCCATCTATTTGCAAATTGCTTTTGGATCTTTTGGGCTGAAATGTAAAATAAGCACAGATAATCCCATCCGTCATCACCTGAGAAAATATTTGCAAATTGCCTCCTTTGTGAAGTTTTTTATATGTATACCAGTTGTAAATCTCAGATGATATTTGTTGGAACTCAGAGTTTATGTTTTGAATTTTTTTATTTATTTTTTAGGTGCTGCAAAAATGTAATATCATCACTGCCTTTAGTAGTAAGATTTCTATGGTGGAAAATCTGTGTAATCAGTTAAAAAAATTAAAACAAAAACAAACAAAAAAAATCAATGTCAACAAACCTGGTTAATTTTGTAACCATCAAAAAACTAATTAACTTAGAGCTGACAATCTCTGTATTCCTTTGTACTGCTGTTTTATAGTGTTCTAAAATAGTCCTCTAGAATTTTTAGTCCTGTGTATTTAAAAATTTTGTTCACTATAAAGCAAATTTTGATGTTTTGATATTAACATGAGTCCCTGCCAGTCTTGAGAAGTCTTTTATAAAACCCGCTAACATCTTCAGCAATGTAGTCCCAGACTACACAAAGCAGGTAAGAGTATCTGCAGATGATTAGGCTCTGGTATAGCTGGTACAGAATAAAGAGAGAAAAAAATTGTTGTGCAATCATCCCAATTATCATGTTCTGTGATTCACTCACAAGCTTTACTTTCCCTTTTCTCCCTTCTCCAGCTCAAGAACAGCAATCAGTTCTTCACAGTAACCAGGCTGAAAGCAGCAGAACTGTCAGTGAGAGGACACCAGGAGCTCTGCAGGACCCCAGTGGGGCAGGTCAGTTGTTAAAATTGCTCTCACCTCTACCCAGTAACTGAGATCACCGCAAAAACAATTTGAGGAAAGTCTCTGCGTACTGAAGGGATCTGAATGCAATGTCAATTTCTATCAGTCATGGTGCAGTGGTTTGCTCTTCTGATAAAGATGGGCAGATGATACAGAATTTAAAAGTACCAGCAGGTTAGAAATTACAGAGGATTTTGTGTCTAAATTAAAACCAGGGAAGTATTTGGTATAGAAATATATAAACTATTACGTTTTTTAATAGAACAGATTAATTAACAGGAGGAAAAAAAAAAGAAAGTTAAACCAAAAAACGAAGCAAAAAAACTCCCAGCCCAAATATAGACCATCATCATTAACATAGAAGAAAATGTAATGAAGTAGTTGACTATCTGAATATGGGATTATTGCTATACATTTTTTTACAAAAAATTGGTTCTTTATTCTAAATTTAACAAGGGCAGCTCAGGAGTTTTTTCAGCTACTATGTCTAGGATGATCAAATAACTAAGAAACACAGCAAGAGTTTAAACATTCATACCAGAGATTCTTGAGAGTATTTCTTATTGCCTTATGCATTTGCTCATTATCATGTTTGTATAATCTGGATATTATGTTTTTGGAACAATATAATGTATTGTCTCTCAAAAATATGTGTAGAAATATTAGAATTGTAAGAGGTGGTCAGTAACAAAAAAGATGTCTTCAAATGCTAATCTCTATCAAGAACCCACGTTAGAGGACTGCTATGTGCAAAGCTTCTCCACATTTTGGTGACTAGTTGCTGGAAGCTATGTTCTGGCAAAAATCCTGAAATGTTTGCGATTTTAAATGGCGGCACCACACTGTCAGCTACACGTGGTGCCAAGCAAAGTGGTCATTTTTCATGGGGATAGAACCTCATTCCCCAGTGTCAGGGGGTCAAGTCAGAGGTAGAGTTTGGGGCTCTAAGGGCAGCCAGAGTCCTAGTTGCTGGCAGCTTTGGTCTTGAAGAAATCCTGCAACATTCACGATTTTCAGAGGCAGCATATGACTTCAGCCATGTGCACGTGGTCTCAATTGGTGGCCCTTTTCTAACTTGAAAAATGTACTTTTCATGGTGAGGAGCCAAAAAACAGCGATGATGTGAAAGACTGCTTAATGGAAGCATATTTCTTGAACTTTCTTACTACATTCCTTTTCTTTTGAATCTATTGATGCTTTTTTTTTTTTTTTTTATCCTATGGTGGCTTTTTGTATAATCATGATCAGTTCCATGCTGTGGCATTGTTGTCACTCACCTATTGGCCTAGATCCAGAAACCTCTTACTGAAGCAAATAAATAAGGCAGGTTATATTCTTAGGTCTGTATTTTGTGGTTTTAAATACCTTCTTGTGGGCTACAATGCATGCTGAGACAAGAGGATGTCATAATTAGGATTGCCACAGAGTTTTATGGAGATTTACACATGTATGTGCTTATATGCATGCATGTGCTTTATTTTAGATAGAAAGAAAAAGAGAGGGAAAGATGGAGTCTGGCATGAAGAGATTGGTGGTATTTTCAAAAGAGAGTTGCTGTATGAGCAACCAAGTCTCTCAGGGCTGCAGGGAAGAGGATGTTTAGTAAAGCAGACAGGGCCTATTATGAAAAAGTGAGCTTGATCAATAGAGCACTGAGACATGCCCCTTCTGTTAGTAGAAATTGTGCTCTGAGAAATAAATCTGAAATTGGAATCTCTAACCTCCATGTTAATTGCTTTTCATTTATTTTTAAATGAAATTGGCTCAGTCTAGAAAGAGAGAGATACCTGTTCTGGCTGTCAACCCTGCAAACATGGCCTGGGGCCAGGACTGGCTGCTATGGTCTGTAATTCCATCAGCACCTGCTATGGCTCTACAGGCCAGGTTCTGCTTCCAGCTCCCAGTATGCAGCTGTGCCACTTTCAGGCATAAAAACTCACTTTCAGGTTCATCTACCTTCTCTTCCTCCCTTGGTGGGAAGTGATAGAAACCCAGCTAAAAAAACCACATTACACCCTGCAGGTTAGTTACCAGTTTGGGTGATTGTGCATGAGCCACTAATGAATTCAAATCCCTTTCTCATAGTAACAATTCCAGCAGAAGCAGAAGTGTCCAGACCTGTTTGTCTCTCACGAAAGTGTATTATGAAGACAATGGTCTATCAATGGCCTGTCTTTGCAGTGCCAGCCAGAAGAATTGCCAGAGTCTAAGAGGTGGTTGAGTAAGAAACAATTTATGATCTGTGTAAGTAGATACCTTGGGCAGAGAACACAGCTGGAGATCCTAACATCCTCACCTAAAAGAGCCTTATTCTCCAGGCTCCTACTATTATGGTCTTTGCAGCCAACATACCTCTACAGAGAACATTCTCATGGGTGTTGGCCTGCTTCGTCTGCATCTGTATGTACCTTTAGATACTGGAATTTTAAAGAATACAAGTCATCAGAAGAATATTCCCTTTTGCATATATCTTGCTTTTTTTTGGAGCCTATAGATCCCTGTACTTTGACGTGATTTCTGATTAGACCTGTTTGCTGCCATGGGAATAGACACTGATGCTGTAATGAAAAGTGACAAAGGATCAGTAGTAATACTGAAAACTAACACTAATAAATATTCATATGCAATGATAAAGAATCTCTTCCATAGCAGTTTATTAAGTTATAGTATAGCCCAGATCGTTTGGGATAATATATTGTATGCCAAACATAGGCTGTTTAGGCTAAATTGTTGAAAGAGATTTTCTAGCTTTGCTTACAGGAATTCAAAATATCTAATTTTATCAGCATCTTATGAAAATCCCAGGCTAAGTTTGATATGTATCACCTGTCAAACTCAGATGGCTGAAGTCATGTGGAGTCCTAATTTTCAACATCAAGGCATCCTTCACCATTACCTATCTTAAAAGCATCCATCTAGGCCTTTTTATTTCCTGAAGAGACTACAAGTGTCAAGAGCAATTTGGGCAGGTTTTAAAATAAACTTGACTTTGTAGGTTAAGCTTCTATTTTTAATGATAGACAAACCATTATTCCAAAGTAATTTATCTATTCGCTGTTTTTCTGCCTTGATGCTGTGTTGAACAAGTCTTTATTTTAATCCAAACAATGGAAAGATATATTCCTTCAGACACAAGCCTAGAAAATTAATGAAGTTGTAAGTAAAAATGAATGCTTTTGTGATTGTGTTAAAGGAGATTGACTAAATGAGAGTTAACTGCATACCCTGTAGGGTTCTAGGTGGAGGAAGAATAGCATTATGTTGATTAAAATGACCTAACCATTCAGAATACTCTTGTAGAATCATAAATACTTTATAATGGATACATATGCTTCAGTAATTAGTAACTGCTGTGTTGCTGAATCTCACTAATACATGATACATGACAAAAACCAAGATGATTTGCTCAAAACTAAAAATTCAGAAACTTTTCACCCCACTTTTCTCTAATGTCTCTCAGTCAATTATACGTTCTCTTTTTTTATCACTCCACAATATTTAACAATACGGTTTTTTTTTCTCATATTGTTCCCTGACCAAGCACTCTTTCAAAAAATGAATGAGAAGATTAGCAGTCAGGAGATGAAACTGACTTTCCTACAGAAAAAGGTTGACAGCATTGCTGCTGCGATGAATGATGTGAGCACGATGCTTTCTTCTCTGGAAGGCAAAATCAATGAAGATAAGGGCAGAGACTTCCAGTCTTTTCTAAAAGGTAAGAAAAAGAAATTAATGTAATCACTCACCCTGTTAGAGGTGTCAGGAAAAAAAAAGGTAAAAATCATCATAGGCTGCCCTATTCTATTACTCAACACTTGTAGAGAGAACTAATTTTTTAAATTTCATTTCATAAGAGAGGAACTTGTTTATTTCAACATTCACTATGGTGTCTTTCATAGTGACAAAAAATTTATATTCTTGGGTGCTTCATCATCTACATGGTAGCTTAAGCCACTATCAAGGCATTTTCATTTACTCAGAGCATCTGTAAATATTCTTATGTCTTTTTTGTTTGTCTGTCAGCTGCTAAAGGATGTAGTATTTGTTTTGCTACCACATCTAACTAATATTCTTTAATACATAATTCACACACACAGGGCAAACTATAAGGAATTCTGTGGTGGTTGTATTTACAATACAGCAAACATTCTGCTGAATAATTTGTCCCTGATCCTGCTAGGCTATCTTTGATAAACACCTGTATTCATGTTCAGTATATGAGAAAGGCACAGCTAGAGATTAGGAGCTTGGGCAGATCCTCACCAGCAGAATTATGCATCTATTTGTTGTGAATTCTGCAGCAGGATCTGTATGTTACCCAGATAAAAGAGTTGCTTAACAAGCAGATTCAGTCTGAAACTTTCATTTCCTCAGTGTGTAGTATTTTTCTCATTTTCAGGAATATACTCCAAACCTTATTTTTTACTTAAGAATCCAGAGGACTTTTCTACTATTTAAAAATAGAACAGAGATTCTGCAATTCCTTACATTGAGATAAAACTGAATGAAATAATAAGTGGCTTTGCATCTCCCTCAAATTTACCGAGTTGGGTTGCATTTCTTGTATTTTCCGTCCTCTGTCTCCTGAGCTGTTCCTGCCACATGCTAGATGGCTCTCTTGTATGCAAGTTTATTCCATCTCTTGATTGGTGACTTGCTTTCACCTCTTCACATATTGCTAGATGGCATTCTTGACCTTTGGGTGCACATTTAATTTGTCTTTGAATGTTTTCCATTTCCCTTCTGCTTTCTCCTCATTCTTTTTTTTTTTTTATATTCCACTCATTCTAGCTGTCATTTTCATGCTAACCTAAAAGGTGTTTTTCAGCATCCTGTGTTTTTGCTTTTGCCCTGCCTAACTGTATTTCAGGGTTTAAGTCTTAATTAAAATATGCTGTTCAAAACCTCCCCTTCTTTGAAAATGTTCTTCAAGCCTTTATTATTTTTACCTGCAATGTTTTATACCTGGTCAGAAAAAATCTCCAGCTCATGTCCCTTTTTTTTTCATTTATCTTCTCAATCTAAGTCCTAATCAAGTGGCTCCAATGAAAAAGATGCTATCAACTACATTCCTTGGTTCTAATTGTGAGCATTCCAACACAGTATATTCTTGGCTTCTACATAGGTAAACAGCAGGAATGAGGAAAGGAGGGGAGAAGGAAAAGGTTTGTGTGTCTGTTGGCTTGTATGTACAATGACAAATGGCAACTGCAGTTTCTGTCCAGGAAATATCAGTCAGCTGTACTCAAATGCATAAAAAGCATCCTAAAGTAGCAGGACCTGAAAGAAGCTTCCACACTGTTCTGTAACACTGGACACTCTCCCTTGCTAAAAATTACTCTTAGAATCTCACCTAAAGCAAACCACAACTTTCCCAGTACTGCTGCCATTCTGAAGCAATCTTCTTTTGAAGCACAGTTAAGTCTGTAGTTGCTTCATGCTAAGCAGACTTTTTCCTTCTTCACCTGCTTTTCCATTTTCATCCAATAGTGCATGGTTCTTTGCTGATAGTCCGTACGTCACCTTTTTTCTTATCACAGAAACTGTAATGTTCTGCCCAGCTTTGTATCAAGGTTTGTTAGGAGCAAGGCCTGATTCTGTGACCAAACAATTCAATACAATTTAAAATGTCTTTAAGTCTTGGTTTCATATATGACTTTGGTGACACAAATATGTCATCTGTTGATAGAGGACAACACTCACTGGAGTAACTGGCATGCTCCTCTATTTTGTTAATGAAACCTGTTATGCATTTTAAAAAATGCTTTCAGTACTCAGGAAGCTGTTCCTATTTGTTACTTAGGGAAAATAATTTTGTGCTCTTTTTAATTTAAGAAATTCTGCTTACTTCCTGCTATTCTTTTCTTCCTCTTTTAACTCCTTATTTAACACCTTTCTTGTTCATCATTAAACACACCTTTCCTCTTCATTATTAAAATGTACACTCCTTTCAAAATGAACTCAATAATGGAGTGTTAATCACTTCCAAGTCAGAAATGTCATTTGCAGCTACATATATAACCTCAATTCAGTCCCCTGTGTATATACATTTATTTTGCATATTATTCTTCAAATAATTGAAACTGCAAAAAGAGTATATGTTGACACAGAGTAATTACACCCTTTGGTTTTCTGCCAGGAAGCTAAAATTAAAATTTATAATCTCATAAAATGTGCAAGAGATCTTTAACATTCATAGGTAGTTTTGGACCTTTCTATTTCAAAATGAACAACAGAGAAATTGAGTTACATCCATGAGTGCACACAAGTATTTGCAGCTCAAGCTTAGCAATATACTCAATTGTTGCCAAGTTTATGTGAGGTCTTTGGGTGGACAAATGTGCTCCCACAGCCCCTGCTGCACTTTGCTTATGAGCTCTCCAGTTGTCCTAGCCAGAGCAGGGTAGAGAGAAAATCAAAGCTATCTGGTTTATCAGGCTCCACACTCCCCTGGTAATGGGAACACCTGAAAACCAGAGCTGAGCTCCATACTGCACTCACTATCCAGCTACATGGAGCTGGAACAGCAGAGAGTGAGGCTGGCAGCTTCTTGGCTGTCACAGAAAGAAAAGGTCAGGATAGACCCTCTGGAATGCTTCTTGCAGATGAATGGTGTGTTACCAAGATTTGTTGCTGAGATGAATTAATTTAATTGATTCCTCACAGAAGGTTCAGGGTAATCTTGGTTCTTTCCACAGCCATTAAATTTTTCTTCACAGCTTGTTGTGTCTCTTAAAGAACAGAACACTTTTCAGCATCATGAAGTAACCAGACCAAATTATCACCTGGAATGTTTTTTCTCCATGTCAGTTTTTAAACTTGGTTCAAACCTTGGTTTTTCCTCTCAACTGCCAGGACACCTTTATTCTCAGATATTTCAGTGTGCACATACATGTGCATATTCATGTACATGCATCTGTCTACTCATTGACTTGCTCTTTAGGTAGTGAAGAGGAAAATAATAAAGGCAATCTCAGTATTGTCACTGTTGTTGGGACCACAGTTGATAATAATGGAGTTTAATTCTTACAAAACTTCATGGTAGATCTCTGATGTGGCTCTTTCCTGGGCTAGAAAACTTGGGTCTGATTTCCTGATGTTTTACTGCACCTGCTGAGAATGTACCTTCAAATAAGTTTTCAAAACATGCCTCAGTGTTTTAGAGAATCAAAATAAATTCCAGGCTGTAGAATTAATTGAGAAGAAAATGGAAGAAGGGATAATTTCTGCCTTTATCAATACAGTTTTAATCAGAGAACCTGCGGTCATTGAGGCATTGAAGAGGTTGAAGAATTTAATCATTATATCACGGTCTGGCTGCAAATGTTCATAGGGTTTATGAAAATTGAGCAAAGAATGCTTTGGTGTTTTAGTTGGACAGAGGAGCTACGTTTGGAGAATAAATTAATAAAATTCCTTCTAATCTCACACCAGAGCAGAACTACTGCTCTAATTGATTGATATATATTATGCTGAACTCTTTTATGCTGTCTTGACCTCTCTAAGGCTATATGGGAAACATATTTTCATGTTGTTCACTGGGGCAAAATTCCCACACATTCACTTCAGCCTAGTGCTTTTAAGGATTAGAATTCCCAGGAGCTATTTAAAGAGTTGTAGTATGCAGCACTTAAAGTTTCTACCTTTAAAATACCTCCATTTAGCACCAGTTATAATGTTACTAACTTTAGCTATTCAATAAGACTATTCTTTTTATTTTGCTTCTTTCTCACAATGGTGTATTGCATCATCACCTAGCACATACAATGCAGTAGGAAGGTAATAATCTATGCTTTCATTTCTTGACCATAATGTTGAAAAGAAGATTTTTTTGCCTTACTTTCCTAGTGGAGAAAGGATACATAATTTCTTATGAACAAGCCACAAAAGCACAGAGATTTCCTCCTTTCAGTGCTCAGAAATAGTTTAAGTAGGAGGTCAAAGTTGATATCACATGTAGAGTTTGCCCTTTCAAAATACTAGCAAAAGTCCCACTGATTTCAGTAGAAACAGTGATGAATCCTCAAACACTATAGCTGTATATAAACTGTAAGCATCCTCTACATTCATCATTTTACTCTGTGTGTGAGTAAATTGGGGCAGGGATGTGTGTTTCACCTCTGTGCAGTACTGTGTTCACATTGTGGGAAAAACTTAAATGTAACTAACAAGTTGATTTGATTGTTTGCATATTTCTCCTTTCACCCAAAGGTCTCAAATCCAGAAGTATTAATGACTTAATCAAAGACATAGTTGGAGAACACTTGCAAGTATTTCAAGGTGAAATGCAAGAGAGCATGGCTCAAATTTTCAAGACTATGTCTAGTATGTCAGGAGACCTTGAAAATACAAAAGAATTAGTCAAGCATCTGAATGAAACCCAAAATAAATTTGCTCAGGAGAAAGATTATGGGCCGACAGAGCTTGACATTCTGGAGCTGAAGAGTCATATGGTGCAGATGAGAGAGGAAATGGCCCTCATTTGTGACAAACCTGTGAAAGCTTTACAAGAAAAGCAGAAGTCCTTGGAAGCTAACTTGGAGCATCAACAGTCAAGAACTGTAATTTATTATCAGTCTTTAAATAGGACCCTTACTGAAATGAGATGTGCTCATGAACAGCTGTTATCAGCTGAACAGTCTTCAAGACAGAACATCCCCTCAGCAGATAAAGTAATGGAGTACAATGTTACGGAGTACATGATCACACTGCATGAGAAAGTAAAGAGACAAGGCATGATGGTGCTGGACATCTATGATGACTTAAGAGTCCAGGACAGCAAGATCAGCAATCTCAGTGTTGCACTGGAAATCCAGAGGGACTCTGTTCTGGGGGTCTGTGATGACATGTTGTCAGACAGCAGGACAGATTTCCAAGCACAGCTGGCAGCAGTCCAAGAGAATGTGATTGTTCTAAACAAGAGTCTCTCTGATGTGTTCCTTCCATTGGGCAATAAGATGGACAGAATGAATGAGCAAATTAATGACTTGTGCTATGACATGGAGATCCTGCAACCCTTGATTGAACAAGGGGTACCTTTTAGTCTGACTTCAGAGTATGAACAACAACTCCAAGCTAAAGAATTCAAAGAAAAACTTGAAAACCTCACTGTTGTCATTAACAGAATGAGTTCTGCAATGAAGGAACTTTCCAAAACACAGGAAGGACTTAAAAATGAATCTCAGACTTATCAGGAACTGTTTGAGAGTCGTGTTAATGAATGCTCCATGGAAATAGAGGATGGATTAAACAAGACCATGATAGTAGTAAACAATGCTATCGATTCTATTCAAGATAATTATGTGCTGAAAGACATGCTACATGCTCTAAGAAATGAGACTGAAGTTTGTTGTGGTAGAGCTGAGGAACTGGACAGACTTCTGGCTTTTATTCCCCAGTTTCAACAGTTAAATGAATCCCTCCAGTCACTACTTTATAACAAGAGATACGAAATTACTTCACAAGTAGCATCATCTCCTTCTGGTCTTCTGTTCAAAGAGCCTGACAAAAGTGTCCGCCTCAATTTCAGTAGAGTTTTCTATATTTTAAATGATACATCATCAAAAGTGGAAAAGCAGCAACAAGACATCAGCCACCTGGAAGAAAAAATATTGGACTCTGTAGAGGGTTCAAAGGACCATGAGGTTCGCCTTCTGAATGTAGAGTCAAAAATTTCCAAGTTTTTGGCAAACAACTGTGCCTCACTAAAGCAAACCAAAGCTGCCTCAACAGAGAAAGAACAGGTGGTCTCACTGCAGCTCCAGGCACTGAGTTCCAGGATCAAGGCCCTGGAAGCCAAGTCGATCCGCTTCTCAAATGTCATTCCACTTGTGAACAAGACTGCTCACGAGGCCTGGGGACTGTGCCAGGATGCCAACAACAGCATCCAGAGAGTGAACAGAAGCATACCTGTGCTAATTAAACTGGCTCAGCCAGATATTCCCCTACTGCAGACAGGCCTCAAGGAGCTCATTGAATCTGTGCTAGAAGTAAAAGCAGGAGCTATTTTGACAAATTTAACCCATCATGTTGACATATCGATGGTAAATGCAATGAACAATATCACCAAACTTCAGAAGCAGCTGAAACCAGTTCTAAAGAAACCGCCCCCAGCAAAAAAAGTGGCAGGAAATGCCACCATGAGCCTGGCAAGCCGAAGCCAGAGAAACACAGATAATGCAATAGATCCAGGTAATACATTTTACTCTACTGAAAATCAAGGTATGTTTTAGAAAGACTTATGTAACCATTGTGATGATCTGAGTGGTAGAACTTGACTGGGAGTGAATAGAAAGTCTAAAGACTGCTGTAAAGTGTGCTTCAGAGGAACCTGAGATTAGTCTCTTGCTTACAAAACAATTTATTTTGCTCATGAGATTTTGCACTCCATTTAATTTTCCTTAATTGATTCCCATCTGATCAGTTTAAGATATATATGCATGCACACACACACACTGAGAACCTGACCTTTGAAAAGTTCCTGATAGTTTAGACAAAATCTAAAGAACAAGAATTTTATGCCTGCATCTCAATTAGCGATTTCAGTAGGAAAAAAATGTATGCAAGCTGGGAGAGAAATATGGAGTTGCATAAGTACTTTGCAGTGTCAGCAGGAATGAAAGGTATTAAAAACCTGAAGCAAGTGAACAAAAATTACTGTAATGAAGCTTTTGTTGCTCCTTCAGGACTTCATTGAGAAGTGTAGTTAGTTACAGCATGTGTTCCTGAAAAAGCAGGAATCCAGCCAATAAAGTAAATTTGGCTCCAGTCCACCTGGACAGCAGCTCAGCTAAGCGGGAAGCTGCCATTCTTAAAAAGGAAATTTTGAGTGTGATCTGCTTCTGAACTTAAATTCAAATACCATCATGTGAAATGAATTATGAATGAATTCACAGAAGTACACACTCTTGAGTTGTGACTTCTGCAATCATACTTTAGTAAAAATCAATAGCATGAGATAATTGCTTATGGAAATAGAATTCCTGGCACAATACAGAAAATGAAGAGTGGATGAGTGACTTGAAATACTGAGATGACTCTAATTCACATTAAAATTAGACAGGTTTCTTAATGACAGAGACATGTCCAGATACTCGTGAAGATCTAAACTTGAATATTTTCTGTAAAATGCTCTTAAAATTATGGACATTTCTAAACCAATACTTGGTCCCTATTGCAAGTATATGTAGCGATAGTAAGAGCTATTACTCTTGTTCATGTGCTAAGGCCATGGGCAATCTTTTCCTCTCCACGCTTTTTTCCTTCCTTTCCACTTTGCTTCTTCATCTCCTCCTGTCCTAGGGACAGCATTTCTCAATGATCAGTGGAAAGGATCCTTTTTAAAGCCATAATCCCATGAGTAGCTTGGTTTCTGATGAAAGTCATCCCTACGAAGGAAGGGATTTCAGTCCTTGGGTTATCTTTTCAGTTAGAGAAGGTACACAGCTACCAGAGGAGGCAATCAAACTTAATGCACAAAGTAATTTTAATATTTTGCTATTCAAAATTGTGATTCTTCTTCAGTCATTTTTGTTTTATGTCTGTTACTGGCACTGCACAGGATGGAAATTCAAAATGTTTGTTCAAAATTGAAATTAAGAGAAAATGAGAGATGTCTTTGATCCTTCTCACACCCTGTACTTTGTTGGAAAGTATCACTAGTGTTACCTGCCTGAAGCACAGGAAGGTGCCACCTGCTCTGGTTTTCATTTCATGTTGATGAATTAATGTTTTTCCCATTTCTTATTTATACTCAATTTAACAAATAGCTTACTTGGTAGCATTGGATATATGCTCACTTACAGAAAGTGCAGTTCTTTGCAGATATTGAGAAGCCTTATTTTTATATGACGTTTTCTGCATAGCAATGTTTATGCTGACTTTTCCATTGGTAATGAGATTTTGTACTTAACAAATTTCATACCTAGTGAAGCCATACATTACATTTCTGTAAGTTAAAGAAGCAAGGCCATTACCCTAATTAACAAATATCAATCTTCTGCCTGGGTAGATTTTACATCTCCATGAAAGCTTTTTCTTGCAAGTTCTAGGACACCACCAGAGATTTGCGCTACCTCTACTAAAAATTCTAGAAGAAATTGTAAGGCATAATTGGCTAATTATAAAATGTATTTAATCTTAGAGTGCCTTTTTCAGCTAAAAAAGAAATCTAGAAGGAGGTGAATGACAATTTTCATTGACTCCAATATGTTCAATATCTAAACCTACCCTAACAGATTAGGGCTTTAATTTGCTTTAATGTGTTCAGGATTTGACCCTGAGGAAATATTTTCTGAAGTAATTAGTTGAAAGCAGAAGAAAACAATGTGAGTTCGCACTGCATATGCAGGGACATAAAACTTTGCAGACTTCCCTATTGTGGAATGAGCTAAAGAAAAGTTCTGTGTCTAGTAGAGGCTACAATACATGTATGAGGAGTGAAAGCACCAACACTCCACCTGATACTAACTCCAACAGCAACCCAGGGTTGGACAGGGTGGATAAAAAAGTGATTATCTTAAGATAGCTTCAGTATCTAAGGGGAAATGACAACACTAAAATATATATAATTTTTAATATGCATATATACACAGAGTAATTCTGTGTTATGACTGGTCCTACTTTCCAACGCACTGTTCTCCTACAGAAATGTGTGATGCAGTGTGAGGGCAGTTTAGCTCAGTTTCCATTTTCCTCTTGCTATTAGTGCTGTTCTTTAGGGAGTCTAGAGGCTGCTGTGTTTTCCAAATGTGAATGTGCTCTCTTGTTGCATGTCTTGCATTAGTTGTGGGTTTTGCTTTATTCAGATTATGTCACCCTCCTATTAACATGAATAACTGAGAGTCAAGCTGTGTTATATTTATATGTTTAAAACAGAGCACATGTGTGAGAGGTAGTTTTATTTCATTTTCACTTTCTTTGTGTCTTATTTCTGATTTTGTTTTCACAAGATTTCTAAATCCTGACAGAAATGCAAGCTTCCACTGTTGCTTTATCATTTAAGCCTTAATTTCTAGTGAAATTAGCAGATTCAAATGTTTTCTGTTTTGTGTTTTAATTGCACTAATGAGATAGTTATTCCAGTTCAGCTTGGTGACATACACTTCAAATTTGCATATTTACTCTTTAGACTAATGGGCTGATGGAACTGTTGAGTTGTTTTTAATTTGGTGAGCCTTAAATCATCACACTGGAAATACAGGATACCTCTGCATAATAGAGAAACACAGTTGCTAGAGTCCATGTAGCTCAGATCAGCCCTGACAGTCTGCCCCATCCAAAACTGGAGGGCACAGCTCTCTCCTCCTTGCTTTTTGCCCACTGCCTGAGGGTGCCAAGATGGTAATTAATAACTATAAACTGGCAATCAGTTTGACCCTGTGCCAGCAGGGTGGTTCCGATGTGTTTCCAGGCTCCTAGGGCTTCCTGAGAAGTGGGTGCTGATAACTGAATACTG
This sequence comes from Sialia sialis, assembly GCA_009812075.1. Lineage (NCBI taxonomy): Eukaryota > Metazoa > Chordata > Aves > Passeriformes > Turdidae > Sialia > Sialia sialis. The sequence continues at coordinate 6,863,280 of VRYO01001865.1, forward strand.
AGAATATCTTTTTAGGTTACCTCATGATCAGAAGAATTTCCAAATTGAACTACTGGAGTCAATCCTTTCCATAAGGAGATCATTAAATTGCTGAATATTTGTTTTGCTTCTAACAACACCCTAGTAGATACTAACAGAGCTTCATTATTTGTTTGAGATTTGTTTGCACAGCATTGACAGTCTATTTCCCAAAAGAGCTTCTGGCTGTCTGCCCTCCCAGAGAGTAGAAAAACTGAGCATTAACTGGCTCTTCTCATTACTACCGTACCAAGTGTAATTAGCAACTACATTTTATTCTTTGATAGTACTAGTGACAATTTAAGACTTTATAGTCTCTCTCTTTTACTCCTCTCCACTGCTAAGTTGTGAAACATTAATTAGCAGTAAAATATTTGCTTTAGTAGGAGATCCTTTCCTAATCTGAACCTTCTAACATCTTTACCCCAAGGAGATAACTCAGACATAGTGTCTCAGAACATCCTTTAGCAAGAAAAGAGACAATACTGGACAGAGGAGCAGTCTCAGCCAGAAATTGCAAAGA